>CAWUFW010007456.1:600000-1007668 GCA_963921515.1 Calotriton arnoldi | reverse complement strand
CCCAGCTCTAGAGCACGCTAATGAATGTGCCACGCACGGAGCTCTGTAATACACGTCTTTATTTTTCAGCATGCAACCGTTAACTGAACGTACTGCATCATAGAGTTTATTGACCACAACAAGACACCGAAATACTTCCCAACAGATTACGTAACTTTGTATGGAGTCCACCTATGATCACAAGGGTCCTACTGTGCGTGTTCACACAACACTACATCCCCCCTATGTTAAATAAATAATACGGACAACATATATACATTAGGGATCCTCAATGAGTCGTGGAGGTGCTTGCACCAATCTTCCAGATCGAGTCTTATGAGGTGAAGGAGTTGCGCGGTTATCTGACATCGTAGATGTAGACTCAGATGCATTACTTGGACACTCAGGTGGACTTGTCTCACTCTTGAGGTCTGGAGCCGATAAACACTGAGACAGATGTTTGAAATGGGATGAGTCTCTCGTAATGGACTTTCCAGGACTTTGAGCAGTCATCATATGTCCTTTACTTGTCACAACTCTCAATGGATCTGCATCAAACGGAGAGTCAGTCTTGCATTACCGTTTTTTGTTTGACTAGGAACCAGTCTCCTTCTTCGAAAACCGTGCCCCTAGTGCATCTGCACTTTGCGCTTACCTGCATAGGCCTTCATTTTTCATTTGCGAGAAGTGTCTGTGACACGAATCTCATCAGTGTTTAGTACTCAGTTTGTGGTCCATTGTGGTAGCTTTGTCCCAAAGGCTCTCCCAAACAACAAGGTTTAGGTCTTTCACCTGTTGTGGAATGGGGAGGCACGAAGGGCTGGACATAAAACTGACTTGAAATAGATTCCTTTGAGTGCAGCACGTTGAACCACTTTCTTCAGGGTGCCCATAAATCGTTCCACAACACCATTTGCCTGTGGCCAGAGAGGCATGCTTTTCTGATGATTGACATTCAAACGACTCAGAAAGTCCTTAAATTCTCTGCTTTTGAAGGGTGGACCATTGTCAGATTTGACAATGGAAGCAACATCCCACACTGCAAAAATATTATCCAGCCTCTCGTTTACTTTTTCATAGGTGGTCAATGATAAATCTTCTACCAAGGCAAAACATGAGTACTCATCAACAACTACCATGAGATAATGGCCATTTTTAAGGGTCTAAAGAAATCAACTGCAATTTTTTCCCATGCTCGTTTAGGAAGGTCAGACATATTTAGTGGATGCTGTGTTGTCTTGGGAGATAAACAGTTACACAGGTGACAGGCGGTCAGTTTTTTCTTGACTCGTTCATCAAGGCGCAGAAACCACACTTGGTCTCTGAGGGCTCTCTTGGTGGCTACAATGCCACAATGTTCTTCTTGTGCCAGTTTAATGACTTGTTGTCTCAAGCTCTAAAGTATGACAATCCTCAAACCTCTTAATATTTTTTTTTTCTTCTTTTTTTAAAACTTTGTTTATTGACATTTTCAAAGGAAACAGAAATACATCATAGCCAGGTCTCGTGCCCAATGAGATTTAGAAGTTATAGCATAGCATGACAACATATCAGATGCAATACAGTTCATGAAACAGCTAGGGTCCACGTCACCACCCGCCCCAATCCTTTTCTTAATCCTCAGGTCTTCATTTGTGTCCATCGTACATATTTCAACGAGGCATGACATCTCAATCTACCTGACTCTTGAGCATTCAACATCATATAGTCTCCCCCGTAGTTCCTCTGGGCGTCATTCTGCCATCCCCCTCCCAACAATTATTACCGGATACGCCACTATTACTCTAATCTAGAGCATCCCTTCCTCCCCAGTTGTCGTCAGGTTGCATGGTGTTTCAGCCCGTGTGGTGTCTAGCCCAATCTACAAATGGTCCCCAGATGTCCCTCGGCCTAGCCGCCGATGGCATCAACTCCCAAAACAGAGTAAGTTGCGAGTGTCCAAAAGTCACGTCTCTGAGCCAGTCATCTACAGATGGGATTTTCTTCCCTCCACAATGAAGCGCAATCCGACGCTTTGCAAATAGTAAAAGCATGGCGTGTAATTTCCTATAGCGCACTGTCGTTTCCTTAACATACCCCAATAGGCACTGCAGTGGATTAGGCTCCCCAGCAACCCCAGTGATTTGACTAATAGTATGACAAATTGCCGTCCAGTATTTAGCCAGTCGTGGGCATTCCCATGCCATGTGCAGAAATCCCGCCGGAGTCGCCCCGCACCGCCAGCAACACGCATCTACTCGCAGCCCTATATGGTGCAATCTTTCCAGCGTTCGGTAAAATCTATGTAAAAATTTGAAGTGGATAAGTCGAAGTCTGTAATTAGGAGAAAGCGCAGTCAGCTGGCTACAGCAATATTGCCATTGGTCCTCTGACAGTGGGACTCCAAGCTCCGCGTTCCATGCTTCTAGTGCCGTGGGGATCAAAACAGGGGCCGACCCCTGCATGTTATTATATATTCTGGTAATCAATCTGCGTGGGGATTTGCCAGCTAGCACATTTTCCAACACCGGTAGCGGGGGGGGGAGCGACAGGAAAGGTGGCGTGAAGCGACCTACAAGCTCGTTTTAATCTATGGTATGCAAATTGCTCCGCGAAGGCCACTAGGTGACCATCCTCGGCTTCCGGGGGCGGCCGAAACGTCTCCTCCGGATACAAATCACCAAATGTGGCTAGTTGCATGGCTCGCGCCAGTCCGGGCCCTATTCCGTCCCCTAATGGGAACAGCAACGGGTTGCACACAAGGGGGATTGATGGTGCGTATAAGGTAGTGGCCCCAGCCCTTTTCCTTAATTGGTGCCATGCCCAACGTAGCGTTTCCACCATATCAATGCCGTCCCAGGGGCGTTTATATTCACCATAGAGTGCTACGTTCAACGGCAGCGGTCTAGCCAGATCCTCCTCTACCGCCACATGGGGCTGAAACGGGGTAGGGTGCGCCCAGTAATGTAAAAATTGAGCTTGTGCGCTCCAGGCATACAGCTTCATGTCGGGGGCCCCCAGCCCCCCCTGACGCAACGGCAGTGTGAGCAGTTCCCATGACACCCTGGCCTGCTTCCCGGCCCAAGTGAGAAAGATTAACAAAGACCGCAGGGTCTGAAAAAAAGCCTGTGTCAGCACAATGGGTACGTTTACAAACAAATATAAAAATTTAGGCCGGGCCACCATTTTTATTAAGGCGATGGGTCCAGCCAGTGACAACGGGAGACCAGCCCAGGCAGTTATTTTCCCTTCCAGCCAGGCCGTGGCCCGTCCAAAATTGAGATTCCAGAGCTCCTGCACATCCCTGCTAATCCAATCCCCCAGGTATTTCACAGGCTCTGCTGCCCATTTAAGTGGGAACTCGGACACACTTCGTGTCGTATTGTCAGTTAACGGAAATAGGACGGATTTCGCCCAATTGATAGATAGTCCAGAGAGACCCCCAAATTTGATGAACTCCCGCAGTATGGGATCTAGGTTTACCGCCGGGTTAGAAACATACAGTGTGACGTCATCTGCGTATAGCGATATCAGGAGACTCCGCGTGCTGAAACCAATGCCCCTTGCTGTGTGATGTTGCCGAATGCGTGCGGCGAGAGGCTCCATGGCGATCGCAAACAGCAACGGGGAGAGTGGGCATCCCTGTCTCGTCCCTCGTGATATGGCGAAGGAGTCCAAAAGCAGACCATTCACTCGTACCCGTGCCATGGGTATCGTATAAAGTAACTTTATCAGGTTTAAGAAAAGTGGGCTAAACCCCATACGCTCTAGGATCGCAAAGAGGTAGCGCCACTCCAGCGTATCAAACGCTTTCGTTGCGTCCAAAAATACAGCCGCCGCTTGGGTCTCAGGATGTAGATAGTGCAAGATGGAGAATAATGTCCGCAAGTTTTGTGAAGTAGACCTGCCCGGGATAAAACCTGATTGATCAGGTCGTGCCACTAGCGGGAGCAGGGGCTGTAGTCTATTTGCGATCAGCTTCGCAAATATTTTAACGTCTACATGAGAGCGGTCGATAGGAATCCATTTCATCGTCCGGTTTACCTGGCTTTAACAGGGTGATTATAATGGCTTCCCTCATCGATGGGGGCAAGACTCCGGACTCAAGTGCCTCTACAGATACCTCATGTAACTGGGGGGCCAGTTCCTCCACATAAGTTTTATAAAAGATAGTGGTCAGTCCGTCTGACCCTTGGGCCTTGTTCGAGGGCAGTCCCTTGATAACCTGGGCGATATCCTGTACTGTAAAGGGAGCGTCAAGGTAATCTCTGTGTCCCCTACTCAACCAAAGTAGTTCCAGGGAATCAAGGAATGGTAATAGCCCCTCCGGCGATATGTTCTGTTTCGTAGTATACAACTCTGCATAGAAGCCAGTGAAGGCCTCCAGAATGTCTCGCTGTCCTCGTATGTGCGTCCCATCAGGGTTCGCAAGTGTGGGCACAAAGGCAGTATTACGTGGTGGGCGTAACATTGCAGCCAGCGTCCTCCCAGGGCGGTCTCCCTCCCCATACCTTCTTGCCTGCGCATGTTTGCCCAGAAATTGAACCTCCCGATCTGCCTCTCCCTCAAACTCCATAAGCTTTTCTTTAATTGATGCTAGGAGTGTTGAGTCTCCTACAGAGTAGAACTGGACTTCCATCTCCTTTATCTGTTTTTCGAGCCGTGCAAGCATACCCCGAATGGCTCGCAACACTCCGGCCTTCCTTGCAATACAGTTCCCCCGAACCACCACCTTAAATGCTTCCCATAGCGTGGCTACCGAATCGACCGAGCCAGAATTCAGAGAAAAAAAAACTGTGATGTCGCCCCTGACTGCCTCCCGAAAAGCCTCATCTAGCAAAGCATCTTGCGGCAGTCTCCAAGTATACATCTTTTGTGCGGTGTTTGGCAGCTCCAGCCGCAGGAGGCAAGGTGCGTGATCCGAAAGTGACCTGGGGAGATGCAACGCCTCCTTAACCCAAGTGACCACATCTCTGGAGATGAGCCAGAAGTCTAACCTGGACCAAGCTTTGTGGAATTCGGTGATGCACGTGCCTTCCTGGACATCTGGATGAAGATGCCTCCAGATATCTACTAGATCCCAGTCCTCTAATATGGCCTTCAGTGTCTCGCTTGCCGCCGGGTGTAAGGCCCTCGATGTCCCCTTCCTGTCTTGCTCATCATCTAATACAGCGTTGATGTCCCCACCCCAAATAATCGTGTCACAGTTAGTGGCTTTCACAATCGCCCATATACGTTGGAAGAAGTCTGGAGAATCGGAGTTAGGGCCATAGACGGCCACCAATACAACCTCATTCCCACTTAAGCATCCCTGTATGATAGCAAATCTCCCCTCTGGGTCCAGATGTGTCAATCCACCCTTCCAGTCCAGGCTTCTCCGAATCAGCACTGCTACCCCCCTGGCGTAATTTGAATACACTGAGGAATATGATGATGCCCATCTGTTATGTTTCAATCGTGGGGAGGGATTCATACTGAGATGTGTTTCTTGTAACATGCATACATCTATCTGATGCCTAATAAGATATGAATGGACCAGTCTGGCCTTCCGGCCGTCATTTATCCCACGAATGTTCCATGTGAGAAAGTTCAATACGGACATGTTGAGGTAATGTAACCACAGTGGAGCTGGGCGTGTGGCGAGCAGCGTCGGGACCCCAGTCTACCTACAGACCTACTGTCATGCGTTTCTGAGGGCATTACACTGGCTATCTGAAACCCAACCCTTCCCACCCAGGACCCCCCACTGTAAACCCCCAAACACCCAAAACAACTTCCCCCATTCCCCCCACCACCCACTCCAACTCCCCAATCAGGTTGAAGAATTCCCCCCCCAAACATTAGAACTGTAGAGCTTCATGTTGGGAGCTCTCCCATGGGGGCAAGGTGTACCTGCCATCTCCCCTGTCACCAACAGGGTGGCCAAGAGCACTGCAGAGTGAACTGTTGCCATATTACAAGCAATGCAAGTTAAGGAGCCCGTCCCGGAAACATCATTCAAGAACATTTGTAAAGCGCCCAGGAGCTCAATATCAGCAGGACGTCAGTACCCCCCCAGTCCCCCAACTCTCCGATCTCACCAGGGGCAAATCAACACAATTCCATATTCAGTCATTGTCGCTAAGGCGAGCATCTTGTAGATCCGGCGGTACCTGGCTCTTCTTGTTCCGCATCCCCCCCACATGCTTGGCAAACTTCGTAGCAGATTTCGCGTCTGTGAAGTGGTGTACAGTTCCATCATACGTCACCTTCAACTTAGCTGGGTAGAGCAGGGAGTATGGGATCTGGGCTTGTAGCAACATTCGCTTGGCAGGCAAAAATTCCCTCCGTGCCGCCTGCACGGCAGGTGTAAAATCCGGGTAAAAGGAGATATTATTTCCTTGATGCGATATTGAACCCTTCTCCCTTGCTAACTTGAGGATCTGATCCCGGTCCTAGTAGTTCAAGATTTTCGCCAAGATGGGTCGTGGGGTCGCTCCGACCAGTGGTCTAGGGCCGAGGGATCTGTGCGCCCGTTCCACCGCAAAAACATTGGACAAATGGGGATCAAACAGTTCGTGCAGCAGATTTGTGACATACACCTCGATTTTGGACATGGCTGTCGTTTCCGGTATACCCGTTATGCGTAGATTGTTTCTACGTGACCTCGCCTCTAAGTCCTCATTCTTTGCACGGATTATTCCCAGCAACTTATCCATGTGCAATAGGTGTTCCTTCGTCGCAGCTTGAAATTCATTAAACTCTGTGTGCCTATTTTCCAGCATATCTATCCGCATTTCATGGGTATCCACCTGTTTTTTTACAGCGTCTAGTTGCCCCGTGAGGGTGTCCAGTTTAGTGTCGATGTTTTGTAGGCTTGATCGCATCTCCAACATAAGTGACCTCAAGTCCTCTCCCTGATCTTCTAGTGGTGAGTCCGCATGCCTGTCAGAGCTCGCCTCAGGCTCCGACTCCGTATGTCGCGTGGCCCTCTTGTTCTCAAAAGTCAATTTGGGCTGTTTGGTATCCTGCTTGCCCATTACTGCAGGTTCAAGAGAGTGAGCCAGTGAACCCGCTTTTTGTCTCTCTGCCGCAGTCCCTGGACTACGCTGCCGCTATTTGCAAACTGTTTATATCTTACACCAGCATGTCCCTGCCCAGCGCGGGACCTGTCCTCGCCACTCAAGCTCCTCCTGGGCCTACTATAGCGTCCGTGCCTCTCACCACAGTCCTTCAATGGGGCGAGCGGTTACGCCTAATTTTTTGGGTATCACAAGGTGTCTTCCCAAGGATCTTACGTTCAATGCTCACCTCCGATGAAGTCTCCCAGCCACCGATCCCTCAGGCATCCAGTTCCCCATGGCCAGGCAGCGCGGCAAATAAAATGGCCGTTCGGGGCCTCCCGGATACGTGCCCCACAGTGACAATTGCTTGGCTCGTTATATCTTTAGTGTGCAAAGTCCCCAAGCCTACCATGCACAGGCCGGCGACCAGTGGCTATCCTGATATTATCCCCCCAGTACACCGCGGCCTCCTCAATCCCAAAGCCGTCGCTGTCTCACCTCGGGTGCCCACCGGGGCCTTCCGCAAATCCCACACAGTGAAGCAATCTCGCTGGGGCTCATCGGCTCAAGGCCCACATCTTCTTCCAGCGTGGTGTTTAAGTAGGGCCCTCCACAGGAGTTCAGCAAGCAGGGCCGAGCGCCCGTGTACGGCTGTCGATGTGCGGCCTGGGGCCTCTGTCAGACCCCGGGCTCAATTTCCCCTCGCGCCGTCACGGCTGCCAGCTCCTGGCGCAATCTCACTCGGCGCCCCACGGCTCTCAGCGTCCGCGCCCTCCGTCGCTGGTGTCAGAGCGTCTAGGCGTGGACCACGGATACTCCGATCATCAGGCAGTCACAGGGACACTTCCAACATCCACTCTGTCTTGGCCGTCCACGAACACCTCCCGAGGGGAAACCTCGCCGGATTTTCGGGGCCAATTTACCTAGCGGTCGGCGTCCGCCTTCTCCGCAGTCGGTTTCTAGGCCGGTACACCGAGTTACAGCACCCGGGGGAATCTGCGTCCACGTCCTGGGCCTGCGCGCAGCCTAGGGCAGTCGCCAAGCCCCGGGCTCAGGTGATCCGCGTCCCGTCTCCGCTCCACCTCGCAGTGCGGCCTTGGCGCTCCCTCGTTGTGCTCGGCGGTTTCACACGCCGCAGGTGGACTCAGAGCTCCGAGTCTCGACCGCTAGGTGCCTTAGTTGTTGGGCGGCTCCGCGATAGAATTTCAGCATTGCAGTTCACTCCTCATGTGCGGATTTTGCAGGATTTTGTCTCGGCCGGTGGGAGCTCGCCTAACTAGCGGCCATTCCGCAGCACGGCAGACCACGCCCCCTCAAACCTCTTAATATAATACCATCTTGAGTGACAACGTTTTTCCTATACCTTATTGAATTTTTGATATTCAACGTCATCTGTGAGAGGTTGAATATTCGTTTTTTCATGATTGCGTTGCAATGATATCCTTGAATGTGAGAATGTCTCTGTCTGTGTTTTGTAGGAGCAATGATCTGCTCAATGGATAGAGCGTCTGGGGTGCTAGACTTTACTATGAAATTGATGTATGTTTTAGCCGAGTTAGACACTGCACTGTGACGCTGTAACAGTACTCTTGAGAAGTAATCTGCAAGGTTTTGATCCTTCCCCGGCTTATGTACAATAGTGTAATCATATTCTTGCAATCCCAACCCACTGCTTGGCAGTTCGGGCTGGACTGTTCCCATGAGGCACAGGGTCAGACTGATTTGCATATGGCCATGTCTGAACTGGGGTGGTGGAGTGAGCTAAAGAATGATGATGGATTAAACCCAGATCAGTTGACTGGGGGTGAGTGTTTGATTAGCTCAAGCGCTCCGTCCATCATCCCCTTTGGTATTGCTTTGTTCGCCCTAAGTTGGCAGGGTATGCCCAGACGTGGGTCCCTTGCTCACTTTGCCACTGGATTCAAGCTAGCCTGGCTGATGACGGCTGAATAGCCAGAAACCGGTCCCAGGATGCTTGTTTCCGGTCCAGGGAAGACATGGCTTGGCAGTTTGGGCTGGACTGTTCCCATGAGGCACAGGGTCAGACTGATTTGCATATGGCCATGTCTGAACTGGGGTGGTGGAGTGAGCTAAAGAATGATGATGGATTAAACCCAGATCAGTTGACTGGGGGTGAGTGTTTGATTAGCTCAAGCGCTCCGTCCATCATCCCCTTTGGTATCGCTTTGTTCGCCCTAAGTTGGCAGGGTATGCCCAGACGTGGGTCCCTTGCTCACTTTGCCACTGGATTCAAGCTAGCCTGGCTGATGACGGCTGAATAGCCAGAAACCGGTCCCAGGATGCTTGTTTCCGGTCCAGGGAAGACATGGCTTGGCAGTTCGGGCTGGACTGTTCCCATGAGGCACAGGGTCAGACTGATTTGCATATGGCCATGTCTGAACTGGGGTGGTGGAGTGAGCTAAAGAATGATGATGGATTAAACCCAGATCAGTTGACTGGGGGTGAGTGTTTGATTAGCTCAAGCGCTCCGTCCATCATCCCCTTTGGTATCGCTTTGTTCGCCCTAAGTTGGCAGGGTATGCCCAGACGTGGGTCCCTTGCTCACTTTGCCACTGGATTCAAGCTAGCCTGGCTGATGACGGCTGAATAGCCAGAAACCGGTCCCAGTATGCTTGTTTCCGGTCCAGGGAAGACATGGCTTGGCAGTTCGGGCTGGACTGTTCCCATGAGGCACAGGGTCAGACTGATTTGCATATGGCCATGTCTGAACTGGGGTGGTGGAGTGAGCTAAAGAATTGATGATGGATTAAACCCAGATCAGTTGACTGGGGGTGAGTGTTTGATTAGCTCAAGCGCTGCGTCCATCATCCCCTTTGGTATCGCTTTGTTCGCCTAAGTTGGCAGGGTATGCCCAGACGTGGGTCCCTTGCTCACTTTGCCACTGGATTCAAGCTAGCCTGGCTGATGACGGCTGAATAGCCAGAAACCGGTCCCAGGATGCTTGTTTCCGGTCCAGGGAAGACATGGCTTGGCAGTTCGGGCTGGACTGTTCCCATGAGGCACAGGGTCAGACTGATTTGCATATGGCCATGTCTGAACTGGGGTGGTGGAGTGAGCTAAAGAATGATGATGGATTAAACCCAGATCAGTTGACTGGGGGTGAGTGTTTGATTAGCTCAAGCGCTCCGTCCATCATCCCCTTTGGTATCGCTTTGTTCGCCCTGAGTTGGCAGGGTATGCCCAGGCGTGGGTCCCTTGCTCACTTTGCCACTGGATTCAAGCTAGCCTGGCTGATGACGGCTGAATAGCCAGAAACCGGTCCCAGGATGCTTGTTTCCGGTCCAGGGAAGACATGGCTTGGCAGTTCGGGCTGGACTGTTCCCATGAGGCACAGGGTCAGACTGATTTGCATATGGCCATGTCTGAACTGGGGTGGTGGAGTGAGCTAAAGAATGATGATGGATTAAACCCAGATCAGTTGACTGGGGGTGAGTGTTTGATTAGCTCAAGCGCTCCGTCCATCATCCCCTTTGGTATCGCTTTGTTCGCCCTAAGTTGGCAGGGTATGCCCAGACGTGGGTCCCTTGCTCACTTTGCCACTGGATTCAAGCTAGCCTGGCTGATGACGGCTGAATAGCCAGAATCCGGTCCCAGGATGCTTGTTTCCGGTCCAGGGAAGACATGGCTTGGCAGTTCGGGCTGGACTGTTCCCATGAGGCACAGGGTCAGACTGATTTGCATATGGCCATGTCTGAACTGGGGTGGTGGAGTGAGCTAAAGAATTGATGATGGATTAAACCCAGATCAGTTGACTGGGGGTGAGTGTTTGATTAGCTCAAGCGCTCCGTCCATCATCCCCTTTGGTATCGCTTTGTTTGCCCTAAGTTGGCAGGGTATGCCCAGACGTGGGTCCCTTGCTCACTTTGCCACTGGATTCAAGCTAGCCTGGCTGATGACGGCTGAATAGCCAGAAACCGGTCCCAGGATGCTTGTTTCCGGTCCAGGGAAGACATGGCTTGGCAGTTCGGGCTGGACTGTTCCCATGAGGCACAGGGTCAGACTTATTTGCATATGGTCATGTCTGAACTGGGGTGGTGGAGTGAGCTAAAGAATGATGATGGATTAAACCCAGATCAGTTGACTGGGGTGAGTGTTTGATTAGCTCAAGCGCTCCGTCCATCATCCCCTTTGGTATCGCTTTGTTTGCCCTAAGTTGGCAGGGTATGCCCAGACGTGGGTCCCTTGCTCACTTTGCCACTGGATTCAAGCTAGCCTGGCTGATGACGGCTGAATAGCCAGAAACCAGTCCCAGGATGCTCGTTTCCGGTCCAGGGAAGACATGGCTTGGCAGTTCGGGCTGGACTGTTCCCATGAGGCACAGGGTCAGACTGATTTGCATATGGCCATGTCTGAACTGGGGTGGTGGAGTGAGCTAAAGAATGATGATGGATTAAACCCAGATCAGTTGACTGGGGGTGAGTGTTTGATTAGCTCAAGCGCTCCGTCCATCATCCCCTTTGGTATCGCTTTGTTCGCCCTAAGTTGGCAGGGTATGCCCAGACGTGGGTCCCTTGCTCACTTTGCCAATGGATTCAAGCTAGCCTGGCTGATGATGGCTGAATAGCCAGAAACCGGTTCCAGGAAGCTTGTTTCCGGTCCAGGGAAGACATGGCTTGGCAGTTCGGGCTGGACTGTTCCCATGAGGCACAGGGTCAGACTGATTTGCATATGGCCATGTCTGAACTGGGGTGGTGGAGTGAGCTAAAGAATGATAATGGATTAAACCCAGATCAGTTGACTGGGGGTGAGTGTTTGATTAGCTCAAGCGCTCCGTCCATCATCCCCTTTGGTATCGCTTTGTTCGCCCTGAGTTGGCAGGGTATGCCCAGACGTGGGTCCCTTGCTCACTTTGCCACTGGATTCAAGCTAGCCTGGCTGATGACGGCTGAATAGCCAGAAACCGGTCCCAGGATGCTTGTTTCCGGTCCAGGGAAGACATGGCTTGGCAGTTCGGGCTGGACTGTTCCCATGAGGCACAGGGTCAGACTGATTTGCATATGGCCATGTCTGAACTGGGGGTGGTGGAGTGAGCTAAAGAATGATGATGGATTAAACCCAGATCAGTTGACTGGGGGTGAGTGTTTGATTAGCTCAAGCGCTCCGTCCATCATCCCCTTTGGTATCGCTTTGTTCGCCCTAAGTTGGCAGGGTATGCCCAGACGTGGGTCCCTTGCTCACTTTGCCACTGGATTCAAGCTAGCCTGGCTGATGACGGCTGAATAGCCAGAAACCGGTCCCAGGATGCTTGTTTCCGGTCCAGGGAAGACATGGCTTGGCAGTTCGGGCTGGACTGTTCCCATGAGGCACAGGGTCAGACTGATTTGCATATGGCCATGTCTGAACTGGGGTGGTGGAGTGAGCTAAAGAATGATGATGGATTAAACCCAGATCAGTTGACTGGGGGTGAGTGTTTGATTAGCTCAAGCGCTCCGTCCATCATCCCCTTTGGTATCGCTTTGTTCGCCCTAAGTTGGCAGGGTATGCCCAGACGTGGGTCCCTTGCTCACTTTGCCACTGGATTCAAGCTAGCCTGGCTGATGATGGCTGAATAGCCAGAAACCGGTCCCAGGATGTTTGTTTCCGGTCCAGGGAAGACATGGCTTGGCAGTTCGGGCTGGACTGTTCCCATGAGGCACAGGGTCAGACTTATTTGCATATGGCCATGTCTGAACTGAGGTGGTGGAGTGAGCTAAAGAATGATGATGGATTAAACCCAGATCAGTTGACTGGGGGTGAGTGTTTGATTAGCTCAAGCGCTCCGTCCATCATCCCCTTTGGTATCGCTTTGTTCGCCCTAAGTTGGCAGGGTATGCCCAGACGTGGGTCCCTTGCTCACTTTGCCACTGGATTCAAGCTAGCCTGGCTGATGACGGCTGAATAGCCAGAAACCGGTCCCAGGATGCTTGTTTCCGGTCCAGGGAAGACATGGCTTGGCAGTTCGGGCTGGACTGTTCCCATGAGGCACAGGGTCAGACTGATTTGCATATGGCCATGTCTGAACTGGGGTGGTGGAGTGAGCTAAAGAATGATGATGGATTAAACCCAGATCAGTTGACTGGGGGTGAGTGTTTGATTAGCTCAAGCGCTCCGTCCATCATCCCCTTTGGTATCGCTTTGTTCGCCCTAAGTTGGCAGGGTATGCCCAGACGTGGGTCCCTTGCTCCCTTTGCCACTGGATTCAAGCTAGCCTGGCTGATGACGGCTGAATAGCCAGAAACCGGTCCCAGGATGCTTGTTTCCGGTCCAGGGAAGACATGGCTTGGCAGTTCGGGCTGGACTGTTCCCATGAGGCACAGGGTCAGACTGATTTGCATATGGCCATGTCTGAACTGGGGTGGTGGAGTGAGCTAAAGAATGATGATGGATTAAACCCAGATCAGTTGACTGGGGGTGAGTGTTTGATTAGCTTAAGCGCTCCGTCCATCATCCCCTTTGGTATCGCTTTGTTCGCCCTAAGTTGGCAGGGTATGCCCAGACGTGGGTCCCTTGCTCACTTTGCCACTGGATTCAAGCTAGCCTGGCTGATGACGGCTGAATAGCCAGAAACCGGTCCCAGGATGCTTGTTTCCGGTTCAGGGAAGACATGGCTTGGCATTTCAGGCTGGACTGTTCCCATGAGGCACAGGGTCAGACTGATTTGCATATGGCCATGTCTGAACTGGGGTGGTGGAGTGAGCTAAAGAATGATGATGGATTAAACCCAGATCAGTTGACTGGGGGTGAGTGTTTGATTAGCTCAAGCGCTCCGTCCATCATCCCCTTTGGTATCGCTTTGTTCGCCCTAAGTTGGAAGGGTATGCCCAGACGTGGGTCCCTTGCTCACTTTGCCACTGGATTCAAGCTAGCCTGGCTGATGACGGCTGAATAGCCAGAAACCGGTCCCAGGATGCTTGTTTCCGGTCCAGGGAAGACATGGCTTGGCAGTTCGGGCTGGACTGTTCCCATGAGGCACAGGGTCAGACTGATTTGCATATGGCCATGTCTGAACTGGGGTGGTGGAGTGAGCGAAAGAATGATGATGGATTAAACCCAGATCAGTTGACTGGGGGTGAGTGTTTGATTAGCTCAAGCGCTCCGTCCATCATCCCCTTTGGTATCGCTTTGTTCGCCCTAAGTTGGCAGGGTATGCCCAGACGTGGGTCCCTTGCTCACTTTGCCACTGGATTCAAGCTAGCCTGGCTGATGACGCCTGAATAGCCAGAAACCGGTCCCAGGATGCTTGTTTCCGGTCCAGGGAAGACATGGCTTGGCAGTTCGGGCTGGACTGTTCCCATGAGGCACAGGGTCAGACTGATTTGCATATGGCCATGTCTGAACTGGGGTGGTGGAGTGAGCTAAAGAATGATGATGGATTAAACCCAGATCAGTTGACTGGGGGTGAGTGTTTGATTAGCTCAAGCGCTCCGTCCATCATCTCCTTTGGTATCGCTTTGTTCGCCCTAAGTTGGCAGGGAATGCCCAGACGTGGGTCCCTTGCTCACTTTGCCACTGGATTCAAGCTAGCCTGGCTGATGACGGCTGAATAGCCAGAAACCGGTCCCAGGATGCTTGTTTCCGGTCCAGGAAGACATGGCTTGGCAGTTCGGGCTGGACTGTTCCCATGAGGCACAGGGTCAGACTGATTTGCATATGGCCATGTCTGAACTGGGGTGGTGGAGTGAGCTAAAGAATGATGATGGATTAAACCCAGATCAGTTGACTGGGGGTGAGTGTTTGATTAGCTCAAGCGCTCCGTCCATCATCCCCTTTGGTATCGCTTTGTTCGCCCTAAGTTGGCAGGGTATGCCCAGACGTGGGTCCCTTGCTCACTTTGCCACTGGATTCAAGCTAGCCTGGCTGATGACGGCTGAATAGCCAGAAACCGGTCCCAGGATGCTTGTTTCCGGTCCAGGGAAGACATGGCTTGGCAGTTCGGGCTGGACTGTTCCCATGAGGCACAGGGTCAGGCTGATTTGCATATGGCCATGTCTGAACTGGGGTGGTGGAGTGAGCTAAAGAATGATGATGGATTAAACCCAGATCAGTTGACTGGGGGTGAGTGTTTGATTAGCTCAAGCGCTCCGTCCATCATCCCCTTTGGTATCGCTTTGTTCGCCCTAAGTTGGCAGGGTATGCCCAGACGTGGGTCCCTTGCTCACTTTGCCACTGGATTCAAGCTAGCCTGGCTGATGACGGCTGAATAGCCAGAAACCAGTCCCAGGATGCTTGTTTCCGGTCCAGGGAAGACATGGCTTGGCAGTTCGGGCTGGACTGTTCCCATGAGGCACAGGGTCAGACTGATTTGCATATGGCCATGTCTGAACTGGGGTGGTGGAGTGAGCTAAAGAATGATGATGGATTAAACCCAGATCAGTTGACTGGGGGTGAGTGTTTGATTAGCTCAAGCGCTCCGTCCATCATCCCCTTTGAGTATCGCTTTGTTCGCCCTAAGTTGGCAGGGTATGCCCAGACGTGGGTCCCTTGCTCACTTTGCCACTGGATTCAAGCTAGCCTGGCTGATGACGGCTGAATAGCCAGAAACTGGCCCCAGGATGCTTGTTTCCGGTCAAGGGAAGACATGGCTTGGCAGTTCGGGCTGGACTGTTCCCATGAGGCACAGGGTCAGACTGATTTGCATATGGCCATGTCTGAACTGGGGTGGTGGAGTGAGCTAAAGAATGATGATGGATTAAACCCAGATCAGTTGACTGGGGGTTAGTGTTTGATTAGCTAAAGCGCTCCGTCCAACATCCCCTTTGGTATCTCGATGTGAGGGGGCATCTTGGCTTTCGGATTTCCAAAAATGGTGAGGCTAGCCTGGTGGTCAGTGACAATGGTGAAATCCTTTCTGTACAGAAACACATGAAAATGTTCACAAGCCACACTACAGCCAGGCTCTTTTTTTCTGGCTGAGAATTGGCACATTCAGTCTGAGATAGTCTTCTGCTAGCAAAAGTCACAATGTGATTCGGAGCATTTGGATGTCCATAGGATTGAGCAAGGATCACGCCCAACCCCACCTATCTTGCGTCTACAACCATCTCAGTATGTAATTTTGAATGAAAATAAGCCATTTCAGTTGCATTTTCAATTGCGTGTTCAATTTTCTTGAAATTTCAATCACATTTAGAGGACCATTGGGAGGGAATATTCTTCTTTGTCAACTCTTTTAATGGGGCACACACCAAGGCAAAATCACGAATGTATCTGGAGCAATAACTGGCCATGCCTAAGAAGGATCGCTTCATGGTTACATCTTGCAGGGGGACAGGTGGAGGACAATGCTTGTAATTTTTCAGGGCAAGGTTCCCCCTCAGAGAAAATATGCTCAAAGAATTTGAGTTTGGTTTTGTGAAACTCACACTTTTCTGCATTTAACGTGAGACCTGCATCAGTGAGCAAATGGCATTTTTGTGTAATAGCTTTGTCATGTTCCTTTCGTGTGGCCCCAAACACTGATATATCATCACTGTACTTAAAAGCATGTGTGACAGGCTGAATTACTCAGGGAATGACATCCTGAAAGATTTCTTCAGCTGACGGCAGACCAAAACTGAGTTTTTCATATATGAACAAACGAACATGAGTTGAAAAATTAGTAATGTACCTCCAGTTAACTTCCAGCTCGTGTTGATGGTATCCTTTGTTCAAATCAAGACAGGAAAAGACTTTGGCGCCATTCAGCTGTGTAATCATGTCTGCTATGTGTGGACCTGGATGTCCTTCTCTCTTGATCGCTTTGTTGGTCTGGTGCATATCAACACAAATGCGCACTGCACCTCCACTGTCCTTTTTTGTCACTACCACTATGAGCAAAACCCATGGCGTTGGACCAGCAGAGCCATTGATGATGTCATGCTGTATTAATATTCCTAGTTCTTTCTCAATGGCCTCCTGTAAATAAAAAGCAATTCAAAGGTATCGCTAAGCAGCAGGATGAATGTCCTTAATTATGTGACGTTGCACCTTCATTGTCTTAAGTTTCCCTAGTCCATGAAATAATAACGGGAATTGACTTACTATGTCAGAATGTGCAATGAGGTTGTAGTTGATGGATATAAGTCCCATGTTAGCAGCAGTGCTGAAACTGAGGAGACATGCACTCAATGAAGTACCTTGGAGAACATGAATTGGTGCTTGTACTGCTGTTTTCTTATACCTCATGGTCGCTACAAAGGACCCTTGACTATGCAATGGCGTAGGAGCAGCCCATGTGTACACCTTTGTATTCGATAGCTTTAGATGTGGTACCTGAGCCAGTTTGTTGTATTTTTCTGCCAGCATGATATTGATTGATGCACCACTCTCTATAATGAAAGTTGTAGGGCAGCCATTCACCTTTAGTGTGGTCTTGGGGCATCGGCCAAATGAGTTGGGTCGATTAACGTGGCGATTTCTGTTTGACTTGTGCTCTTCTTTGCAAGCAGCCAATCCTACATGTGCATGTTTTTCTGCAGTTGACATCACCATTGCACATCCATCTTCTTCACTGCAGCTTGATGATGATGCTGACGAACCTTTGGAAGATGAATTCGATGACGATCAACTTTGTTTAGTCTCCACTTGCTTCAATTAATGTTGCTGTTTGGCCTTGTGGGTGAGGCTAGCAAGCTTCTGGAACTTTCTGGTAAACATTTTCTCTTCTCGTTGTGATGCACTTAGTGTCTCTTTTGCTTTGCAGACCATTATGAAATGGTTTTCTCTCCCACAGACTTTACATATCTGTCCAATGGTGGGACATTTACCTTCATGTGTAATAGAAAACCCACATAAGAAACACAATTTCTTTTTCTTCTGAGACATCGTCTTCTGGGTCTCCACTTTGTGTTTCTGCTTACTTTTCCTGATCAACGCTGATTCATTATGAGTCTTTCCAGCTTCCATATCAGCAGCCTTTTG
The DNA here is from genome assembly GCA_963921515.1 of Calotriton arnoldi. Lineage (NCBI taxonomy): Eukaryota > Metazoa > Chordata > Amphibia > Caudata > Salamandridae > Calotriton > Calotriton arnoldi. The sequence goes on along the minus strand of CAWUFW010007456.1, from coordinate 989,768 downwards.
ATCTGCACATTCCTCAGCTACCGCAGCCTTGAGTACCTTTTCTAGATTGAGTGTCTCTCTCAGCATGCGTTTTCTGAATGAATCGCAGAGGCAAACATCGATGACTCTGAAACTCATGGCTTTTTCGTCATTGAACTCACTGAACTTTCAGTGCTTGATGAGGGTATCAGGTCTTTTAACAAACTCATCCATTGTTTCACCAGCTTGCTGTCTTACCTGGATGAAAATATACCTTTCATAGTCAACATTCGGCATTGGATTGAACTTGACTTCCAATGTGACATCAGCTTGTGATATTTTCTTTATCACTCCTTTGACTCCATCACCTGCAAGGATCTTTAAGTATTTGATGATCTTTTTGTTATCTACGTCTTCTAGAGCATCTATGAAGTCATCAAACGTTTCAATCCATGCAGTCCATCTGGTGTCAATATTCTGCTTTTTGGTGGTGTTGAATGGTGGTTATGATTTCAGGAACACAGCAGCATCATCATTTGTGTTGGGACTTACTCACATTGATAGTATATGCTGTCCCAACGACAGTTGCTGTTCGCTCAGAGCATCAGCAGTGTGCTTACATATGGGCCGTTGCACCCAGGCTGATGTCGTACGGCGCCATCTTCTCTTTTGATGGTGATTAACGGTTTTGTCTCCTGCGCATGTTCGTCATTGCTCTCAACTCTGTGCATTGTACCTCATTGTCATTGTCTTTAGCATTTCTTTGCTCCTGCTTATCTCTGCCTTTATTGCTTTCTTGCACTTGTCTCTTGCTGCCTTTAGTGTATCTTATTTGTATGGACGTTGGCTCTGTGTTAGGCTGTGGTGCAGTATCCCTTCCTTCGGCCTTACCAGTAGATTTCTGGCGGTCTTTCTTTTCGTGTCCCTCTGTAGGGCCTTCACTTTCTTTGAGGGCCTTGTACTAGTTAGAGTGGAGCTTTGACTTCCCATTTGTGAACCATAGCTTGTTTCTTAGGGTGCACGTGGCACGCATGAGCAGTTTGCTGGACCTCCAAAAAGTCTCATGGAGAGAGCAATCTGTTTCTTCGGGGCACGTATCCCGTACTCGTCGCCATTTGCAGCATCCTCCCCAGCTCTGGAGCACGCTAATGACTACGCCATACCCTGAGGTCTGTAATGCAAGCCTTTATTCTTCGGCATGCAGCTGTTAACTGACCGTACTGCGTCATAGACTTTATTGAACAGACCCAGACACACCCAAATGTCTCCCAACTGATTGCATAATTTTGTAAGGAGTCCGCCTAGGACACAAGGGTCCTACTGCACATGATCACACGACACTACACTCTTCTCCATTCTGAAATAGGTTAACAGCCTTCTTGACTACTGATACCAGAAGATAAATTATGATGTAAGCTTAATATTCAAAAATAGGCTTTACTTGTCTGGTGGGTAAAATGTTGCTTATAATAGCGACTGTAGAATGATGTGGGCTCCAAATATGGTAATCAATCACGTGGCTGTCACCTAAAGGATGATGTCTAACTACTTGGAATGTCTCTTTAACCATGAGTTGATTGCAATAGCATAATTCTTTTCATGTGTGGTGAATGTGTTCAAATGGAATACCACAAGACGAACCTTCATAATCTCTGGCTCTTTAGAGTAAGGTCCATCTTCCTCTCTTCAAAATAGAATATCTACTCTTGAATAATATAGCATGGTGGTATAAGTAAAGACTCAATGTAGGGTTGTTAAGTCTGCTCTGTGAGTCAACCCTAAGAAACATGAACCCCTTTGTTAAATAATATTAAATATTCTTGTTGTAGGTGACATAGTCAAAGAGAAGCCTACAGAAATAAACGTACAAGGTAAACTACCACCGTCGATGATAGAGGCCATAATTACGACATTTCAGAAGGAGGGATGCAATCCCTGTCAGAACTACTTGTACAGGCAGCTTTTAATATTAAATGTTGTTGCTAAAATTCTAGCACATAAATTACAACCTCTGATGCAGATGTTGCTGCTGCTGGACCAATCCGGATTGAAATCCCAGAAGTCAGCAGCCTTTAGCTTACGCACAATGATGGCCATCCTACATGGATAGACTAAGATTTACCAGCAGCAGCTTTCCTACTTGACGCTGAAAAGGCATTTGGTGCACTGTAAAGGGTCATTTATGCTGAAAATGCTCAGGTATATTGGCCTCAGTAAGTATTTTCTCAGCCTAATACACCTAGGGGCAGATTTACAAGAAAGTGACGCATCTGTACAGATGTGTCACTTTCCCTGCGCCACCCCTAGAAACCCTTGCGCCACCATAGATGCGCCGTATTTACAATACGGCGCACTATGGCGCAAGGATTGATAGATGCGTCAGAAATTCTGCTGCATCTGTTGGCGGAAAAGTCACGCATTGCTGGAGTCGTGTCGCAAGCACGACGCAATTCCAGCAATGCGTGTTGAGGCCTATTCCCACTACAGTGCGTCACTACTTACACCTGCTTCAAGCAGGCGTAAGGTTTTGACGCAGTGGCGTCCTAAAAGTGGCGCAGTGAAATATTGAAGATTTCACTGAGTCACTTTTACGAGGTCTTCCTGCATGGGAACGCCCACCCTGCATACATTATACCTGACGCATGTATAATGTGACGCAGGGCTTTACAACGTGACGCATCTCCCTAGATGCGTCACATTGTAAATAGGCCGCATTGTTTGCGCCGCTTTTGCGTAAAAAAAGTGACACAACTGCAGCGCTAAAGTCACGCAAGGGGCTTGTAAATCTGCCCCCAATTATATAAAGGTCCCTTAGCCCGTGTGAAAGTTAACAGTCTATGTTCAGATTCTGTGCAGATTGGCAAGGGCATTCACAGCACTGCCCATTGTTTCCTCTGATTTATTCTTTGGCTATCGAGCCTCTTAGTTGACTACTCCACAAGGGTAGTCTCTACAGCAGAGGGAGACCTCTTTTGATATCCCACTATCCTTGCAACATTGTGCTGTATGTTCAAAACCTAGAGACATCTGTGGCCCCATTATCAGGAATGTCATTAAATCTAGTGGATATTCTAGCTCAGAAATTAACTGGGACAAGTCAAAATTCTTCCCAATTGATTTACTGATATTTCACTGTGGGGCAGACATCAACAAACTCTAAGCAAGGATGTTTGCCACGTGGTGATTGTCCTGTGCTATTTTGTATTTATGGGGTGTTCCCTGTGCCCCTGCTCCAACTTCCCACCCTGTTGACGGGCATTTTGCCTCCTGCATCTGCCCCGTTGTATATTTAAGAGGTGCAGTGCAGAAGGCAAAATGCCAGTTGTCAGGGAAGACATGGCACAAAGGCCACATACCTTCCCACTTATGGATAGCTGTAACATATTTAATAGAGAGTACCTACTCAGATGGATGACCAACAGGGTGAGATACCTGGGTATACAGGCAACCATGGATGCAGTGGAGCTGCTGAGGGGGAAGTTTGGGGAAGTCTTGGAGGACCTCAAAGGGCAACTTGAGTGCTGGTTACTGCTTCCTTTATTTTTGAAAGGGTGGATTTTACTCATTAAGATGGCAATACTATGAAAATGTTTGTATTTGTTCATCAGGATTCTCATCCGCATACTGAATGAGTTCTGCTGCCAGCCTAAACAAGTGTTGTTGATATTTATATGGGGTGGCAAGCAGCCCATATTAAATGGCAAGACCTGATAGATACAAACCAATGTTGAGAGGTGGCCTGTCACTGCCAGACCAATTTCTTTTGACCTAATGGTGCAAGTGCATTATGTTAAATATTGATGCGGTGCACAGACTCCACTAATGCATGTGAGGATAGAACATAAATTAGCTGAATCCCACCCAATGTTATTAGTAGTATGTAAAAAAACAACTGTTCGAAGAGATGATGTAGATGTGATTGGATTAACTGGTTGGGCTTGGTGGGAAATAGCAAGACAGGCAGGAAACAGGGTACTCTACTCACCCTTACTGAATACAACATGCAAACCTATTCTTTCACCCACACCTGAAAACACTTCTGAACACATATTGGAAGGTATGGGATCAATGTTTTGGTTCAACACTTCCCAAGTGGACTCTTCATGGACCTGCAAGGACTGATTTAGGTCATCCACTATCTAATACATGCTGGAAGTCTTGTTGCACTCAAAATAAAGACCTCCATTTGACTATATGCATAAATTAATTCAATTCAAATGTATTCATCATTTTCATTTTACCCTAGAACAGATAGCTAAATTCTCTCCTGGGGGGGATTGTGTAATGTAAAAAGTATAATGCGGCCAATGTAACCTTCTTCACATTGCATGGTCCTGCTCTGTGTGCTAGAATTTTGGAATTAGATAAGTGAATTCCTAAGAGCAATGGTTGAGGTCACTACATCTCTATCCCTTGAGCTGGCCCTCTTGGGACCTACTGAGGTCATAACTTTAAAAGTGCAGAGTTGTATCTCCGGCACTCCTTCTGGCTAACAGACTTTCAGCTATGCATTGGATGAGTGCAAGATCACCCAAATATATTCCATCGCTACAACATTTGGCATATTGTAATGAACTCATGGAAAATGAAACCACTGTCACACATCCCAAAGCTTGAACAACAGACTTTTTTGAGCCGCTCAGAAACTTCCTGCTACAGCAAGAGCCAGAACCCACTTTGTAACCTATTATGTGTTCCATATTTAACTGAGATTTTAGAAAGTATGAATCCAGATTATGGACCAGTTACATTGTCCTTTTACTGTTGCTTTTTCTGGTGTGGCAAAGATATATTAGTGAGTGTGAGTGATGCAATATCTTACCAGCTGCACATTGCTTAAGAATGGATCATTCTTCCTGGTGTTACAACTATAAATTTTTTATTATGATAAAAATCTAAATAAAATATTTAAAAAACAAATAGATTATCAAATCCCTCGAAACTACATGGGTCAGTCAATGATTACTTTACACATATTTGATTTTCATCTTTTCATCTTCCCACGTAAGCATGAACCCTACAATTTTCACAGTATTGATATCAAAGTGGCAGTTACCCTTGTTATCATGTGAATACCATGTCAACATTTCCTTTACCTTGCCTTCCTTTGAAAACTACATGTCGCCGTCACCTTAGTGTTTTTCTGTGTGGACTATGCGTCCTGTTTCCCCTGCTTTGTGGACCGCAGAGAATCCAGAATTAAGCTACAACACAACTGTAGGAAAGTAGGATCTGCTTTTATGGTTACCCCCACTTTTTGTCTGGTGCTATGCTGTGTCTGACTAGTCTGACTGGGATCCTGCTAATCAGGACCCCAGTCTCTGTGCTTTCTCCCCTAAATTGGTATGGTAAGTACTTAGGTACATCCCAGATTGGAGACTGGTGCACCTTTGTCAGTCCCTAGTTTATGGTACTGAGGTACCCAGGGCATAGGTACACCAGGGGTCCCCCATGGGCTGAAGCATGTATTATGCCACCCATGAGGGACCACTCAAACTGTAACCACAGGCCTGCCATTGCAGCCTGTGTAAGCTGGTGCTAGCACCACTTACAAAAGATATAGGTTTCCCTATATCTAAGGTCACTGCACTTAAAACCTATAAGTCACCCCTAAAGCAGGCCTTTCAATCCTGAAGGCAGGGTGCTCGGGTCTAAGTGTGAGGGTGCCCATGCATGAGCAGGACACCCCTACGTCCTTCGGAGTCCATTCTCCCGGTTTGTAAGTGCATCAGCCATTACGATACATAGGGTTGCCATGCGTCATTAGGCGATGACCATCTCTAAACTGGCTGTAACAAACCCTATCATGTTTGGTATCAAACATGTTGGAATCATACCCACACCCAGTAAACGGTGTAGGAGGTGTGATTCCACGCACTGTAAAGCTCCTCCGGGAGGCCCTCAGTGCTCCTGGTGCCAGTCTCCTAGACCTGGACAGCACAACATGGATGTTGCCGACCTGAGACACAATTCTGCCCTCCTGCTGCTGAGCCAAGCTCCAGCAGGGGAAGGCAGAACAATAGGTATCCTGTCACAGAGAGGTGTGACCACCTTCCAGACAGGGTTTAGTGTATTGGGGCCGGGGGGGAGTGCTTGCCAGCGCCACTCAGTCTGCTTGAAGGGCACATTTGGTGCCCTCCTTGCATAGTCCAGTTCAAACCAGCTCAGGAAGCCTTTGGCTCCCACTCTGATGTGAAACTGGACAAAGGACATGGGAGTATCCTCCCCACTGTTTGACCCCTCACCTGGGAGGGAACCCTGAAATGTCCCAACCCTTTCCTTAGGGTACTTCATGGCTTACCTGAGGGTGGGTCCCTAGATTCATCGTGGGACAAGATTCATTTCAAGACACCACTTCTTCTTCGACCATCTGGGCACTCTGGACTTCGCTGGACTTCGCTCTGGGCATCAAGGCTGCAACTGGGAAGACTCTTGCTGCTACTGATCTCGTCGCCCTTGAAGTGAAGGAGTCACTTCCCTGCATCTGCAGGCACCGCAACTAAGCTGACTGGTCTGCTGATCCTGGGCTCACACTGACTCCAAAAGGCTCAGCAACACAGGTGGTGGTTCTTCACATCGCCCGAGGCCTGCCCTGTCCTCTCACCAAGGTTGAGGCCAGTATCCCTCGTCGGAGCCGCAGGAACCAAACCCCTGTGCACCACGTCGACTTGCTGTTGCTAAGGCTTGTTGGCTTTCTTCCATCAAGATCATCGGGCTCCAAGTAGCCCCCACGTGAAGCATCTCCTGTGACCAAGATCTTTGTTCTCACCACATCACTTGCACCATGGACCTGCATCTTTGGCGATCTGCTCGAGGTCCTCTCGCGACTCCAGTGCTTCCGGCCTGTGGGTCCTCTTGAGGGTCTTCTTTGATTTCTCTGGGCTCTCCTGATTGCTCAGGGCCTGCCCTGACTCCCCTGCTTGTGGTGAGTCACCTGGACCTTGGTGGTCCCGACACTGCACCTTCTTCGCTTTCCACGTTGTTTGCAGTTGCCAAGGCTTGTTGGTGATCTCGACGGACACTGACCCCTCAACTCTCGACATCCAACGTGGGACAGCTTGTGAACGGCTCCTGGTCTTCCACAGCATCGCCTGGTCCTCGCAGCTGCAGCTCCAAGGTCAACTCTCCTGCAACACTTGACTTCAGTGGGCATTCGTCTTCCGGGCCTCCTAGTCACTTCCAATTGGCCTAGACTCTGTCCCCTCTGCTTGCAGGTACTTCTCAACTTGAATCCACCTTTAGGTTCCACCAGACACATTCACCTTCTCCTGCAGCGGCATCTTCCTGAAGTCCTCCATTGAGTTCGGCGGCGGTTTCCGGCGCCACTTCACACCTATGTACCCGGCATCCCTGGTGTAGGTATCCTGGTCTCTAGGGTATCCACGGGTGGGGTGGCTCTCCAACCTTCTGTCCTCCACGGGGTTTCTTCAGGTTCCACTGGGAAGGGTCCTTCTCCTTTAAAATTGCAACCGCGACTTACCCATTGACTTGCATTGATCCAGCGGTTGTGTTCCCACACTGCACACAGTCTCCGTGGGGCTCCTGGTTACTTATCTCGGGTGGTTCCTTGGGTCCCCGGCACTTCTACGTCTTCTGGGTATAGTCTTAATTTGAGTCGTGGTTCGCATACCACTATTTTAGTATATGGTTTGGTCTCTCCCTGGTGACCACTGTGTATCTCGTGCTACTTACCTGCTTCTATTGAAAAGTATTGTGTGCATTTTGTATATCTCCGGCTAGGAGATATCTGTATGTGTTAGTGAGTGTCTTATAAAAAAATACATATTTTTATAAATACACTGTATGTTTCCTTTTGCACTTAATCTATACCTATAAGATTACGTTCTGGTAAAACAAGCTGCTTTACACTGCTTCTGGACTAAGCCTGAAGGCTGCTCTCCACAGCTACCACTTAGAGGGCTTTCTAATTTTGTCTAAGACCACTAAAATCACCATAAGGGTTGTCTGGATTGGTGCAGGGTGCTCACTTACATAAGTGTGCATCATATACCAAGCCAGCTTCTCACAACACCTCCTTAAAGTACATAGCCAGACTTGCATCTCTCAGCCTTCATTCTTTACACTGACTGCCTGTGGTTGCTCTTATTACCTTTATAGCAAAGTGAATCGCTCATTAGGCTATCCAGAAATCAGACAACTTTTACTCTAACTTCAATGAGTGCTGCAAAACCAGATCACTGTATTCTAGGTTTGCCCCGCCCTGGTCCATCACTTCCTAGAAAAGTCTGGCTCTGGTGGATGCTCTTTGTCATTAGAGTCATCCATGATCTGGGACCTGATACCTGCTAGAACAAAACAACAACCTTGAAATAAAAATATATATAAAAAATATAAGAAAAGGTAGGTATATGTATTCATGACTAGGGGCCATATGTAGGAAGCTGTTTTGCGATCGCAAACACTGCGAATAGCAAAAATTAGGGTGTATGCGATCACAAAACAGACCGTTCCTATGTAGGAAAGGTTTCCGCTGCGCAAAAATGGGAATCGCTAATTTAGCGATTACCATTTTTGCGTACGAATGAGTCTGTGAATTATTGTGCGACTCGCAATCTGTGTCACATCATTTGCGATATTTGCTACTACCGTTCTCGCTAAATGTGAATTCGCAAATTGAGATGTAGGTAAAAGTCGCAATTTGCGATTTTACGAAATTCGCAATTTTGCACTTCTCAATTACCACCAACTCTGAGCAGGTGGTAACCAGGTGCTACCTATTTAAACAGGCCCACAATGCCACTGGGATTTACAACCATGGCTGGGATGTATGTGATAGCCAGGAGGCTGCGAATCAGGGATGCTACACAGAGAAGGAGACGCCAGGAAAGGATCGACAGAGCACGCATCACCCTCTTCCAGCTGACCGAGGAGGAGATCCATGTGAACTACAGGCTGCACCCAGACAGCATCCTGGAGTTAATAGAGGAGCTGAGACCCATACTGGAACACCCCACCCGCAGGGCACACACCATTCCCACCCATGTCCAGGTTCTGTGCTCACTGCACCTCCTGGCATCAGGGAGTTTTCATGGGGTGATAGCCACAGCAGGAAGGGTCTCTCAGAGTGCACTTTCTCGCTTCTTCCACGCCTTCCTTGGTGCAATGGTTCAGAGGCTGCATCACCACATACAATTTCCCAGCACACAACAGGCACTAGATCAGACCAAGCAGGAATTCTACCAAATAGCCTAATTCCCCCACGTCATTGGCTGCGTAGATGGGACCCATGTCGCACTCTCACCCCCATCACATAATGAGTATGTGTTTAGGAACAGAAAGTCATATCATTCCCTGAACCTCCAGGTAGTGTGCAACGCCAAACACATAATCACTGATATTGTGGCAAAATACCCAGGAAGCACACACGACTCATTCATGTTTGGCCACTGTGGATTGAATCGCAGACTCACAAATGGCGATTTTGGAGAGGGCTACCTGCTAGGTAATAGTATGGCTTACAAACACACAACCAGTAAAGGCTTGAACTGGCAGGACAGTATTGAACATAACTCTACTTATACCCTGCAGGTGACAGTTCGTATGCTGTATGTGACTACATCCTTACACCGTACCTGAATCCAGCCACTGCAGGTGAGCGGAGGTACAACAGCGCCCATAGAGCCACACGCTGTGCCATTGAGAGGACCTTCGGAATCCTTAAGAGCCATTTACGCTGCCTCCATAAGAGTGGAGGTGCGCTACAGTACAGCCCTGAGACATGTTGCAAAATCGTGGTTGCCTGTGCAATACTACACAACATCGCTACCAAGAAAGGCACCCCAGTGGATCTGACAGATTCAGACAGATCAGATGAGGAGGGACCAGCTCCACGTCGCAGACCAGAAGGTTGGGCCGGGGCGGCTGCCGGGCGCCTGAGACGAGATGAGATCACACATAACTACTTCTAAGTGAGTAATGAGGACACAATGCCACAGAATGGTGCTTAACTGTGATGTTTATTTCCTTTGGTGCAGGAATACATCTGTCACACAGTGTGACTTTATTGACATTGCTTGCACATGTTTGTGCCACAGTGCAAGTATTTCCATCAGCCAATAAGTCCATATGGAATGTGTTGCTTCACACATAGCCATAAGTCCCTGGTGTTTCTTCACCTCCTACGTGCACGCCCTGTTGCCCCTCGCTCAGGGTGCCCACTGCCCTCCCTGGAGTCATCATCTACTCTCCCCTGGCGCACACTCCAGTGTCTGTCCGGTGGAATTGGTGGGGTGATGCTGCTCCTGCTGGACTGTTCGTCCGTATCCAATGTGCTAAGTGGTCCTATGCCACCTGTCGCAGCTGCGCACATCTGGTCCACGGCATGTGTAACCTGCACCAGGCCCCTGCCCACGTCCTGGCAGCAGTGAGCCATCTCATGCTGCATACTGACACATCTTCGGGCCAGCAGGGATGTGGCGGTTGACAGGCAATTGATAGCTCTTGTGTACGAGTCCAGCCGGGTGTGAAGACGCTGTCTCTCCCTGCGCCTGGCTACCTGTCTCTCCTTATCTCCCTGCACAGTCCTTCCAGTGCACCTGTCATGGCCATTACACCAACCCGCATCTCTGTCATGTTATGATTGTGTGCAGACAATTGGCGCTGTATTGATCTTATTTCATTGACTTGCAGGCGCTGTGCTTTCAGCATGCTGCCTTCAAGGCCCGAGAACACAGTGTCTTCGTCGACAGGAGCAGTGGTGGTGGACGGCCGTGCCCTGCGTCTCGACCCACTCCCTTCACTGGATTGTACAGGGGACTGTGTTGTCTGCTGTCCTGCACGCTGCCTCCGGACTGGCTGTGCCTCTCCTGCTGTGTCTGTTGCCTCTGCCTCCAGCAGTGGTAGTGGTGGCACTATGTTGCGCCGTCTGCATGGCGCAGGGTCTGCTGGTCTCACTTCGCCCTGCTAATCCTGCCCTGCCTCGTCCTCATTTTCTGGTGTGTCCTCCCCTTCTGCCATGGGTTCCTGTGTTGTTGGTGGTGCTGTGAATTTAAATGCACACATTAATTCTGTGTCCTGTCTCGCATTTGTAATGCATTACAGTTTACAATTTTCAAATCACATGAGTACTATCTGTCTGTTTTCTTCATTTCCTGAATGACTCATCCCTATTCCACCTTGCTGTGTCTCACTGCTCCAGGTATCAGTGCATGTGACTACATCTCCCATAATGCATTTCTGGGTGTACTTGTGGACATGTACTGGAGTTGGACTCGGGTTGGGTGTCTGGGGGTGTGAGTGGGTTGGGTATGTATCAGGGGGTTTTGGCATGCATCTTACCTTGTCTGGTGTCTGGGTGTTCGGAGCTGTCCAGGTCAGCCACGCGACTCACACTCTCAGGTTGAAGGGTGCCCTCCACCAGCTCCTCCAGGGGCGTTGAGACTGTTGCTGTGGACGTCCCACCACCGGTCTTTTTGGCCTCGGCCAATCTTGTAGCCACCCTCTCCTTTGACCTTTGCCGCATGTCGTACCACCTTTTTCTTAGGTCTTCGACTGAGCGGTGTGTCACGCCAATTGCATTGACTTTCTCCTGTATGTCAGTCCATAATTTTCGTTTTTGTGCCTCTGGCACACGTAGTGACTTTTTACCAAACAGGAGGTCATGGCTGCTGACTATTTCCTGGGTGAGGACCTCCAGCTCCCTTTCGGTAAATTTTTGTTTCCTCTTTCTGGGATTATCTTCCTGCTGCTTCTCTGTCCCCTGGGACTCCATTTCTCCTGCTTTCAGTTGCTGAGCACAAATCTCCAACTCTCCTCACAGCCTCTCACTCAGCTTCTGGCAATCAGGTGCAGCATGGGCAGTCACACTTCCTGGTTGTGATGTCATCATTCTGCACCTGATTTGCAGATTCTCGGAATTGCGATTCCTTAATTGCGTTTTCGCAATTAAGGAATCGCAATTTCAGTAATCGCTATGTAATTCTGAGAATTTTTGGTAATCGCTATTTTTTTGCGTTATTTTACCTACATCGGAATTTGCGATTCTCAAAATGCGATTCGCGGAAAATCGCAATTTCAGAATCGCAAATTCATTTTTACCTACATATGGCCCTAGGTATATTATAACACTTTTCTGTAACACCTCATGCTTATGTCAGCTGTCACGTTGGTACACCATGATTACAGCAGGCCTGTGATCCTCATGCACGACACCTACATCTTGTATAAAAGACAAACCACCAACCATGCAATATGAAATGCTGGCCAGGAGGCCAATATGAATCGGAGCAGCCTTGTCAGAGAAATTACGTGCTATTCATATTCTGTTATTCAATTGAGATGATATTATAACAGAATTAGGGAGCATTATGGTTAAGTGTTGTATGTGCTTAATGTTTGCCTGTACTGATTCAGAATCACTCTTGAGCAAACCAGAAATGGCAGTATGCACCTTGTGCGTTACATTCTGCTAACCCACTCCTATGGCCAATAGCCTATTAAAATCCCTCGGCCATTATTCCAAGCATTGCAGAATCCTCAGACTTGGATATTTGTGCCCTCAAATCATCTAAAGTTGGGTAGCGGGATCCTAAAGTCTTTCCTTGTTCAAGCAGCAAGTTCAAAACTGTGGCCATGTAAAGTGATGACTCTACATGAATAAGAAGTGATTATTTTTAAGGCACTGCGACCAAATGTTCCATTTTTTATTTATTTGCTGTTTTATGTCGCTTGCACTTGCCCCAAGGGCCTTAGAGTGCTTTCCATGAGAATCGGATTATATTACTTGTTCTGTTTTAGGCACAAGGAGATTATGTGATTTTCATAGAATCTCAGGATGCTGAGCCAAGTGTGTTACTTCCACCTGGTACCCAGGTCCAAAGTCGACAGCTTTAGCCATTAGGCCACATCTCCTCTTCAGGGGCAACGTGCACATGCAGTGGGAGGTATCTGGGAATGTTGAAGTGTGGGCCAACTGGAGGTTGAGAATCCTTCAAACCTGGCAGTTTTCAGCAACCCTGGCATGAAAAGTTACATTCTGAGGGATGCAATCATGGATTAACTTGAGTATTCTTTCTTCTCCTATGCATCTATTCCGCTCGAGTGTGGCTGGGAACAATCATCTTATTGGCTTTGATGGAGGATGTATATTGAAATAGGTGAACAGATCATCTCAGTTTTGAAACAATGTTCATCTTGAACCAGAGTTACATCATATGCCAAAGACAATGGCAAGCATTTTTATAAATTGGAGGACCATCACATCAAGCACAAAAGCATTATTAAGGAGAGTGTCAACACTGTATCTTCCATCGATGCTCATAACTGAAGATTACCTCTTATGTGTACCAAGCAGTGAAGCATGGGCATCCGCCCCTAAAACGTGTCTATGCAGTATGTGCCTCAAATGCCAGGATCTTCAGGATAATATAAACTTAACCCTTCTTATGGGCTCTGTTAAGTGGCAGTCATGTGTACAGTCTTTAATTTGGTATCTTTGCATTTGGTTTGCATATGTCCCATACTAAATAATGTACGCCTTACACTCTTAAAGCGCCTATTTAACAAGAGGGGGATTCGTACATGCAGAACAGCTATCATGAGGAGCCTCGACTCCACAGACCCCCAGCTAAATTGCAAACTTTTGAAGTTTCTACAATCACACGATAAGGCAATCAAACAGAATTCCAAGGAGCGTCCATCAGTATAAGGAATTCTGCCTAAACAAACAGCTGACTGTGAGCAAAAGACATTAATACAACATCAACGCAAGTATGGGACTCTGATACTCTGATACTCTGACACTTATTAGTATTTAATTTTTACAGATGCACATGCCACTTTACAATAATCGAGATGATTATGATTGGTTAGAATTGAAGGAAATGTTATAATAACATGCTGCGAAGAAGAACACTATATTATCCTGTATTCTTGTAATATCAACTAGCGCATATTAGAAAACTAATTATTTTAAAAAGTATTTAATTTTAAACGTGTCTTATTAATTTATATTAATTATAAGAAAATGTGCAGGGATCATTCACAAAGGTGATGTATTTTAAAGCAAACACATTTATTTTGAATTAATTGTAGAATATTGTGACGGCTTTTATTAACTTATAACAATAAATAAACATTTAGCTGTTGCTGTTGTATCTACTCCACTTTTATAGAAATGAGTCCTTACTTTGTATCCTGTGAGCCCTTACTCCGCCTCCTTGAGTGTTCAGACGTGCCAACACTCCAAGCAAGAGCTCAACTTGCTGATCTATCAGGAAATGCCTTCAGGTTTTCCTGGAGAGCCTTGGTGTCACCAACACTTCCTATTCTGTCATGACAAAATATATTTGTGGTGCAGTACCTGTGGCAATCATCTGTACCAATCTCTGAATGATTCCTTTCTCAAATGACCACCTCAATTTGTACCATGTACTGTTGACTTGTGCAATGGCTTAACTGTGCTGTAATGGTGTATAGAATCATTTGAACGTATGACCCCCCATATGGCTTTCTGCTTTTTATAAAACTATCTTTGAGACTGTGGCTGCTCTCTTCTTTCTAAAGGAAAATTCTGAATGACCACTGTTTATTAGGTGCAGATCTGAATGCAAGCCTGAAATCTCATACGCCAGTCTCAGCAAATTAAATATGTGGGCTATGTATTATTAAGCATGGCCTGCATATACTTTGCAACCCGTGAAGCCTTGATGAAGTCAAAAAGTAAATTTTCTGTGTCATTGTTATCACAAGCCAAAACTGAACTCAGGTGTACGTCGCCATCATGTCTGTACCATTAACTGCTTTCACTGTCTCAGCAAATCACTTGAGTAAGACAGTAATGATAGGAATTCTCAGCTGCTTTATGCAAGAGAAATAAAAAAGCTTATTTTTGGAGCTGAGTAAAACTGACTTGAGACAGTTTGGGATCCAATAGGAGTCATGTACAACTCAGCTATTAAATGTTATAGAACTGTCTGCAAATTAATAATGCTGTATTTTAGAGTACACTCCAATTCACTGGTTTCCAATAATGCAAAGAAAGGTAAGATTTTCAGTGGTCTAGGGCAAAGCATTTTTGTCTTCTCAACCTCTCCTCATGCACTGAATAAAAAACATATTTTGGGGGGAGGGGTTATTGACAGTAATATGGCATCACCACTCAGTGGTGCTCTAAAGTTGCTGCCTTCCCTTGTATTAAGGAAACCTGAGCCTTGGTATTAACTTATCTCTTAGTCCGCCTTCATGTTTCCTGACCTTTAATTTTTATTGGTTTGGTTGGATCATCCCTTATGAAATTGCCCCTCTTCCCACAGTTCAATCAAATTTGTTTTGTCTCTACTTTATCTTTCTTGCCTTGACTTGTACCATCAGGGCATAAGTGGGTGTGGCAGACACTGGGAGGTCTAACCTACTTTTCTAGCTCTAGTTCTAGAATATTTGGGGAAAGCACAACTTTCCCCAAAATAGTCCAGGAGACGTATTTGCTATTCTAACTCCAGTTCTGGAATATTTTGGGGAATATTAACCATTCTCCAATAATTTAAGAACGGGTTAAAAGCGGTAATTTTGCATTGACCAAGTGCTACAACGAATGGCTAAAGGACCCTTGACTATGCAATACATATCAGTTTAACTCCAGTTTACACATTTGTAATTAGTGTCTCACTTGGTGGTTTAATTCTGTTCAATAGATTTTAAGTGCATACTCATTGCCTTACGTAAATGCACAATACGTCCACAGGAATGATAAAATTTGAAATCTATTTTAAAATTAAAAATATATTATCTGAAAGAAAGATGGTATTGGCATTATACAATTTAAATACAATTTAAAAGTGAAGAGTGGGCAATAAAATGAGCTCATAATGTGGCAGTTCAAAATTCCAGTTCCACTAGTTGCTCTAACTTATAAGTGAATTAATTCTGCTGTTAAGCCTATTTTAGTATTGTTGAACTTAGTCTACAGTTTTTAGGCACACCAGATGAATGTAGAGAACCTATACAAGAATACTACAACACTGCAGGAATCAAAAAATAATCTGCTACCTTGCCTCCATTTCATCTGTTTTATTGCAGGCTCTTATTTGATATACTTTAACATTCATGTTGATGTCCAGATTCAGACTGGCCTATAGGGCAATCAGGCAGTATGGGCCATTTTTTCAGCAGCATGTGGGTGTGTTTTATGGTTAGGTGGGCTGATTTTTACTATTGGTTTCTCGATATTACCACAAACATTGCCTGCAGCAAACACACATGCATGCAGTCTCCCATGCCTTGCAAAATACTCATGCAGCTTTTCCTTACAAGTTCAAAAGTGGCCTGGTTTGCAAATGTGGGCCACTTTTTTAGCTATCTTTTTCGGTAATGGGTGCTACTTTTATTTTGTGTACCTGGGCCTATTTATTGTCCCAGTCCGGCCCTATTAATGCCTGTCATTCTATCTTTTTAACTTCAAGAATTCATCTCTTAGTACTGCTGTTAAGCCTGTTTTTTAATGAAAATCGTTCATCTTGTGATAAAAAGCTGAAAGTTGGAACACACATTTGTCTTTGTAATAGTAATCATATAAGAGCAAAACCCCAAGTGGATCTTGCCTATGATGTCATATAGTCTAATCAAAATCCAAGATGGCGGACAAATATAAAAAAATAATTTAAATTTTTTCGATTTGGATCAAATGTGGCACAAAAGTTAATGTGCACACGTCAGTGCATGTCATGTGTATGCCCACGTTGGATCTAGACTGTGAAATCATAAATATAAATCCAAAATGGCCGCCAATAAGGACGCCAGGAATAGGTTACACACACTGTAGCAAAAGTTAACTTAAAATTTGCATCATTTGTAGCCTTACAACATGTACTATGACCTCTTTCCCTGCTTCTACCACCTCATATTTTAGCATCACTGAGCCATCGGATTAGATGCTGGGAGCCTAATTTAGATAATAGCCGCAAATGTCTCAGAAGTCCAAAAAATGTTCCAACAATGTTCCAATAAGATGGGCTTGAGGTTGCTGAGATGGGCATGCGTCAGATGGCATGTGTGCTTGTAATTAATGATTTGTGTTTCACAAACCTGAATTGGTGTTTCAAAAAGTGTATGAGAAGATAAACGTGATAGTATTTTACATATACAGAACTTCCTTGGGGTTGCTTCCTTTTTGAAGTACCACTCTATTCTAGCCTTTGGGCTAAGTGAAACTCCTCACAGCCGGATTGTCTTCACCTGGAGGTCCCACAACATAGGCATAAAAAAGTGTGAATTATCTGCTCTCAAGTCATGAACAGCAACAAAGACAGTAATCAGGAAAAAGACAAAAGGCTGGCCTCATCTAAAATACCCTTCTAACTGAACAACAGAGACTGCAGCCCCACCCTTCATCCTCACTATCTACCATGGTGGCAGTGCTACATGAAGAAAGATTAACAGCTCCTCTCAACAAAGGATCTAATGGAATTTCTATAGGAGCCATGTCTCCTTTGGCCCCACTTTAGTTTCTAAGTCTCCTCCCTCCCTGCTTCAGGAATGTCAGGAATTACCTACTACTGTCTGGGAAAATCACTTCACACCCATCTTGTGCACAGGAAAAAGCCAGGGGCATGGGAGACTTCAAAAAGGGAACCACAGGCCTCCATTACTGTGCTTAACTTATACATACAATGCATATATCACACGGGCCACATACACAAATACACAACATACACATGGGATATTAGCGCTAGGCATATTTCATATCAGAGGTTGCTCTGCTGTGTCAAAGAAATTACCTAGAATGGGATTAGGTAAGAAAAAAGGTTCTAAATCTGACTATGCATTGGTGAGATGCTCTCAGCCAGTGCCAAAGAACAGTGAATGAAACTCCATTTAATGATGAATAGTTTGGGAAGATCATTAAATGTGACTTTCTAAAGAAGGCATCTTCCAAAACGGCATCTGCACCAAGTTTGGGATAATCCTGACTATGCTCTAAGGGGTGGCCCTAGGCTTGGCACACTGCAGAGTATAGCCTCCTCTCAGTCTCATGCCTATCTGCCTTGGTCTCTCTTATTGTAATTCTGCAATTTGCTCACGCCTCATTTCATAGATCACAACCTCTCCTTCTTTAAAAACCCTATCCCTGCAACCTAACACTATCTAATTCCCACAAGCCTATCTATCTCATGAACCATTCATCTGAAACCACCTAGCCATCACAAAAATCACACCTGCGTAGTATTAACACAATCAATCACAAAGCAAATGGAGTAAATGCATGTCATATTTTGTTGTGCACACATGACTAATCATAAAGATTAACAATAACCACTGGATTAACCACTAACCTTGGGTTCCAGAGTAGCATGCTACTCGTGGTACAGCTCTTCAATACTTCTTATGGGGTAGTAAGCGCTATATAAAAGTAATTACATTACAATATCTTTAGTCTCTGGTGGGGATTATTAGAGACAGAAAAAACATCATTTCTATTGGATCCTGCGTAGAAGGTTAGTGCAATCTGTCAAGAACCCCCCAACGAGTAGGCATAACTATGGAGATGACACCTTCGGCTAGGCTGGATGTAGAGGAGGGAAACCTCACACCACACTCCTAGCATAAGAATCAAAGATGTGATGCCTTTTCTTCTCCTCACTTAAATGCTCTTAATAAAAACACCCCCTAAGTTCGTTCCATTCAGTGTTTCAAATAAGTATGACCTAGACAGCATTATTACATTTCTTTGCAACATATAACCCCATTAGGATATGAAAGAGTTTCAATGGTTGTATGATGTAACAACGCGATCATTTAGATCGCGGTACATTACATCGCTGTTTTTACAACGCAAGTCGTTACCACGACTTGCCCTGTAGGGCGCTGGACTTAGGAATAGTATGATTTACTATTCCAACTCCAGCCTACGTACAGTAGGGAAGGTGTTGGAATAGTAAATCACACTATTCCTTAGTCTAGCGCGCCCTCCAGTGCAAGTCGTGGTAACGACTTGCGTTGTAAAAGCAGCGATCTAAATGTACTGCGGTGTTTTGACCGCGTTGTTAAGGTCGTTTCCGTTTCAATTTGGTGAAGTAGATTATGTTTTGAACTTGTCTTATGCTAATACAGCAGTGATCTGCCTTTTAAGAAATCAGTTTGATCTGTGTCAATGTTAGTATACAGTCTCTCCAAATTTTGGTTAGAATTTTTTTGCCTATATTTATCAAACAGATACTTTGGTAACATGCATATGCTTGATTATTTGTTATTTTAGTTTATGTAAAAATGTCACAAATTACTTCTACATGGAATTTGAGAATTTACTATTGTTTATTCAATAACTAAAATGTAGCAAGTATCACTGGTAACTCAGTTTTGTACTAGGTTATCTGAGGCTTGCGATTTCCTATCTCGAAAAGAGTTAATAGAATCAGGCATTTTGTTTATTATTATATTACTTTCTAAATATTGTTTGTCTTATATGCTTAGTTTAAGTGATCCTTGACTATTTGTCATACCTGTTTGAGGGACAACGGGACAGACAGGACGGCTGGACCACAACTGTAGTTGTGATCCTTTGTCTCTGATGTCCTGCCTTCTGGGAAATGTCCTTAAGAACAAAGCCGGAATCCTGCTGTGCCTTCACAGCATCGGCAATAGAACAAATGCGTCTTTAGTGCGCATTCATTCAGCACCAAGTCGTTAGAACGACTTACCAAAGGGGGTGGGGCGCATTGGTGGAATGGTGTTGGATTTAAAGTCCAACAGCTGCCCTACTGTTGCGCAGACTGGAGTTGGAATAGTAAATTAACCTATTCCAAAATCCAGTGCCCCCCTAAGGCAAGTTGTTATAAAGACGCGTGCTGAACGAATGCGTACTAAAGACGTGTTTGTTCTTCTGACGGTGCTGTGAAGGCACAGCGGGATTACAGCTTGCGTAATACCGTCATACATTCCTGCCTTCTACCCAACTATGGCTCTGCAAATTGAGCCAAATCCACCTTTCCTTCACTTGACTCTCAGGTTAGTGAGGATGAGCAGTCAGTGGTTTCTCAGGGAGGTTGTGAGGTGGGCAAGAGCTAAGAACTCAATAGTCAACCCTCAGGTGCAATAGTGTAATTTCCAGCTCAGTGCTTATCTTTAAATAAAAGGAAAGTGCATTACTCTCAGAGCAAATTGAAATACCACACAGTTCAATAAAGGTACAGTGGCAGGGATATAATATCATTTATGATCCCCACTAAGGCGTTACACCTTCTCTGGTGCTCTCTTCCTCTTTAGCAGCGCTAATGTATGTGTTCCTTGCTATGTCGTATGGGCATAAGTAGTTATAAAATGTAGGTGCATTTCACTGGCTAATGCACAGATCACTTCAATAGCTTTTGCCACAAAAAGTTTATGTAGGCAACAAATCTATTGTTCACAAGGCAGAGTTTTCGGTGTGCTCAGTCGGTCAGTTTTTCCGCAGTTAGGTCCCACTTTACCAGTTGCACACCTGTGCTCATCCACAGCAGTTGCAGCCATTGTGTGGTGTTTTAGCAGGTGATCATCTTTGGCAGTTGTAGTCTCCAACGCTTGATCAGGGCTTTTTGCATCAACAATGACAGCGATTTCTATGTTGGGGCAGTCCTGACTTCAGGCAGTGGCAGCACCAGTCTTTTATGTGCACGGCCGAGCAGCAGGGTGCAGATAACATGATGTTGATTCTCACTTGAATGGCTTGGTGCAATTCACACGTGGAGGCGCTCAGGGACAACACACAAAACATGGGTCAATCCTGGCTTTGCTCCCACTGGCATTCATCTTTTTCTGGTTGTTTCTTATGCTGAGAACATGATGCGCTTCTCCTTCTGGACAGTTTGTCTTCCTCTTTGTGCCAAGTACTCTCCTTCTCTTTCTCAGCAGGCAGACAGAATTCTAGGTACCAGACTTACCCTCAGCTCTTTCAGCAAGAAGTAATCTTCAGGTAATGTCCCCTCGCTTCTGGGAGACTGGCTGTCATGCAGGTACCAGCCCTGTTTACAGAGCAGTCCTCTGAATACTCCATTCATTGGTGAAGAGGAACTTGGGGCAAGAGTAAAGTGGGGTGATTTAGGCCCCACTTTTAGCTCTTCTTCCAGACAGGGAATGTGGATGCCCCATCTAAGGCTTTATAACTGGTTTGGGGTCATTCGTTTTCAAATGTAATTTTCTGGCTGTTACTTAAGTACATCCTTTGTGCATAGTGATGGCTCTCACAGCAGGTAGCATTGATGCTAGCTCCAAGCAGGAGTATCCTAAAAAGGGCACAAGGAAGTGCGAGATTTCCGCACCTGGCTGTTATTAATCTTCATGAAACAGTATTCAGGCACAGACAAAACAGCAGGCCCTATCTTGAAACATCCTCACCTTTAACAACAGAGACTGCTGTCCCACCCCTACCATGTGTCAAATTACTCAGAAAGAACTACTCAGCAGTCTTTTGTTAACAAAGATCTTATTGAATTTCTAAGAGTCGCCTCAACTCCATCCTCCCTTAGTTTAGTGTCTGAGCCTCCACCCTCCATTCAAAGCTATGTAGTCAATACACTACCTGTGTCTGAGGAAGCATTACCCACCCTCCATCATGTGCTATGTTAAAACAGGGGTCACACAAAATGAATCCCACTGATACTCTCACCATACACTGAGTCTAACTACCACATACATGCTTCATATTCCCTACACATACACACACACATAGACAAACTCAACATGTACACATAATTTCAGAGCTAAGGTCTAGAACTTGTACCAAAGTGTAGCAAGGAGCAAGATCAGTCAATGCCCCCCCTCAAATAAGGGAGACACTATATACTCTAATACCTCAGTGGCTACTATGTCACATGCACTGGTACAAAATATAAGCCATCTGCAAAGTGTATGCTATGGCAATGAGGTGCAAAGGACATTTTGCCAATGCCCAACCTCTTCCAGCATACAATTGCTACAAGGCATCATCTGGCACAATGTGCATGTGGAAATATGTTGATATTGGGAAATGTGGGTGCAATTTTGAATATGCAATTAAGAGCAAAGTTGTCTCAACATTCCATTTGATCAGCAAAGTGAAATCGAGATGCATTTATGTGAGTCAGATTGCAGGAACTGACCTTGAAATCAATCCAAGCTACAACAGGGCTTTGCCAAGGGTCACTTGTAGAATGTAGGCATGAGGTGGATTGTTTGATAACAGTGAGTGGAAGGAGAACGTTGAAAAAGGGACTCAACTATGCCCAGGAAGAGGTGTATAGAATATTGGAGGAACAGTAATTTTAGTATGCCTCGCAGAAAATGGTGTCCCTTTTCAGTTGGGTAAATGTGTTGGAAGTACATATAATTATGAACATTTACTCAGAGTTGAACTGTTGGTGTACATTAAAGAGAATAACATTAGGTTGCTCTTGGGCTGAGTTTAATTTCACATCTATGGGGTTAGATGTGCAATAAATGAGATGAAGCAATTAATGTGTAAGCAGGAGCCAAAATCATGCAAAACATCATAGTAATGACTGCCCTCCAGCTGACATTAGGTCCATTGGGATGGAAGGAACATTTAAGTCACCTTGGGTGACACCATGATGGTGCATCATTGCACTATTCCCTGTGTGTTGCCAGACCCACATGTAAAATGTACTGTTAGAGGGAGTTTGATACACGTGTACAATTTCCAAAGAGTAATCAATACCTCTTCTTCTTCTTGCAGGTAAAACTATGCACGAAGATTCAGGTGCAGAGGTGGGCCAATCCATCTGAAGATTCCAGGAGCAGGATAGCAACTATAAGTGACACCCCACACCAGCCACATCTGCATTGCTTCATTAGTCTAAACTTCAGCCCCTGGCACAACCACAGCTACAGTCCTCCTGCCACCATGGCTGCAACCTCTGTTGTAACTATATCCCCTGTAACTATCATGCTTGGCATGGTGCACCTGTAGGTGAGTCTCCAAGCCACTGTGGGTGAGCCAGGCCATCCTGAGTCACTTCCAGGAATGTGACTTTTTGCTCATCTTTGTGGATGGAAATGATGGGGATGACCATGCCCCTGTCCTGGAGAGAAGAGCATATGCGAAAGCAAAGAGCTAATCTCACTCCTAAAGCACATCTGGTCCTGGCCCTGCATCGGCCTCGCCTTTGGACATCATGGATATAGCACTGCAGGATCTGGGTCAGAGGATGACAGCAATGAAAGAAAGACATGTACCCTCCCTCCTTATATGTCAGGAGAGTGTAAAATAAATTGCCATACTCACAGAGCTCTGGAACACTTTCAGGTTTGTGTGATAAAGCAGAACAGAAGGTCAAGCAAGCAGTGTGCCATGTGGTCTGCAAAATGAGGACATTTAGGTCTGCACATAGACAGAGAGAGGAGAGATAGTCTATCTTTCAGGTACCTAACCCACTTTCTGCCTCCATCTGTTCACTCAGCAGCCAAAGTGTCAGGACATTCCATGCTCACAACTGAGTCACTTGCTGACCCAGGACAGCAGCACCACTCCCAAACCCATCCCATCTTATTTGCCTCCGACCTCTCATAACATTTTCAGGTATTCCCATTCAGCAGGTGCTGTCAAGTCATGAGGGCAGGGGAGTTACTGTCCAACAAGCTGATATAGCAGCATTATTTTTTAGAATTCTCAGGCCACAGCAGGTATTTGGGTTAGGCTAGGTAGTAGGATAGGACAGATATGGGATGGAATAGATGTGAATATGTTGGAAGAAAGAGAGATGTCAGGAAATAGGAGATGTTGGGACTAGAATGGATGGTAGGAGAGTGCATATAGGGAATGGAGTCATTGGGGTTTGGGGGAGAAATAAGAGAGAACTGCCATGGCATATAGGCACATTTATGACAAGTGCTCTGTACAATCCTGTTGTAGGTCACTTTAAACCCAATTATAAATGATGTCTCTGATAATAGCAGCTTTTGCATCCTGTCAATGTCAGCAACTTCCCTTTTGTTATTTATCATCCTCATCTATTGTGTTTTATGCATCCTCCTTAATCTCTTCTGGGCTTTAGCACATATTGCATCATTGCAGCATTGTGTAGCATGCACAAAAGGAGTATTATCAAATACTTCTTGAGTCACATTTATCATAAAATCACCATCAGAGAGGTGTATATACTGGAAGAGTATAAATGTGCATGCAATTGTGTGGTTTGTTCTATACTCTTTTTTATGCTTGTCCCTCACAGCAGCAGGTTCTCATGCATAGGTAATGTATCACAGCCTTTGTGGATATTCAGAGTTTCCTCAATTGGATGGACAGATGGTTATTGATAAATATTAATGTTGAGAAAAGGTAAGCATAGGCTCTTGTACATTTTTCAAAAATATGATGTGTATCTGAATTCATAGTATGCAAGTTGCATTTGGTTGTCAACTCAACCTGTCCTGAAAGCATTCTTGTGGCCTTTTCATTATTTGTTATAATCAAAAGAGCTAGCGTTCAAATGTATGCATGCCAATATGATGCTGCCTCTTTGAATTTTGGGTCATGAACAGCCAATTCTGAACATGCAGGGGTCTTTGACAGTATGCATTTTAACAAAATCTAAACAGCGATGAGAGGAGTGCTTGAAATAATCTCAGCCACTTCTTCTTTGTAACTTCTTTATAACTTCTTTGGGTTCCATTTCAGTTCATCATTGTTTTGCTCACTGTGACACTCCATAGAGGGAGCAATGGTATGCAAACAAGTCTTGGCCCTGCCCCTATAAGAGCAGTCCAGCCCAAAACCCCTAGATCAGGTCATCCGAGTGAAACTACAATAAGACCAGTTTTAGCCCTGTTGGTCTAATCAGTGGGTTACAGCTTGAATACTATGGCTCAGTGAACTATGTTCACAGGTTTGAACATGCATATCACACGAAGGGGCATCAGACTGAGAAAAACAAAAAAGTGATATTGGAATGCTTGACTTGATTTCAGTCACTGAACATTACTGTGGGGTACATTTCATTTAATTGTTTTGTGCTCACTGTGCTACACCAAGTCTTGATAGGGGCTTATGATCCTATTCAGTGGTGACCTGGTCTGAACGTTCTGACTGGGCTGCTTCTATTGGAAAATCACTGAGTTTGATTTGAATGTGGCTTGTCCCTCTCTAGAATAGCATAGTAGACAAAAAACAATGGACTGGAATGTGGCAATAGTGACTGCCAGTGGCCAAGACATTTGCAAGTATTCCATCAGCTACCTGCATTCCACCCATCACCTTTGTAGGTTTTCATATGTAAATTCAACACTGCATGTACCAAAATGTTTTCTTATTAAAAACAGATGTGCCACTGTGGGAGTGGATTCCATACTTACTAATTCTGCGATTAAATAACTAATAATGAGACACAAATGTAATGTTTTTATTGTGTTTGATATAATGAAGACTTCTTAACTTGGCATTATCAGGTTTTGGCCTCTTCAATTTTTCAGAATTGCACATTCTTCAGCATATGGTTTTCAGAGCCTGGCATTAACTTGTTTTCCCCTTCCAGCCTGTGCTCCATAGGGCTTAAATGTGACCTTCATTGTTTATTGAACTGTAAGCAATTCAGTTATCTCTTTCTTGCTCTGTAACATTTTAAAAATGTCTGCTATTGCTGTTCCTGCATCTTGTTCCTGCAAAGGACAGATTTCCACCTGTATAAAAATTGAAGGTAACTTCCTTAGGCCAAATAGAGGTGCTGTTTATATTTCAAATGTGGCATTGTTTCCTCTGTAAAACATAATACAGCTTTATTCATTAGATATAGAGTAAAGGTCATTCTGCCATGTGATGTTTTTTCTTTTTCACTATTTGGTTCCATGATGTAGCTTTCTTGTTCATACCACACTAACTGTACAATTTCTCTGTCTGAATGTGTATAAAAACTCACCCTTTGTGAAACCAGCCAGGTACCATTCCTATTCCTTTACACAGAAGACTCCATGTTGGTCTGTTTATTGATCTACACCTGAAGGTTTTTCCCCTTGCTTTCCTTAGAGGTAGACTTTATGCAAAGCCTCATTAATTTAGCACTTAAGATATTTTCAGATTTCCTCTCTCCTACTTGACTGAGAAGTCCTTATGACTAATACTCCTACACACTTATTTTGCTTTGTGCTAGACCACTTTCGGTACTGGTATTTGAACAGATTAGGGCTTAGTTTTGGCTGCAAGTGATATTTTGCATATATTTGCATTGTAAATATTTTTTCATCGACTGATTAACCAATATTTTTTTGCTTTCTGTAATAATTCTTAACCTTCATGGTTTACATCTTGAAATCCTGTTCTGTGTGTGAAATATCCAGTGTGGAATCATCCCTTTTATGCTGTAAAGCACCAAACGTTTTTGGTAGCAGAGGAAGGTTATATATGATTTACTCTGTTCTTAATTTCACTGGTTTCCTCTGCTCATGGCTACAAGTTGTCCTCAGTTCCTAGTTAGGGACAGTTAGGGGTTTCCTGAATCATACCCATCCAGTTTCAGAATCGTGTGGAACTACTAGGTTGAAGCAGTTGCTGAAGTTGCTTTACGTGAGTATGAATAGAACTTGTCTTGCATTGTGGTGTGGGGTTCAGTGAATTGATATCTTGTGACATGCGATATAGTGTGAAACAACTGTTTGTGATGCGTTTGATTTAAAGTGACTGTCTTGGTAACGGTTTAGTGTTTCATGTGCCACAAGCGTACATCAAACACCGAATTGCAATGAAGTTAAACTTTGCATTGCTTTGTAATGTTTCTCATGATTTGGTGAAGTTTGAGTTATATTTACTGAGTTTATGTGTTTTGGTGTGGTTTTGGTTTGGTTATCGGATTTGAAGCAATCCAGGATCTCAAGATACAAATATTTCAGTTGATTGTCTGCTGAAGCCATGTGTCGACACATCAAAGAGTT
Organism: Calotriton arnoldi; assembly: GCA_963921515.1. Lineage (NCBI taxonomy): Eukaryota > Metazoa > Chordata > Amphibia > Caudata > Salamandridae > Calotriton > Calotriton arnoldi. The sequence continues at coordinate 962,966 of CAWUFW010007456.1, read as the reverse complement.
TTATAGTCTGGTTGTGTTTGCAATAAATCTTAATAGTCTGGTTGTGTCTGCAGTATATAGGGTTGTGTTGTTCATTTCTTAGTGTATGGGAAATCAACGCCCAGATTCAGGGACAGATTTACCGCTGGTCACAGATTTATCTTAGTGTGATTAAAGTTATTTTGAGTGTTTTCCCAGTTTTGTGCTAAGTTGGGTTTACTTTCCTGTATTCTGGTAGGCAAAGTTTGTTTGTTTTGGTTTATGATTTGCATTTTAAGTCTCGTTTTGAAATCACATTGTGATTTGTTAGCTTCTTGTGTTGCTCAAACTAACTTGACTGAAAATGGGTGCTACTTTGAAGAAGGCTGTAGTTCCAGTTCATGAGGGAGGTAACGCCCCACCTGAATGATTACCTGACTATTACAAGTTGATAAATGTGAATCTGTATACTTGACTACAGCTCTGTTAATGGCATAAGATTACAGATGATGATAACATATGGCATTTTATTTGAATGGTACTGTTAAAAGTGAGAAAGATTAGATATCTGAGATGTGCTGTGTGTGAGGTAAAACCACAGCCTTGATCTGCACAGTTTGAGGCATAGAATGAATAGGATTTCGTAGCTCATGAGAAGGACTGTTAGAAAATTTTGAATGGTCAAGTTAGAAATGCAGTGAGTCATTGGATGGATGCTAGAAGACAAATGCAACAGAAAGCATGGAGAGAGGTCTAATCTCCTGACATTTACAAAGAATTTCCTAAAATTTAAAGAAAAATCAAGCAAGTGGTATACAGAAGTAAAAAGAATATTGATGATTTCGAAGGTTCTTTGCATTGATTTGAATACATTGTTTCAGATTATTATTCCTAAAGATTTGTGGTTGTAGTGCAAGGTATTTGCAGATTGATTAGATGAAGAACTGGTAATGGTTCCACCACTCATAGTCCATCTTCTATTGTGATAGCTAAATATAAATTGGTTATTGAACATTTGAAGACTAAAGTGCCAGAGAAGGAAATAAATTGGTCATAAATGATGAGAGCGACATAAGAGCCTAAATAATCAGTGCAGACATACTATGAAAAGTTAATGCACCTGTATAAGCAGTACAGCAGAGTTGATGACTCTGCAAAACAGAGCGTCAATGGATTTGTTTCCGCTTTCATTTTGGTTTTGCATGCAGAGATTAGTTCTCATTTTCAGCAGAGTGCTATGTGTTGGGAAGCAAAATCTCTAGATGAGATTTTGAAATATGCCAAGTATTGTAGAGATTGTTTTAATGTGAAACAGAGGAAAATAAAGGAGAAACATCTGGTGACTCAGACAAAATGCATTCAGAAAGGTGAAACGAAAGAAAAGGAAACTCTTCTTAATTGTCAGATCCTGGTTTTGATTCTGCTTTTGTTTCAGGTGCGAATTTATGTATGCAGTTAGTTGGTGTGCAAAGTGATGAAGTTCAGTTTGTGCAAGTTAGAAATAATGTTCCTCAGGGCAGAGGTAGAAGTTTTGTCAATGATTCGTATGTGCCTAATGCAAATATCAATATGCTGATAAAGACCACACTTTGTTATTATTGTGGGAAAATTGGTCAGTGGAAACATGAGTGTATATATAATCCAGATAGAGTGTAGAATGAGTAACAAATAGTTCTACAGATGCCACAGAACATGAATCAGAAGGCACAGAATGGGGCGGCTCAGTCAGCTGCTCCAGCTCAAATGGCCACAGTGCAGAATATGCAAAATCAAAGACAATTTAATAAAATCTTGCCTGCAGCCCCAATGATGTATTATTGTATGAAAGAATAAAATGCAGATTTTTCAACGAAATCCTGTTTTTCAGGAAAATCTTTTAGTGAGGATTATCCTCAGATAGCATCCACACTCCTACTGGACTGAGTTCAAATGTAGGCACATTCATGGTGCCTGAGGGGGAAGGATGATTCCATGCTTGGTGCAGTCCTAGAGGTAGATAAGAGTGGACCCTATGTAAATGGTGAGGTGAATGGCCACCCAGTATCACTTCTGATCTACACAGGTGGTACCTGCTCCATGGTTTAACCAATGGATTTTCCAAAACTTACCCCTCTCACGGAAAGAAGGAAGCCCAATAAGTGATTCTTATGGGAGAGGTGTGGTGCAGCGGCCTGAGCGGCTAACTCCAGAGTGCGGGGCTCACGGTTCGATCCCCGGCGGCAGCTCAGCATCATGTAACTCTGGGCAATAGCTCACTTGATCTCCCCGTCTGCTCCCAGCACCTGTATTCCCTGAGGGGTTATAAATTTGTGCTTTACAAATGTGGAATTATTATTATTCTCAAAATGAACCCACCAATGACCCAGAAGGAAGTGAAGATGATTTTTGGGAATAGTTGGCTGCTGTTGTCAGTGGATATCAAACATTTTTCTGATTGCAAAGTCTTTACTGTGGCTTACTCACAGGGATGTGAGTGATCCTGTGCCCTGGGACAATGAGTGCATGAATGCCTTCCTAGAGTTCAGAAGCCTCTGTATTGCGCCCACTCTTGGAAAGCCTAATTATGAAAAATACTTTTATTTATTCTGCCATGAGAGAGAAGAGTGCTCACTTTCAGTACTTACTCAGCAGCACAGAGGAGCATAAGCATAAGCCTGTGGCTTATTTTTCAGCTATTTTAGATCCAGTAGAATCCGCTCTTCTGGGCTGCTTGAAAAGCATTGCCGCTACCTGTCTTGCCTTAGAACAGAGAGAAAGGATTATCATAGATTATACACTTATGGTGTTAGTTTTTCATTTGGTTAAGATTGTGATGACATACTTGAACTCTGCATATAGAAACTAGTTGGTTAAAAAGGTATGCTTTTGAATTGCTGCAATACCCTGAAGCCCTCCACACTTGTCAATGCCTGATAGAGAAGATTCCTATAATGAAAATAATGAATGTGATCATGACTGCATTGATGTGACAGAATTGTGTCCAAAACCATGTTCAGCTATTCAGAATGTACCTCTTAAATTTTCTGATTGATTTTATTTGTAAATGAATCTCACCTGAGAGACAATAAAGGAATTTTGAAAGCAGCCTATTCAGTTTGCACAATTGCATGCATTGTTAAAGCATTATACTTGTGTAATGTAACCTCCGCCCAAGTGGCTAAATGAAGTACCATTGCAAGAACATGCTGAGTGGACAATGGATTGAGTGTTACAAATTACACAGATATCCAATATGGTTTTGCAGTGGCCCATGATTTTGGTCAGCTATGGTCACAAAGGGGTTTTATAGCATCCTCTCGCACACCCCTTAGAAAGAAATTTGGATGTACTGTGTACACTACAATTAACTAAATAAGCTGGAGTTGTAAAATGCGCAGGACATAAGAGTGGAGATAACATGGTTACACTTGGCAACTAATATTTTGATGGACTTGCAAAATTCTGTGCTTTTATGTCCATTGGGATCAAATGAAAAATGTAATTCTGCAAAAGCAACTGTGAATTGTCTCTTGGCCACAACAGCGGAGACTTTAGGAGAATTGAGAACTTTACATAACGGTGTGCCAGACCGTGAGAATAAAAATGGATTGCAGAAGGTTATGTATTGGCTAAAGATAGTATTTGGAGATCACCTGATGATAAATATGTGCTACCTGAATGTATCTTGACACACATGGTGAGACAAATGCACGGTCCAACACATGTTGGGCATGATGGTATTTCTCACACAATTAAAATGTGTACGCTTCATCCTCATTTCATAACTGCAGTAGAATACTTTTGTCAACGTTGTGTTACTTGCCAGAAATCAAATGCTGTTAAGAGGACTAAAGTGACACTAAGTCACATAGGACAGGTTGATGGATGATTTACTAGGCTGCAAATAGATTTTGTGGCAATGCCTCAGTGTGATAGTTTGCATTATATTTTAGTGAATATCTGCAATTTCTTTAGGTGGGTAGAGGCATTTCCAACTAGGAGATGTGACAGTCTGACCATAGCAAACACAAGGAGATGATGGACGGATTACTGAAACTTTTCAGACACTCACCCCCAGTTACTATTAGATCTGGGTTGAATCCTTCAGCGTTCTTTAGCTCACTTCGCCACCCCAGTTCAGAACCAGCCATATGCAAATCAGTCTTGACCCTGTTCCTCATGGGAACAGTCCAGCCCGAACTGCCAAACCAGGTCTTCCCTGGATCAGAAACAAGCATCCTCGGACCGGTTTCGGGGTAACACCCCTCATCAGCCAGGCTTGCTTGAATCCAGTGGTAAAGTGAGCAAGGGGCATACCCTGCCATCTTAAGGTGAACAAAGCAAACACAAGGAGATGATGGACGGAGCGTTGACATTTTTCAGACACTCACCCCCAGTCACTATTAGATCGGGGTTGAATCCATCATCGTTCTTTAGCTCACTTCGCCACTCCCGTTCAGACCCAGCCACATGCAAATCAGTCTTGACCAAAGCCAAGCTGATGTTGAGGGAGTTGAACCCTAGATTTGATATGCCTACTTCTATAGAGTCGGATAACGGTACTTATTTTAAGGGCAAACTGATGAGATTATTGTGCAAATCATTAAAAATTAGACAAACGTTTCATTGCAGTTATCAGCCAGAAGCATCTGAAATTGTTGAGAGATCACTGAAATGGCCAGATGCATTATAATTGGCCCTGATGAGTTTAAGAAGCACCCTAATCATGTGACTGAACTCTCTCCCCATGAGATGCTGATGGAAAGAGGAATGTGAAATCCTGGTTTTCTTACTGCTGAACTTGTCAATATTTCAGATGATCTTGTCTTCATTAATGCAAAAGCTTAGTTGATGTGGTATGCGCTATCTCTTACCAGGTGAACTCAAGTACACCATCATCTAGTGAAGAGCTCTACCATGACCTGCTCCCGGTTAACTGGGTAGTGTTGAAGAAGCACGTGAGGAAGAGCTGCCTTAATGCAAGGTTGCAGCTATCCCATCAAGTTATCCTTGTTTTGAATACTACAGTGAAGTATGCAGGCTTGCTACAGTGAATCCATGCATCTCACACAAAGAGATTGAAGACTGCACTGCAGATATGAAGTGGTGACATCATCCACTGATTCACAGTGTCAAACTCAATTTCGCTACAGGGATCCAGAGAGGGGACAAGAAAATCAAGAAAGAGAAGAAGCAGCACAAGGAGCAGAACAGCAAATTGAGAAAAATCAGTTAGCAAGAGTGCAGACAAAAGTAAAAACAAATCCCCAGAGTGGTTCAAGCTGTTCCAGTCAAAGCACAGAACAAATGAAGATGAAGACGCAGCAGTTGTCATCAGTGGATAAGAATATAAAATCTGGCTCAAGATGGTTTACCTGAGAGTGTGAGAGAGAGGAAGAGAATGCCAAAAGAGAATCATAAACCTGGAATAGTTAAAGAAGAAACAGTGCAGACAGAAGCAGATTCAAGTGACAGAGAGTCAAAGCACCCAGTAGTTAGAAGATCTACAAGAGTAAGAGTACTGAACAAGAAGTATACACCTCCTGAATAGTCGTACTTGGTGAAAATCAAGCTAGTTCATTTTTGAAGATGCTCTGTGAACTTATCTTGTCATGAAATGAAACCAGAGAAAATCAATGTTGAATAACTTTTGTAGTTTTTGAATTTTTGAAAGTACCTTCATTAATTCATCATTAGAGTTAGTTCCTTATTCTGAAGAAGAGTGAAGTGTTATTTCGTACCTTACGTGTCCAATCAAAGATAGCAGGGTTTCTCATGGACTTACTAAACTGAACTTCTAGTTGTTGCTAGAAGAGTTGGTAAAGTTTTGAAAGCTTGATTTGTGCACCATATCTAGCAGTTTAGATTTCTGATTTTTAAATAAAACTTTTTAGTAGTAGTATGACCGAAATAAAGAAGAGTGATTATTTAGTATTGAAGCTGTGTTCTATAATTTTCATGATAATCATTTTATTAGGTATTCTGCCACTTTTCAGTTGGAAATGTCTCACCTAAATCTGTAATTGAATCAAATATAAGAGTGGGAATGACATACATACTTTTGTGTAGCATAATTAAGTGAATTTACAAAAACAGTGACATGAGAATATGCAGAATTACACAAAGAGCGTAACCCAGCATTTAAATCTATTTTCTGCACCCACACATTAAAAATGGACCAGAGAATGCATTTTGTGCATAGAAAATAGGGCTAAATCCAACAAAACATGAACAGCAGCAGCCAGAAGCTGCTTGCACTCTGTTTATGTACTCTGCAGTAAGCATTTTTGCCCGAGATTACTCTGAATTACACGAGCAGGAGAAATCACATAATTGTCGGTAATCTTGCATCACAAGAGACTGAAAAAACTCTGATTGTTCTAGCGTAGTTGAAGTTTCAGCTAGGCCTATCATATACTGGTGTTATTAATTTTAGAGATAAGAGGTTTGATTATAATGTCTCTATAAATGAATTGAATGAGAATATTCATACTTGTCTGTTGAATGAATACTTGGTCATAATAAATCTACAAGTTGTTTTGCTTGCATGTTTTTGCCTGTTTCTGTTGCAGTGGGGACATGCTATAATCAACTACCTGGATCCTATGCATTGAGCTGTAACATCTTGACGATGATTCTTTATGATCAAAGCTTCCTTGAAATCAACAATGAAGATCTTCCATTAGAAACATTATCTAATATTGGGAGTTTCAGTTCTGTTGCAGTTCACATCAAGTTTATTTAACCTATGAGAGCAACTAATGTGGTGGAGAGAAGAGCATGTAAGTTGAGTGGTGTTGAATTGAGCTTTCTTAGAGAATTTAATAAGAGACCAGTAAAAATTGGCAAACATTTGAATGGAACTAAAGACACTATGTCATTGAATTGTCGTAGATGCTGAAGAGAGTTTCAGATGGTCAAAGATACATTTTAGACTTAGAACTGAGCAAGAATTGTGTGCATGGTGCATGAGAAATCCGATGGTTTGGTGTCATATAAAATGGATGGAGAGAGTGAATGTAGTTATAATTTTGTGGTTGATGAATTCTTGAAGGGTGAAGAACTTATATATGAGCACATATATAAGCATCAAATATATATATTTATGTATATATATATATATATGGAAATGTATTATGTTGGTGCTAAAATGGCTTATTTTAACCTAACACAAAATTGAGTGGGTAGCTGCTATCTTGCTTTGGTGTTCCAGAGAAGGTATGATTGCTTTGCGAGCTATGGCTTTGCAGAATCATATTGGATTGGATATTCTACACTCAAAAGAGGGTGATGTGTTGAAATTTGCATTTGTCACCCCGAGTGGGATGGGTATGCCCAGATGTGGGTCCCGTGCTCTCCATCCCACTGGAGTCAAGCTAGCCTGGATGCTAGTTTCCGGTCCAGGGAGGACCTGGCCTGGCAGTTCGGGCTGGACAGTTCCCATGGGGAGTAGGGTTCAGACTGATTTGCATATGGCTGGGAGAAAACTTAAATGGTATGGTGAGCAAAAAGAACGATGGATTTAGGCCCAGATCTCTGTACTGGGGGTGAATGTTTGACATTGTTCAGCATTCCATCCATCAATTGTTCTTTTTGCATTTGTCACCCTGAGTGGAACGGGTATGCCCAGACATGGGTCCTGTGCTCTCCATGCCATTGGAGTCAAGCTAGCGTGGCTGATGAGGGGTGATACCCCAAAACCGGTCCCAAGAGGCTTGTTTCCGGTCCAGGGAGGACCTGGCCTGGCAGTTCTGGCTGGACTGCTCCCATGAAGAGCAGGGTGAAGACTGATTTGCATATGACGGGGAACAAACTGGAATGGCATGTGGAGCACAAAAAAAACTATGGATTTAGGCGCAGATCTCTATACTGGGGGTGAATGTTTGACATTGTTCAGCATTTTGTCCATCAATTGTTCTTTTTGCGTGTGTTGAAATTGTGGCAATGGCGTGTGTATGCTCCTGATAACAGTGGGCTTGTTAATCAATATATTGTTAACGTTACTAACGTTTCGTGGGAGGCAAAGGCTCATTAGGAAATTGGCGTATGGGAAACAGTTGTTTCATAAATTAGTCTGATCAGAGATGGGATTTCAAAGGTTGGTGAGTGATTTGGTGATGTGGGTGGTCGTATGTTAGAATATTAAACCGACTAATTATAATCATTTTGTGTATTATAGGTTTACTACTTATTCTTAAGTTCTGTGGGATAATATTTTTGAGGAAGGCATCAAATTGTGGGACTAAGAAAGAAGCAATGACAACAACCAGCAAGAAAAGGAAGATTGACGAGTACAAAATGGAGCATATCAAAGCCAACTTATTTGATGAGTTTCAAGAATTGGAGAACTTAAGAAGGGAAAAGCAAAGTGTGAATTATAAAATGGTTTTGTAGTGTGATTTTGTGATGATGATTATCATCATAGGGAGGGGTTGTGGAAGCAGATTCCCAAGAATGAACTATGCTTTTAAATTACTAATAATGAAACACAAATGTAATGTTTACATTGTGTTTAATATAATGACTTTTTTTAGCTTGACATTGGCAGGTTTTCGCCTACTTGTGTTTTCAGAATTGCCCAATTCTAATGAGTGTGTGCTCAAAGGAGCTCAAATGTGACATTTAATTGTTTATTTAATTGTACAAAATCAATTTAGCTCTATAGTCTTTCTTGCTCTGTAACATTTTTAAAATGTATTCTTTTCTTGTTGCTTCTGCTGCACGTTATTCCCTGAACAACTGATTTACAACTGTATACAAATTGAAGGCCACATCCTTAGGCCGAACGGAGGTGCTGTATATATTTTAAATGTGGTATTGTTTTGTCTGTAAAAAATAATGCAGCTTTATTCATTAGATGTAGAGTAAAGGGCATTTTACCATATGATGTGTTTTCTGTTGTTCTATTGAGTTATGTGATCTAACTTAATCAAATCACAATGACTGTACAATTTATCTGTCTGAAAGTGAACAAGAACTTATCATTTTGGAAACTAGCCAGGTTCCTTTCCAATTTCTTTAGAGAGCAGACTCCATATTTATCTATTTATTGATCTATACTTGGAGGATTTTTCCATTGCTTTCCTTAGAGACGGAGTTTATGTCAAGCCAGATTTATTTAGCATTTAAGATATTTTCAGATTTATTTTCTCAAACTTTACTGAGCAGTCCTTATGACAAGTGCACCTTGACTCATATTTTTCTTTGTGTTAGCTTGTATTTGGTACTGGCATTTAACAGATTACGGCTTAGTTTCCACTGACAATGATATTTTACACACTATTTGCATTGTTAATATTTTTGAAATGACTGGCTAACCAATATCTTTTTGCCTTTTGTAATGATTCTCACGTTTTAAATAAACCTTCACGGTTTACACCTTAAAATCTTGTCCCATGTTTCAATCAACCAGTGTGGATTTTCTTGTGGTATTTTCCAATGTAGGTTCCATGTTTAGGGCTCTCGTCTTTAAAGACTCACACATAGCCCACATCCATCAATTGGCCCTTTTAATGTTGCATAGCACCGACACCACTAAAAGAAATGCCAATATTTCTTCGAGTGCTCTGCCACATCCTACAATAGCATAAAGATTTTTTAGCATTACACATTGAACATTCTTGTAAGAGGGAGGGGGTAATCTCATGTACTTACAATTGACCTTGTCCTGAACCGATGATATGTCTCATGTGGTAGACTGTTCCCTCAGGATTAGAGAGTCATGGGTGGATTCGAGAAATCTGTCATAGCAATCTGTGATGGCCAGGTCTGTGCCATACACCACCAGTAATTTCCGTGATTTCCTGACACTTGATCCATGATCCTGAGAACTGTCAGTACCACCTTTGTGTGTTCTATTGTCCCCACCACTGTAGGGAATATAGAAATTGCAGAGAAGTTTAAATTTGACACGATTCATGTATGTATATCTGCGGAGGAGATTATCTGCTGGGGCATTTAATTTAGTAGCCTGCTCACATCCTGTCTCAGGATCTTCAACAAGGTGGTCAGTGACATTCCATGCAGCAGGGATATTGGGTTCTGGTAATCAGCAGCAGCCACAAAATGCAGCCAAGCAAGTAGTTTGGTGGGCTGGATATTGCAATCTCTATATCAAAGTTAAACTCTCATGTAATCCAATTGGAATCCAGGATGTGCTATAAATTGACCATATCTAGCTGAAAGATAATCAAAAGCTGTGATGCTGACGTATTCAGCCAATCAGACTTGTTCTCCCAACCCTGGGCTTCTCCTTCATGTGGACACTGACAATGGCCTTTAGTGCTAAGCAGTATGTCCTCTTTCATCAGCAAGTCATGATGGATCTTCCATTGTATCTAGTGAATCCCAATTAAATAATCATGCTGGCGTTCAGGCGTTTTTCTTACTAGGGTGTGCAATGTACCTTGATATATTGGCCAAAAATACTTTTCAGTTTGTACAGTGAACTTGTGTTAATGGCGATTGCGCATTTTTATTGGAATCCCACATTGTGTAATGTTGTTTGATGCTTTCAGTATTGATTGCAATGATTTACCACCTGCCACTGAGTTGGATTAGCTTTTCCGGTGTTCCTTCCTGTTTGGATCTTCCCCAAACGACTAGTAACTGCTATATTTGCTATTTTCCCATAGTGTAACATCGAGAGTTAAAAACACGTGTAAAAAAATACCAATCCATGTGCTAAATTCATACTCTATAAAATCACGTGCTGGGAAAACACAAGTGGAATTATGTGGTGTAATTTTACTACAAGTTACACATACCTTGAAGGAATACTGCATCGCACTAGCTGTGATGAAATGCTGGAGTGGCCTGCGTGGCTTGAGACTGTTATTTTGTCTTTATTTTGCATTACATTGTACATACTCTAGATTAATTCACACAAAAACGCGGTTTAGGCGCAGTATCACACACCACTACAGACACAACGCAAAGAATGTAAATGCACAAAATGAATGTAAAGTTGTGTTTTGAAGACTTAGGGGCTTATTTACAAGCCCCTTGCGCCACTTTTGCGTCACTTTTCCCATGTTAAAAATGACGCAAAAGTGGCGCAAGGGGCTTGTAAATCTGCCCTTTAGAATCCTGTATTCCCACTATAAAAATCTGACTCTGATTTCCTTATTACGCTCGAGTTTGTTCTCTTTAGTCACCTGTAATAAGTAAATTACTGTACCTACTCGAGTATACCAATTTACTACAGTTGAGTTGTAATGTCATGAGGCCTCTTGTAAGAACCACCAGCCAAGGTATAGGGCAGGTCAGGAGCGTTAATACACCTGCAGTTTAAACGATTTTCCATCACAGTCTATTTTTTTTCCTGAACTGTGATAAGCCAAGAGAAGAGGTTTATGGCAACATGTTTATTTTTTGCAGGATATGGTTCATTACAGGAAAGAATCCCTCTGTATGTTATCATTCTGAGTTACAACCTTTTTAATAATGTGATTTACATTAAAAAAGATCGTGACATCTTTTTGTAACACATTTTTAACTGCTTTTTAGGGTTTATATTTTCGCACTCCAAATTCATCTTTTAAGCTTCACATTTCCAACTATACTATCGCTTTCAAATGAAGGACAAAACTACCACGGATTTAAGCAGTTTGTGGGATGGGTGATGGTGATTGTATGAAATAAAATACCCCCTGCCGTACTTAAAAACGATAGTGAAAGTCACCCCAGAGGCCTTCAGCCTCGCTGCTCTATATGATCACGCAACGTGCAATATTGTAATTGTAATTATATTTCGATTATCACCCCTGATCTTTTTACCCAACATACAACTGGAACGTAAAAGAGATATTCTCTGTTTTACGTCTTTCTTTTTGTATGCGGTGCAGGATCATTGCAACATGTTCATAACCACTCTCTTCCTCTCATTAGCATGTCTTTCTGAACAGCAATGTTTGAGTCGGCGTGCTGTGTTTAAAGGATGAGCATTCAGACAGCCCACGCTGCCTCTCCCTCCCAGTTCAGCAACAGGTCAGACAAAGAAACTCTTTTCAACATTATTCCAGTGAAGAAACGCAATGCCTTTCAGAAGTAAAAAAAAAAAAAAAAAAATGAAGGTTTTCGCAAAAATCAAAGGAACAGATAAAAAGCGCGATGCCTCTTCTATCATCTGCTCCTGTTGAATGTGTAATCCCTGATACTGTAGTCTGAAAGCGCCTACGAAATTCTGAGGGCCTTTCACAAGATTAGTTCTATCAGTTCGGGCTTTGAAGTGCAGGCTGCAGGCATCTCATTATTTACAGACATCAAAACACAGATTAGAAGGCCCTGCCTTGGCCTGCTGGACTTCATTCGCACATAGGACAAATGCTAAATTATCAAGACACTGAGGCACTGTTCATCCATAATCAAATAGGATGCTACCATTATTATATATTTTTTTATAATAGAGATTTTTTCCTCCATTGACCAGGAATCCGTTAATGAGTTAACACAACAAAGTGACTCATATCAAACATCCTCTAACTAACTGGTAATTAAACCTACTATTATCATAGTTGTTTATATTTGAGCTATTTTTGTTTTATTGTGTATTGAAATTCTGTATGGTCGTAAACCCTTTTTCCTGTATTTAAAATTAACTTTTCTACCATACCATTGACTTCACTTCAATACAATTCAAGAATACTTGATTCTATTAAAATCGTAATTTTAAAAGTGCATGTAATCATAACATTTTTAATGATTTTGAAGATACATAAAAACATTAAAATACATACGACTAGTACAACTGACTATATATTTTAAGAAACATCCTACTGCAATACATGTTGCACGATCCTTTAGCATCCGAAGAAAGAGAAGGGCAGGTCTCCACAGTCTAAAGTTGTGAGCTTTCAGAATAGGTGTAAAAGATAGAACCCTGCGTACTTGACGTAATATTTACAAAGAAGTCTAAAATGTAATAAGGTTTGGGGAGAAACATCATCACATAGAGAGGTATTTAAACAACTACCCTCCCGTACAGTCCCAATGGAAAACATAGCAGGCTCCATATGGTGCCCAGCCTGAACCTCAGCAATAGTGCCCTTTCCCACTGACTGGGGTGTTCAACAGATAATCCTCTGTCCAGACAAGACAGTAGATTTCAGGAATATATTCTGTTAGCTGGTTTAACAATTTCTCCCACATCTATTTTTAGCCCCCTATTTTATTAAAAAGCCTATTGTTAACTTCTTTGTAGTTATCATTTCTATATCTCTTTATATCTTTTGATTTTGGACTGTAAAAACCCCACTAATGTTTCTAAACAACAAGACAGTGGAGGCCAAATAATACATAAATTGTATCTGATAAAGGAGTCTTACAGCCAGAGATTTTTTTAGACTTTGGAAAGTATTGATTCAGAGGAAAGTCCCATCCAACTATGATAAAGAGATTACAAAAAACCAAGCAATGGCAAACCACCTTTGCACACTCTGACGATCAAGCAAAGAAAATTCAACTAGTCCCACAGCCTACCAAACAATGTAAACCACAACTTAAATTGACTGTTCATTCATGCAGGGGACAATGTCTTGCCATGACTGTCATCCAGCTATTAGTTAACAGGTGAGAAACAACATGCGTATATTGCGACCTTTCACTTAAACCAAAGAGGAGCTCATACAGCAAAGAACAAGAGTATCTTACAACACTACGCTCAGCCCAACCATAAGATAGCGCATGCAAAAACAAAAAAGTATCCTGTAATCCATCACTCAACCACAACAAAAAGGGTGCCTTCAGTAGTAAGGAGAAGGCATTCACATTTCGCTTTTTTGCTGATCCATGCACATAATTCCCCATCTTTCCCTCTTCCTCAAATGAAACCAAAATCCACATCGCAAAATCAAAAACAATGAATTTGCTGGACACCACACTGAATATCAGCACCTGAAAATCTAGCTAATAAATAGACTGCACATAATAGCCCAGTAATTATAAAAGGGGTGTACTCAACATAACAGGGATTTAGTATTGATCTACTAAACTGGGAAAGATAGACTTTCCGCTCCATCATGCAATACTTGCTTATTTCCAGTCAATAGTCCCTCTATGTATTGTTGTAAAATGAATCCAATGGTATCTTACTGAAGCAACTCCTGCGTATTGTTAGTACTGCTAAACGGCACCACTTGACTCAACAGTAAAGAACTGTATGTGCAGCACAATAATTTACATTTCCATCATAAAGAGTGATTCCATATAAAAAAAGCTCAGTCATGCTGCGCTACACCCTAAACAGGGAGATTTAAAAAAAACAGAAACTCCAGGTGATTAACATGATGATAAGAGCCAATAAAGAGTGGTTCTTCACAGGGCATGCTCTGGTGAGCAGAATTTTGTCAGTAGGTCAGTGACAACATGGAACACTCCAACCCAATAAAGTGCCACATGTGAGAACTGTAACAAGCGTATACTCCTGTAATCATGAAAGCAACTGGTTTAACTTCTTAATTAAATAGATGTAGTTATTCACTCAATGCCACCTATAATCATAAAGATGCCCAGTTACCAGATCTTTTGACTGGTGGAGAATGTTTGCATTGCCAGCATTCCGTCCATCATTTGTTTGCTGTAACACTTTTCGCCCTAAGTGGGATGGGTATGCCCAGACGTGGGTCCCTTGCTCACTGTGCCACTGGATTCAAGCTGGCCTGGCTGAAGAAGGGTGACATACCCTGAAACCGGTCCCAGGATGCTTGTTTCCGGTCCAGGGAGGACCTGGCCTGGCAGTTCGGTCTGGACTGTTCCCATGGGGCACAGGGTCAAGACTGATTTGCATATGGCTGGGTCCAAACTGGGGTGGCGTAGTGGGCAAAAGAACGATGGATTTAACCCAAATCTTTTGACTGGGGGAGAATGTTTGCATTGCCAGCATTCCGTCCATCATTTGTTTGCTGTAACACTTTTCGCCCTAAGTGGGATGGGTATGCCCAGACGTGGGTCCCTTGCTCACTGTGCCACTGGATTCAAGCTAGCCTGGCTGAAGAAGGGTGACATACCCTGAAACCGTTCCCAGGATGCTTGTTTCCAGTCCAAGGAGGACCTGGCCTGGCAGTTCGGTCTGGACTGTTCCCATGGGCCACAGGGTCAAGACTGTTTTGCATATGGCTGGGTCCTAACTGGGGTGGCGTAGTGGGCAAAAGAACGATGGATTTAACCCAGATCTTTTGACTGGGGGAGAATGTTTGCATTGCCAGCATTCCGTCCATCATTTGTTTGTTGTATCACTTTTCGCCCTAGGTGGGATGGGTATGCCCAGACGTGGGTCCCTTGCTCACTGTTCCACTGGATTCAAGCTAGCCTGGCTGAAGAAGGGTGACATACCCTGAAACTGGTCCCAGGATGCTTGTTTCCGATCCAGGGAGGACCCGGCCTGGCAGTTCGGTTTGGACTGTTCCCATGGGGCACAGGGTCAAGACTGATTTGCATATGGCTGGGTCCAAACTGGGATGGCGTAGTGGGCAAAAGAACAATGGATTTAACCCAGATCTTTTGACTGGGGGAGAATGTTTGCATTGCCAGCATTCCGTCCATCATTTGTTTGCTGTAACACTTTTTGCCCTAAGTGGGATGTGTATGCCCAGACGTGGGTCCCTTGCTCACTGTGCCACTGGATTCAAGCTGGCCTGGCTGAAGAAGGGTGACATACCCTGAAACCGGTCCCAGGATGCTTGTTTCCGGTCCAGGGAGGACCTGGCCTGGCAGTTCGGTCTGGACTGTTCCCATGGGGCACAGGGTCAAGACTGATTTGCATATGGCTGGGTCCAAACTGGGGTGACGTAGTGGGCAAAAGAACGATGGATTTAACCCAAATCTTTTGACTGGGGGAGAATGTTTGCATTGCCAGCATTCCGTCCATCATTTGTTTGCTGTAACACTTTTCGCCCTAAGTGGGATGGGTATGCCAAGACGTGGGTCCCTTGCTCACTGTGCCACTGGATTCAAGCTAGCCTGGCTGAAGAAGGGTGACATACCCTGAAACCGGTCCCAGGATGCTTGTTTCCAGTCCAAGGAGGACCTGGCCTGGCAGTTCGGCCTGGACTGTTCCCATGGGCCACATGGTCAAGACTGTTTTGCATATGGCTGGGTCCAAACTGGGGCGGCGTAGTGGACAAAAGAACGATGGATTTAACCCAGATCTTTTGACTGGGGGAGAATGTTTGCATTGCCAGCATTCCGTCCATCATTTGTTTGTTGTATCACTTTTCGCCCTAGGTGGGATGGGTATGCCCAGACGTGGGTCCCTTGCTCACTGTTCCACTGGATTCAAGCTAGCCTGGCTGAAGAAGGGAGACATACCCTGAAACTGGTCCCAGGATGCTTGTTTCCGATCCAGGGAGGACCCGGCCTGGCAGTTCGGTTTGGACTGTTCCCATGGGGCACAGGGTCAAGACTGATTTGCATATGGCTGGGTCAAACTGGGATGGCGTAGTGGGCAAAAGAACAATGGATTTAACCCAGATCTTTTGACTGGGGGAGAATGTTTGCATTGCCAGCATTCCGTCCATCATTTGTTTGCTGTAACACGTTTTGCCCTAAGTGGGATGGGTATGCCCAGACGTGGGTCCCTTGCTCACTGTGCCACTGGATTCAAGCTAGCCTGGATGAAGAAGGGTGACATACCCAGAAAGCGGTCCCAGGATGCTTGTCTCCGGTCCAGGGAGGACCTGGCCTGGCAGTTCGGTCTGGACTGTTCCCATGGGGCACAGGGTCAAGACTGATTTGCATATGGCTGGGTCCAAACTGGGGTGGCGTAGTGGGCAAAAAAACGATGGATTTAACCCAGATCTTTTGACTGGGGGAGAATGTTTGCATTGCCAGCATTCCGTCCATCATTTGTTTGCTGTAACACTTTTCGCCCTAGGTGGGATGGGTATGCCCAGACGTGGGTCCCTTGCTCACTGTTCCACTGGATTCAAGCTAGCCTGGCTGAAGAAGGTTGACATACCCTGAAACTGGTCTCAGGATGCTTGTTTCCGGTCCAGGGAGGACCTGGCCTGGCAGTTCGGTTTGGACTGTTCCCATGGGGCACAGGGTCAAGACTGATTTGCATATGGCTGGGTCCAAACTGGGATGGCGTAGTGGGCAAAAGAACAATGGATTTAACCCAGATCTTTTGACTGGGGGAGAATGTTTGCATTGCCAGCATTCCGTCCATCATTTGTTTGCTGTAACACTTTTTGCCCTAATTGGGATGGGTATGCCCAGACGTGGGTCCCTTGCTCACTGTGCCACTGGATTCAAGCTAGCCTGGCTGAAGAAGGGTGACATACCCTGAAACCGGTCCCAGGATGCTTGTTTCCGGTCCAGGGAGGACCTGGCCTGGCAGTTCGGTCTGGACTGTTCCCATGGGGCACAGGATCAAGACTGATTTGCATATGGCTGGGTCCAAACTGGGGTGGCGTAGTGGGCAAAAGAACAATGGATTTAATACAGATCTTTTGACTGGGGGAGAATGTTTGCATTGCCAGCATTCCGTCCATCATTTGTTTGCTGTAACATTTTTCGCCCTAAGTGGGATGGTATGCCCAGACGTGGGTCCCTTGCTCACTGTGCCACTGGATTCAAGCTAGCCTGGCTGAAGAAGGTTGACATACCCTGAAACCGGTCCCAGGATGTTTGTTTCCAGTCCAGGGAGGACCTGGCATGGCAGTTCGGTCTGGACTGTTCCCATGGGGCACAGGGTCAAGACTGATTTGCATATGGCTGGGTCCAAACTGGGGTGGAGTAGTGGGCAAAAGAACGATGGATTTAACCTAGATCTTTTGACTGGGGGAGAATGTTTGCATTGCCAGCATTCTGTCCATCATTTGTTTGCTGTAACACTTTTCGCCCTAAGTGGGATGGGTATGCCCAGACGTGGGTCCCTTGCTCACTGTGCCACTGGATTCAAGCTAGCCTGGCTGAAGAAGGTTGACATACCCTGAAACCGGTCCCAGGATGCTTGTTTCTGGTCCAGGGAGGACCTGGCCTGGCAGTTCGGTCTGGACTGTTCCCATGGGGCACAGGGTCAAGACTGATTTGCATATGGCTGGGTCCAAACTGGGGTGGCATAGTGGGCAAAAGAACAATGGATTTAACCCAGATCTTTTGACTGGGGGAGAATGTTTGCATTGCCAGCATTCCGTCCATCATTTGTTTGCTGTAACACTTTTCGCCCTAAGTGGGATGGGTATGTCCAGACGTGGGTCCCTTGCTCACTGTGCCACTGGATTCAAGCTAGCTTGGCTGAAGAAGGGTGACATACCCTGAAACCGGTCCCAGGATGCTTGTTTCCGGTCCAGGGAGGACCTGGCCTGGCAGTTCGGTTTGGACAGTTCCCATGGGGCACAGGGTCAAGACTGATTTGCATATGGCTGGGTCCAAACTGGGGTGGGGTAGTGGGCAAAAGAACAATGGATTTAACCCAGATCTTTTGACTGGGGGAGAAAGTTTGCATTGCCAGCATTCCGTCCATCATTTGTTTGCTGTAACACTTTTCGCCCTAAGTGGGATGGGTATGCCCAGACGCGGGTCCCTTGCTCACTGTGCCACTGGATTCAAGCTAGCCTGGAAGAAGAAGGGTGACATACCCTGAAACCGGTCCCAGGATGCTTGTTTCCGGTCCAGGGAGGGCCTGGCCTGGCAGTTCGGTCTGGACTGTTCCCATGGGGAACAGGTTCAAGACTGATTTGCATATGGCTGGGTCCAAACTGGGGTGGCGTAGTGGGCAAAAGAACGATGGATTTAACCCAGATCTTTTGACTGGGGGAGAATGTTTGCATTGCCAGCACTCCGTCCATCATTTGTTTGCTGTAACACTTTTCGCCCTAAGTGGGATGGGTATGCCCAGACGGGGGTCCCTTGCTCACTGTGCCACTGGATTCAAGCTAGCCTGGCTGAAGAAGGGTGACATACCCTGAAACCGGTACCAGGATGCTTGTTTCCGGTCCAGGGAGGACCTGCCCTGGCAGTTCGGTCTGGACTGTTCCCATGGGGCACAGGGTCAAGACTGATTTGCATATGGCTGGGTCCAAACTGGGGTGGCGTAGTGGGCAAAAGAACGATGGATTTAACCCAGATCTTTTGACTGGGGGAGAATGTTTGCATTGCCAGCATTCCGTCTATCATTTGTTTGCTGTAACACTTTTCGCCCTAGGTGGGATGGGTATGCCCAGACGTGGGTCCCTTGCTCACTGTTCCACTGGATTCAAGCTAGCCTGGCTGAAGAAGGGTGACATACCCTGAAACTGGTCCCAGGATGCTTGTTTCCGGTCCAGGGAGGACCTGGCCTGGCAGTTCGGTTTGGACTGTTCCCATGGGGCACAGGTTCAAGACTGATTTGCATATGGCTGGGTCCAAACTGGGATGGCGTAGTGGGCAAAAGAACAATGGATTTAACCCAGATCTTTTGACTGGGGGAGAATGTTTGCATTGCCAGCACTCTGTCCATCATTTGTTTGCTGTAACACTTTTTGCCCTAAGTGGGATGGGTATGCCCAGACGTGGGTCCCTTGCTCACTGTGCCACTGGATTCAAGCTAGCCTGGCTGAAGAAGGGTGACATACCCTGAAACCGGTCCCAGGATGCTTGTTTCCGGTCCAGGGAGGACCTGGCCTGGCAGTTCGGTCTGGACTGTTCCCATGGGGCACAGGGTCAAGACTGATTTGCATATGGCTGGATCCAAACTGGGGTGGCGTAGTGGGCAAAAGAATGATGGATTTAACCCAGATCTTTTGACTGGGGGAGAATGTTTGCATTGCCAGCATTCCGTCCATCATTTGTTTGCTGTAACACTTTTTGCCCTAAGTGGGATGGGTATGCCCAGACGTGGGTCCCTTGCTCACTGAGCCACTGGATTCAAGCTAGCCTGGCTGAAGAAGGGTGATATACCCTGAAACCGGTCCCAGGATGCTTGTTTCCGGTCCAGGGAGGACCTGGCCTGGCAGTTCGGTCTGGACTTTTCCCATGGGGCACAGGGTCAAGACTGATTTGCATATGGCTGGGTCCAAACTGGGGTGGCGTAGTGGGCAAAAGAACAATGGATTTAACCCAGATCTTTTGACTGGGGGAGAATGTTTGCATTGCCAGCATTCCGTCCATCATTTGTTTGCTGTAACACGTTTCGCCCTAAGTGGGATGGTATGCCCAGACGTGGGTCCCTTGCTCACTGTGCCACTGGATTCAAGCTAGCCTGGCTGAAGAAGGGTGATATACCCTGAAACCGGTCCCAGGATGTTTGTTTCCAGTCCAGGGAGGACCTGGCCTGGCAGTTCGGTCTGGACTGTTCCCATGGGGCACAGGGTCAAGACTGATTTGCATATGGCTGGGTCCAAAGTGGGGTGGCGTAGTGGGCAAAAGAACAATGGATTTAACCCAGATCTTTTGACTGGGGGAGAATGTTTGCATTGCCAGCATTCCGTCCATCATTTGTTTGCTGTAACACTTTTCGCCCTAAGTGGGATGGGTATGTCCAGACGTGGGTCCCTTGCTCACTGTGCCACTGGATTCAAGCTAGCTTGGCTGAAGAAGGGTGACCTACCCTGAAACCGGTCCCAGGATGCTTGTTTCCGGTCCAGGGAGGACCTGGCCTGGCAGTTCGGTTTGGACAGTTCCCATGGGGCACAGGGTCAAGACTGATTTGCATATGGCTGGGTCCAAACTGGGGTGGCGTAGTGGGCAAAAGAACAATGGATTTAACCCAGATCTTTTGACTGGGGGAGAATGTTTGCATTGCCAGCATTCCGTCCATCATTTGTTTGCTGTATCACTTTTCGCCCTAAGTGGGATGGGTATGCCCAGACGCGGGTCCCTTGCTCACTGTGCCACTGGATTCAAGCTAGCCTGGCTGAAGAAGGGTGACATACCCTGAAACCGGTCCCAGGATGCTTGTTTCCGGTCCAGGGAGGGCCTGGCCTGGCAGTTCGGTCTGGACTGTTCCCATGGGGAACAGGGTCAAGACTGATTTGCATATGGCTGGGTCCAAACTGGGGTGGCGTAGTGGGCAAAAGAACGATGGATTTAACCCAGATCTTTTGACTGGGGGAGAATGTTTGCATTGCCAGCACTCCGTCCATCATTTGTTTGCTGTAACACTTTTCGCCCTAAGTGGGATGGGTATGCCCAGACGGGGGTCCCTTGCTCACTGTGGCACTGGATTCAAGCTAGCCTGGCTGAAGAAGGGTGACATACTTTGAAACCGGCACCAGGATGCTTGTTTCCGGTCCAGGGAGGACCTGGCATGGCAGTTCGGTCTGGACTGTTCCCATGGGGCACAGGGTCAAGACTGATTTGCATATGGCTGGGTCCAAACTGGGGTGGCGTAGTGAGCAAAAGAACGATGGATTTAACCCAGATCTTTTGACTGGGGGAGAATGTTTGCATTGCCAGCATTCCGTCCATCATTTGTTTGCTGTAACACTTTTTGCCCTAAGTGGGATGGGTATGCCCAGACGTGGGTCCCTTGCTCACTGTGCCACTGGATTCAAGCTAGCCTGGCTGAAGAAGGGTGACATACCCTGAAACCGGTCCCAGAATGCTTGTTTCCGGTCCAGTGAGGACCTGGCCTGGCAGTTCGTTCTGGACTGTTCCCATGGGGCACAGGGTCAAGACTGATTTGCATATGGCTGGATCCAAACTGGGGTGGCGTAGTGGGCAAAAGAACAATGGATTTAACCCAGATCTTTTGACTGGGGGACCATGTTTGCATTGCCAGCATTCCGTCCATCATTTGTTTGCTGTAACATTTTGCGCCCTAAGTGGGATGGTATGCCCAGACGTGGGTCCCTTGCTCACTGTGCCACTGGATTCAAGCTAGCCTGGCTGAAGAAGGGTGACATACCCTGAAACCGGTCCCAGGATGTTTGTTTCCAGTCCAGGGAGGACCTGGCCTGGCAGTTCGGTCTGGACTGTTCCGATGGGACACAGGGTCAAGACTGATTTGCATATGGCTGGGTCCAAACTGGGGTGGAGTAGTGGGCAAAAGAACGATGGATTTAACCTAGATCTTTTGACTGGGGGAGAATGTTTGCATTGCCAGCATTCCGTCCATCATTTGTTTGCTGTAACACTTTTCGCCCTAAGTGGGATGGGTATGTCCAGACGTGGGTCCCTTGCTCACTGTGACACTGGATTCAAGCTAGCTTGGCTGAAGAAGGGTGACATACCCTGAAACCGGTCCCAGGATGCTTGTTTCCGGTCCAGGGATGACCTGGCCTGGCAGTTCGGTTTGGACAGTTCCCATGGGGCACAGGGTCAAGACTGATTTGCATATGGCTGGGTCCAAACTGGGGTGGTGTAGTGGGCAAAAGAACGATGGATTTAACCCAGATCTTTTGACTGGGGGAGAATGTTTGCATTGCCAGCACTCCGTCCATCATTTGTTTGCTGTAACACTTTTTGCCCTAAGTGGGATCGGTATGCCCAGACGGGGGTCCCTTGCTCACTGTGCCACTGGATTCAAGCTAGCCTGGCTGAAGAAGGGTGACATACCCTGAAACCGGTACCAGGATGCTTGTTTCCGGTCCAGGGAGGACCTGGCCTGGCAGTTCGGTCTGGACTGTTCCCATGGGGCACAGGGTCAAGACTGATTTGCATATGGCTGGGTCCAAACTGGGGTGGCGTAGGGGGCAAAAGAACGATGGATTTAACCCAGATCTTTTGACTGGGGGAGAATGTTTGCATTGCCAGCATTCCGTCCATCATTTGTTTGCTGTAACACTTTTCGCCCTAGGTGGGATGGGTATGCCCAGACGTGGGTCCCTTGCTCACTGTTCCACTGGATTCAAGCTAGCCTGGCTGAAGAAGGGTGACATACCCTGAAACTGGTCCCAGGATGATTGTTTCCGATCCATGGAGGACCTGGCCTGGCAGTTCGGTTTGGACTGTTCCCATGGGGCACAGGGTCAAGACTGATTTGCATATGGCTGGGTCCAAACTTGGATGGCGTAGTGGACAAAAGAACAATGGATTTAACCCAGATCTTTTGACTGGGGGAGAATGTTTGCATTGCCAGCATTCCGTCCATCATTTGTTTGCTGTAACACGTTTTGCCCTAAGTGGGATGGGTATGCCCAGACGTGGGTCCCTTGCTCACTGTGCCACTGGATTCAAGCTAGCCTGGCTGAAGAAGGGTGACATACCCTGAAACCGGTCCCAGGATGCTTGTTTCCGGTCCAGGGAGGGCCTGGCCTGGCAGTTCGGTCTGGACTGTTCCCATGGGGAACAGGGTCAAGACTGATTTGCATATGGCTGGGTCCAAACTGGGGTGGCGTAGTGGGCAAAAGAACAATGGATTTAACCCAGATCTTTTGACTGGGGGAGAATGTTTGCATTGCCAGCATTCCGTCCATCATTTGTTTGCTGTAACACTTTTCGCCCTAGGTGGGATGGGTATGCCCAGACGTGGGTCCCTTGCTCACTGTTCCACTGTATTCAAGCTAGCCTGGCTGAAGAAGGGTGACATACCCTGAAACTGGTCCCAGGATGCTTGTTTCTGGTCCAGGGAGGACCTGGCCTGGCAGTTCGGTTTGGGCTGTTCCCATGGGGCACAGGGTCAAGACTGATTTGCATATGGCTGGATCCAAACTGGGGTGGCGTAGTGGGCAAAAGAACGATGGATTTATCCCAGATCTTTTGACTGGGGGAGAATGTTTGCATTGCCAGCATTCCGTCCATCATTTGTTTGCTGTAACACTTTTTGCCCTAAGTGTGATGGGTATGCCCAGACGTGGGTCCCTTGCTCACTGTGCCACTGGATTCAAGCTAGCCTGGCTGAAGAAGGGTGACATACCCTGAAACCGGTCCCAGGATGCTTGTTTCCGGTCCAGGGAGGACCTGGCCTGGCAGTTCGGTCTGGACTGTTCCCATGGGGCACAGGGTCAAGACTGATTTGCATATGGCTGGGTGCAAACTGGGGTGGCGTAGTGGGCAAAGAACAATGGATTTAACCCAGATCTTTTGACTGGGGGAGAATGTTTGCATTGCCAGCATTCCGTCCATCATTTGTTTGCTGTAACACTTTTCGCCCTAGGTGGGATGGGAATGCCCAGACGTGGGTCCCTTGCTCACTGTTCCACTGGATTCAAGCTAGCCTGGCTGAAGAAGGGTGACATACCCTGAAACTGGTCCCAGGATGCTTATTTCTGGTCCAGTGAGGACCTGGCCTGGCAGTTCAGTTTGGGCTGTTCCCATGGGGCACAGGGTCAAGACTGATTTGCATATGGCTGGGTCCAAACTGGGGTGGCGTAGTGGGCAAAAAAACGATCAATTTAACCCAGATCTTTTGACTGGGGGAGAATGTTTGCATTGCCAGCATTCCGTCCATCATTTGTTTGCTGTAACACTTTTCGGCCTAGGTGGGATGGATATGCCCAGACGTGGGTCCCTTGCTCACTGTTCCACTGGATTCAAGCTAGCCTGGCTGAAGAAGGGTGACATACCCTGAAACTGGTCCCAGGATGCTTGTTTCCGGTCCAGGGAGGACCTGGCCTGGCAGTTCGGTTTGGACTGTTCCCATGGGGCACAGGGTCAAGACTGATTTGCATATGGCTGGGTCCAAACTGGGATGGCGTAGTGGGCAAAAGAACAATGGATTTAACCCAGATCTTTTGACTGGGGGAGAATTTTTGCATTGCCAGCATTCCGTCCATCATTTGTTTGCTGTAACACTTTTTGCCCTAATTGGGATGGGTATGCCCAGACGTGGGTCCCTTGCTCACTGTGCCACTGGATTCAAGCTAGCCTGGCTGAAGAAGGGTGACATACCCTGAAACCGGTCCCAGGATGCTTGTTTCCGGTCCAGGGAGGACCTGGCCTGGCAGTTCGTTCTGGACTGTTCCCATGGGGCACAGGGTCAAGACTGATTTGCATATGGCTGGATCCAAACTGGGGTGGCGTAGTGGGCAAAAGAACGATGGATTTATCCCAGATCTTTTGACCGGGGGAGAATGTTTGCATTGCCAGCATTCCGTCCATAATTTGTTTGCTGTAACACTTTTTGCCCTAAGTGGGATGGGTATGCCCAGACGTGGGTCCCTTGCTCACTGTGCCACTGGATTCAAGCTAGCCTGGCTGAAGAAGGGTGACATACCCTGAAACGGGTCCCAGGATGCTTGTTTCCGGTCCAGGGAGGACCTGGCCTGGCAGTTCGGTCTGGACTGTTCCCATGGGGCACAGGGTCAAGACTGATTTGCATATGGCTGGGTCCAAACTGGGGTGGCGTAGTGGGCAAAAGAACAATGGATTTAACCCAGATCTTTTGACTGGGGGAGAATGTTTGCATTGCCAGCATTCCGTCCATCATTTGTTTGCTGTAACACTTTTCGCTCTAAGTGGGATGGTATGCCCAGACGTGGGTCCCTTGCTCACTGTGCCACTTGATTCAAGCTAGCCTGGCTGAAGAAGGGTGACATACCCTGAAACCTGTCCCAGGATGTTTGTTTCCAGTCCAGGGAGGACCTGGCCTGGCAGTTCGGTCTGGACTGTTCCCATGGGGCACAGGGTCAAGACTGATTTGCATATGGCTGGGTCCAAACTGGGGTGGAGTAGTGGGCAAAAGAACGATGGATTTAACCGAGATCTTTTGACTGGGGGAGAATGTTTGCATTGCCAGCATTCTGTCCATCATTTGTTTGCTGTAACACTTTTCGCCCTAAGTGGGATGGGTATGCCCAGACGTGGGTCCCTTGCTCACTGTGCCACTGGATTCAAGCTAGCCTGGCTGAAGAAGGGTGACATACCCTGAAACCGGTCCCAGGATGCTTGTTTCTGGTCCAGGGAGGACCTGGCCTGGCAGTTCGGTCTGGACTGTTCCCATGGGGCACAGGGTCAAGACTGATTTGCATATGGCTGGGTCCAAACTGGGGTGGCGTAGTGGGCAAAAGAACAATGGATTTAACCCAGATCTTTTGACTGGGGGAGAATGTTTGCATTGCCAGCATTCCGTCCATCATTTGTTTGCTGTAACACTTTTCGCCCTAAGTGGGATGGGTATGCCCAGACGCGGGTCCCTTGCTCACTGTGCCACTGGATTCAAGCTAGCCTGGCTGAAGAAGGGTGACATACCCTGAAACCGCTCCCAGGATACTTGTTTCCGGTCCAGGGAGGGCCTGGCCTGGCAGTTCGGTCTGGACGGTTCCCATGGGGAACAGGGTCAAGACTGATTTGCATATGGCTGGGTCCAAACTGGGGTGGCGTAGTGGGCAAAAGAACGATGGATTTAACCCAGATCTTTTGACTGGGGAGAATGTTTGCATTGCCAGCACTCCGTCCATCATTTGTTTGCTGTAACACTTTTCGCCCTAAGTGGGATGGGTATGCCCAGACGGGGTCCCTTGCTCACTGTGGCACTGGATTCAAGCTAGCCTGGCTGAAGAAGGGTGACATACTTTGAAACCGGCACCAGGATGCTTGTTTCCGGTCCAGGGAGGACCTGGCATGGCAGTTCGGTCTGGACTGTTCCCATGGGGCACAGGGTCAAGACTGATTTGCATATGGCTGGGTCCAAACTGGGGTGGCGTAGTGAGCAAAAGAACGATGGATTTAACCCAGATCTTTTGACTGGGGGAGAATGTTTGCATTGCCAGCATTCCGTCCATCATTTGTTTGCTGTAACACTTTTTGCCCTAAGTGGGATGGGTATGCCCAGACGTGGGTCCCTTGCTCACTGTGCCACTGGATTCAAGCTAGCCTGGCTGAAGAAGGGTGACATACCCTGAAACCGGTCCCAGAATGCTTGTTTCCGGTCCAGTGAGGACCTGGCCTGGCAGTTCGTTCTGGACTGTTCCCATGGGGCACAGGGTCAAGACTGATTTGCATATGGCTGGATCCAAACTGGGGTGGCGTAGTGGGCAAAAGAACAATGGATTTAACCCAGATCTTTTGACTGGGGGACCATGTTTGCATTGCCAGCATTCCGTCCATCATTTGTTTGCTGTAACATTTTTCGCCCTAAGTGGGATGGTATGCCCAGACGTGGGTCCCTTGCTCACTGTGCCACTGGATTCAAGCTAGCCTGGCTGAAGAAGGGTGACATACCCTGAAACCGGTCCCAGGATGTTTGTTTCCAGTCCAGGGAGGACCTGGCCTGGCAGTTCGGTCTGGACTGTTCCCATGGGGCACAGGGTCAAGACTGATTTGCATATGGCTGGGTCCAAACTGGGGTGGAGTAGTGGGCAAAAGAACGATGGATTTAACCTAGATCTTTTGACTGGGGGAGAATGTTTGCATTGCCAGCATTCCGTCCATCATTTGTTTGCTGTAACACTTTTCGCCCTAAGTGGGATGGGTATGTCCAGACGTGGGTCCCTTGCTCACTGTGACACTGGATTCAAGCTAGCTTGGCTGAAGAAGGGTGACATACCCTGAAACCGGTCCCAGGATGCTTGTTTCCGGTCCAGGGATGACCTGGCCTGGCAGTTCGGTTTGGACAGTTCCCATGGGGCACAGGGTCAAGACTGATTTGCATATGGCTGGGTCCAAACTGGGGTGGTGTAGTGGGCAAAAGACCGATGGATTTAACCCAGATCTTTTGACTGGGGGAGAATGTTTGCATTGCCAGCACTCCGTCCATCATTTGTTTGCTGTAACACTTTTTGCCCTAAGTGGGATCGGTATGCCCAGACGGGGGTCCCTTGCTCACTGTGCCACTGGATTCAAGCTAGCCTGGCTGAAGAAGGGTGACATACCCTGAAACCGGTACCAGGATGCTTGTTTCTGGTCCAGGGAGGACCTGGCCTGGCAGTTCGGTCTGGACTGTTCCCATGGGGCACAGGGTCAAGACTGATTTGCATATGGCTGGGTCCAAACTGGGGTGGCGTAGGGGGCAAAGGAACGATGGATTTAACCCAGATCTTTTGACTGGGGGAGAATGTTTGCATTGCCAGCATTCCGTCCATCATTTGTTTGCTGTAACACTTTTCGCCCTAGGTGGGATGGGTATGCCCAGACGTGGGTCCCTTGCTCACTGTTCCACTGGATTCAAGCTAGCCTGGCTGAAGAAGGGTGACATACCCTGAAACTGGTCCCAGGATGATTGTTTCCGATCCAGGGAGGACCTGGCCTGGCAGTTCGGTTTGGACTGTTCCCATGGGGCACAGGGTCAAGACTGATTTGCATATGGCTGGGTCCAAACTTGGATGGCGTAGTGGACAAAAGAACAATGGATTTAACCCAGATCTTTTGACTGGGGGAGAATGTTTGCATTGCCAGCATTCCATCCATCATTTGTTTGCTGTAACACGTTTTGCCCTAAGTGGGATGGGTATGCCCAGACGTGGGTCCCTTGCTCACTGTGCCACTGGATTCAAGCTAGCCTGGCTGAAGAAGGGTGACATACCCTGAAACCGGTCCCAGGATGCTTGTTTCCGGTCCAGGGAGGGCCTGGCCTGGCAGTTCGGTCTGGACTGTTCCCATGGGGAACAGGGTCAAGACTGATTTGCATATGGCTGGGTCCAAACTGGGGTGGCGTAGTGGGCAAAAGAACAATGGATTTAACCCAGATCTTTTGACTGGGGGAGAATGTTTGCATTGCCAGCATTCCGTCCATCATTTGTTTGCTGTAACACTTTTCGCCCTAGGTGGGATGGGTATGCCCAGACGTGGGTCCCTTGCTCACTGTTCCACTGTATTCAAGCTAGCCTGGCTGAAGAAGGGTGACATACCCTGAAACTGGTCCCAGGATGCTTGTTTCTGGTCCAGGGAGGACCTGGCCTGGCAGTTCGGTTTGGGCTGTTCCCATGGGGCACAGGGTCAAGACTGATTTGCATATGGCTGGGTCCAAACTGGGGTGGCGTAGTGGGCAAAAAAACAATCGATTTAACCCAGATCTTTTGACTGGGGGAGAATGTTTGCATTGCCAGCATTCCGTCCATCATTTGTTTGCTGTAACACTTTTCGGCCTAGGTGGGATGGGTATGCCCAGACGTGGGTCCCTTGCTCACTGTTCCACTGGATTCAAGCTAGCCTGGCTGAAGAAGGGTGACATACCCTGAAACTGGTCCCAGGATGCTTGTTTCCGGTCCAGGGAGGACCTGGCCTGGCAGTTCGGTTTGGACTGTTCCCATGGGGCACAGGGTCAAGACTGATTTGCATATGGCTGGATCCAAACTGGGGTGGCGTAGTGGGCAAAAGAACGATGGATTTATCCCAGATCTTTTGACTGGGGGAGAATGTTTGCATTGCCAGCATTCCGTCCATCATTTGTTTGCTGTAACACTTTTTGCCCTAAGTGTGATGGGTATGCCCAGACGTGGGTCCCTTGCTCACTGTGCCACTGGATTCAAGCTAGCCTGGCTGAAGAAGGGTGACATACCCTGAAACCGGTCCCAGGATGCTTGTTTCCGGTCCAGGGAGGACCTGGCCTGGCAGTTCGGTCTGGACTGTTCCCATGGGGCACAGGGTCAAGACTGATTTGCATATGGCTGGGTGCAAACTGGGGTGGCGTAGTGGGCAAAAGAACAATGGATTTAACCCAGATCTTTTGACTGGGGGAGAATGTTTGCATTGCCAGCATTCCGTCCATCATTTGTTTGCTGTAACACTTTTCGCCCTAGGTGGGATGGGAATGCCCAGACGTGGGTCCCTTGCTCACTGTTCCACTGGATTCAAGCTAGCCTGGCTGAAGAAGGGTGACATACCCTGAAACTGGTCCCAGGATGCTTGTTTCTGGTCCAGTGAGGACCTGGCCTGGCAGTTCAGTTTGGGCTGTTCCCATGGGGCACAGGGTCAAGACTGATTTGCATATGGCTGGGTCCAAACTGGGGTGGCGTAGTGTTCAAAAAAACGATCAATTTAACCCAGATCTTTTGACTGGGGGAGAATGTTTGCATTGCCAGCATTCCGTCCATCATTTGTTTGCTGTAACACTTTTCGGCCTAGGTGGGATGGATATGCCCAGACGTGGGTCCCTTGCTCACTGTTCCACTGGATTCAAGCTAGCCTGGCTGAAGAAGGGTGACATACCCTGAAACTGGTCCCAGGATGCTTGTTTCCGGTCCAGGGAGGACCTGGCCTGGCAGTTCGGTTTGGACTGTTCCCATGGGGCACAGGGTCAAGACTGATTTGCATATGGATGGGTCCAAACTGGGATGGCGTAGTGGGCAAAAGAACAATGGATTTAACCCAGATCTTTTGACTGGGGGAGAATGTTTGCATTGCCAGCATTCCGTCCATCATTTGTTTGCTGTAACACTTTTTGCCCTAATTGGGATGGGTATGCCCAGACGTGGGTCCCTTGCTCACTGTGCCACTGGATTCAAGCTAGCCTGGCTGAAGAAGGGTGACATACCCTGAAACCGGTCCCAGGATGCTTGTTTCCGGTCCAGGGAGGACCTGGCCTGGCAGTTCGTTCTGGACTGTTCCCATGGGGCACAGGGTCAAGACTGATTTGCATATGGCTGGATCCAAACTGGGGTGGCGTAGTGGGCAAAAGAACGATGGATTTATCCCAGATCTTTTGACTGGGGGAGAATGTTTGCATTGCCAGCATTCCGTCCATAATTTGTTTGCTGTAACACTTTTTGCCCTAAGTGGGATGGGTATGCCCAGACGTGGGTCCCTTGCTCACTGTGCCACTGGATTCAAGCTAGCCTGGCTGAAGAAGGGTGACATACCCTGAAACCGGTCCCAGGATGCTTGTTTCCGGTCCAGGGAGGACCTGGCCTGGCAGTTCGGTCTGGACTGTTCCCATGGGGCACAGGGTCAAGACTGATTTGCATATGGCTGGGTCCAAACTGGGGTGGCGTAGTGGGCAAAAGAACAATGGATTTAACCCAGATCTTTTGACTGGGGAGAATGTTTGCATTGCCAGCATTCCGTCCATCATTTGTTTGCTGTAACACTTTTCGCTCTAAGTGGGATGGTATGCCCAGACGTGGGTCCCTTGCTCACTGTGCCACTTGATTCAAGCTAGCCTGGCTGAAGAAGGGTGACATACCCTGAAATCTGTCCCAGGATGTTTGTTTCCAGTCCAGGGAGGACCTGGCCTGGCAGTTCGGTCTGGACTGTTCCCATGGGGCACAGGGTCAAGACTGATTTGCATATGGCTGGGTCCAAACTGGGGTGGAGTAGTGGGCAAAAGAACGATGGATTTAACCGAGATCTTTTGACTGGGGGAGAATGTTTGCATTGCCAGCATTCTGTCCATCATTTGTTTGCTGTAACACTTTTCGCCCTAAGTGGGATGGGTATGCCCAGACGTGGGTCCCTTGCTCACTGTGCCACTGGATTCAAGCTAGCCTGGCTGAAGAAGGGTGACATACCCTGAAACCGGTCCCAGGATGCTTGTTTCTGGTCCAGGGAGGACCTGGCCTGGCAGTTCGGTCTGGACTGTTCCCATGGGGCACAGGGTCAAGACTGATTTGCATATGGCTGGGTCCAAACTGGGGTGGCGTAGTGGGCAAAAGAACAATGGATTTAACCCAGATCTTTTGACTGGGGGAGAATGTTTGCATTGCCAGCATTCCGTCCATCATTTGTTTGCTGTAACACTTTTCGCCCTAAGTGGGATGGGTATGCCCAGACGCGGGTCCCTTGCTCACTGTGCCACTGGATTCAAGCTAGCCTGGCTGAAGAAGGGTGACATACCCTGAAACCGCTCCCAGGATACTTGTTTCCGGTCCAGGGAGGGCCTGGCCTGGCAGTTCGGTCTGGACGGTTCCCATGGGGAACAGGGTCAAGACTGATTTGCATATGGCTGGGTCCAAACTGGGGTGGCGTAGTGGGCAAAAGAACGATGGATTTAACCCAGATCTTTTGACTGGGGGAGAATGTTTGCATTGCCAGCACTCCGTCCATCATTTGTTTGCTGTAACACTTTTCGCCCTAAGTGGGATGGGTATGCCCAGACGGGGGTCCCTTGCTCACTGTGCCACTGGATTCAAGCTAGCCTGGCTGAAGAAGGGTGACATACCCTGAAACCGGTACCAGGATGCTTGTTTCCGGTACAGGGAGGACCTGGCCTGGCAGTTCGGTTTGGACTGGTCCCATGGGGCACAGGGTCAAGACTGATTTGCATATGGCTGGGTCCAAACTGGGATGGCGTAGTGGGCAAAAGAACAATGGATTTAACCCAGATCTTTTGACTGGGGGAGAATGTTTGCATTGCCAGCATTCCGAACATCATTTGTTTGCTGTAACACTTTTTGCCCTAATTGGGATGGGTATGCCCAGATGTGGGTCCCTTGCTCTCTGTGCCACTGGATTCAAGCTAGCCTGGCTGAAGAAGGGTGACATACCCTGAAACCGGTCCCAGGATGCTTGTTTCCGGTCCAGGGAGGACCTGGCCTGGCAGTTCGTTCTGGACTGTTCCCATGGGGCACAGGGTCAAGACTGATTTGCATATGGCTGGATCCAAACTGGGGTGGCGTAGTGGGCAAAAGAACGATGGATTTAACCCAGATCTTTTGACTGGGGGAGAATGTTTGCATTGCCAGCATTCCGTCCATCATTTGTTTGCTGTAACACTTTTTGCCCTAAGTGGGATGGGTATTCCCAGACGTGGGTCCCTTGCTCACTGTGCCACTGGATTCAAGCTAGCCTGGCTGAAGAAGGGTGACATACCCTGAAACCGGTCCCAGGATGCTTGTTTCCGGTCCAGGGAGGACCTGGCCTGGCAGTTCGGTCTGGACTGTTCCCATGGGGCACAGGGTCAAGACTGATTTGCTTATGGCTGGGTCCAAACTGGGGTGGCGTAGTGGGCAAAAGAACGATGGATTTAACCGAGATCTTTTGACTGGGGGAGAATGTTTGCATTGCCAGCATTCTGTCCATCATTTGTTTGCTGTAACACTTTTCGCCCTAAGTGGGATGGGTATGCCCAGACGTGGGTCCCTTGCTCACTGTGCCACTGGATTCAAGCTAGCCTGGCTGAAGAAGGGTGACATACCCTGAAACCGGTCCCAGGATGCTTGTTTCTGGTCCAGGGAGGACCTGGCCTGGCAGTTCGGTCTGGACTCTTCCCATGGGGCACAGGGTCAAGACTGATTTGTATATGGCTGGGTCCAAACTGGGATGGCGTAGTGGGCAAAAGAACAATGGATTTAACCCAGATCTTTTGACTGGGGGAGAATGTTTGCATTGCCATCATTCCGTCCATCATTTGTTTGCTGTAACACTTTTCGCCCTAAGTGGGATGGGTATGTCCAGACGTGGGTCCCTTGCTCACTGTGCCACTGGATTCAAGCTAGCCTGGCTGAAGAAGGGTGACATACCCTGAAACCGGTCCCAGGATGCTTGTTTCCGGTCCAGGGAGGGCCTGGCCTGGCAGTTCGGTCTGGACTGTTCCCATGGGGCACAGGGTCAAGATTGATTTGCATATGGCTGGGTCCAAACTGGGGTGGCGTAGTGGGCAAAAGAACGATGGATTTAACCCAGATCTTTTGACTGGGGGAGAATGTTTGCATTGCCAGCATTCCGTCCATCATTTGTTTGCTGTAACACTTTTCGCCCTAGGTGGGATGGGTATGCCCAGACGTGGGTCCCTTGCTCACTGTTCCACTGGATTCAAGCTAGCCTGGCTGAAGAAGGGTGACATACCCTGAAACTGGTCCCAGGATGCTTGTTTCCGGTCCAGGGAGGACCTGGCCTGGCAGTTCGGTTTGGACTGTTCCCATGGGGCACAGGATCAAGACTGATTTGCATATGGCTGGGTCCAAACTGGGATGGCGTAGTGGGCAAAAGAACAATGGACTTAACCCAGATCTTTTGACGGGGGGAGAATGTTTGCATTGCCAGCACTCCGTCCATCATTTGTTTGCTGTAACACTTTTTGCCCTAAGTGGGATGGGTATGCCCAGACGTGGGTCCCTTGCTCACTGTGCCACTGGATTCAAGCTAGCCTGGCTGAAGAAGGGTGACATACCCTAAAACCGGTCCCAGGATGCTTGTTTCCGGTCCAGGGAGGACCTGGCCTGGCAGTTCATTCTGGACTGTTCCCATGGGGCATAGGGTCAAGACTGATTTGCATATGGCTGGATCCAAACTGGGGTGGCGTAGTGGGCAAAAGAACGATGGATTTAACCCAGATCTTTTGACTGGGGGAGAATGTTTGCATTGCCAGCATTCCGTCCATCATTTGTTTGCTGTAACACTTTTTGCCCTAAGTGGGATGGGTATGCCCAGACGTGAGTCCCTTGCTCACTGTGCCACTGGATTCAAGCTACCCTGGCTGAAGAAGGGTGACATACCCTGAAACCGGTCCCAGGATGCTTGTTTCCGGTCCAGGGAGGACCTGGCCTGGCAGTTCGGTCTGGACTGTTCCCATGGGGCACTGGGTCAAGACTGATTTGCATATGGCTGGGTCCAAACTGGGGTGGCGTAGTGGGCAAAATAACAATGGATTTAACCCAGATCTTTTGACTGGGGGAGAATGTTTGCATTGCCAGCATTCCGTCCATCATTTGTTTGCTGTAACTATTTTTGCCCTAAGTGGGATGGGTATGCCCAGACGTGGGTCCCTTGCTCACTGTGCCACTGGATTCAAGCTAGCCTGGCTGAAGAAGGGTGACATACCCTGAAACCGGTCCCAGGATGTTTGTTTCCAGTCCAGGGAGGACCTGGCCTGGCAGTTCGGTCTGGACTGTTCCCATGGGGCACAGGGTCAAGACTGATTTGCATATGGCTGGGTCCAAACTGGGGTGGCGTAGTGGGCAAAAGAACGATGGATTTAACCGAGATCTTTTGACTGGGGGAGAATGTTTGCATTGCCAGCATTCTGTCCATCATTTGTTTGCTGTAACACTTTTCGCCCTAAGTGGGATGGGTATGCCCAGACGTGGGTCCCTTGCTCACTGTGCCACTGGATTCAAGCTAGCCTGGCTGAAGAAGGGTGACATACCCTGAAACCGGTCCCAGGATGCTTGTTTCTGTTCCAGGGAGGACCTGGCCTGGCAGTTCGGTCTGGACTGTTCCCATGGGACACAGGGTCAAGACTGATTTGCAAATGGCTGGGTCCAAACTGGGGTGGCGTAGTGGGCAAAAGAACAATGTATTTAACCCAGATCTTTTGACTGGGGGAGAATGTTTGCATTGCCAGCATTCCGTCCATCATTTGTTTGCTGTAACACTTTTCGCCCTAAGTGGGATGGGTATGTCCAGACGTGGGTCCCTTGCTCACTGTGCCACTGGATTCAAGCTAGCTTGGCTGAAGAAGGGTGACATACCCTGAAACCGGTCCCAGGATGCTTGTTTCCGGTCCAGGGAGGACCTGGCCTGGCAGTTCGGTTTGGACAGTTCCCATGGAGCACAGGGTCAAGACTGATTTGCATATGGCTGGGTCCAAACTGGGGTGGCATAGTGGGCAAAAGAACAATGGATTTAACCCAGATCTTTTGACAGGGGGAGAATGTTTGCATTACCAGCATTCCGTCCATCATTTGTTTGCTGTAACACTTTTCGCCCTAAGTGGGATGGGTATGCCCAGACGCGGGTCCCTTGCTCACTGTGCCACTGGATTCAAGCTAGCCTGGCTGAAGAAGAGTGACATACCCTGATACCGGTCCCAGGATGCTTGTTTCCGGTCCAGGCAGGGCCTGGCCTGGCAGTTCGGTCTGGACTGTTCCCATGGGGAACAGGGTCAAGACTGATTTGCATATGGCTGGGTCCAAACTGGGGTGGCGTAGGGGGCAAAAGAACGATGGATTTAACCCAGATCTTTTGACTGGGCGAGAATGTTTGCATTGCCAGCAATCCGTCCATCATTTGTTTGCTGTAACACTTTTCCCCCTAAGTGGGATGGGTATGCCCAGACGGGGGTCCCTTGCTCACTGTGCCACTGGATTCAAGCTAGCCTGGCTGAAGAAGGGTGACATACCCTGAAACCGGTACCATGATGCTTGTTTCCGGTCCAGGGAGGACCTGGCCTGGCAGTTCGGTCTGGACTGTTCCCATGGGGCACAGGGTCAAGACTGATTTGCATATGGCTGGGTCCAAACTGGGGTGGCGTAGTGGGCAAAAGAACGATGGATTTAACCCAGATCTTTTGACTGGGGGAGAATGTTTGCATTGCCAGCATTCCGTCCATCATTTGTTTGCTGTAACACTTTTCGCCCTAAGTGGGATGGGTATGCCCAGACGTGGGTACCTTGCTGACTGTGCCACTGGATTCAAGCTAGCCTGGCTGAAGAAGGGTGACATACCCTGAAACCGGTCCCAGGATGCTTGTTTCCGGTCCAGGGAGGACCTGGCCTGGCAGTTCGGTCTGGACTGTTCCCATGGGGCACAGGGTCAAGACTGGTTTGTATATGGCTGTGTCCAAACTGGGGTGGCGTAGTGGGCAAAAGAATGATGGATTTAACCCAGATCTTTTGACTGGG
Source organism: Calotriton arnoldi (assembly GCA_963921515.1). Lineage (NCBI taxonomy): Eukaryota > Metazoa > Chordata > Amphibia > Caudata > Salamandridae > Calotriton > Calotriton arnoldi. The sequence goes on along the minus strand of CAWUFW010007456.1, from coordinate 926,733 downwards.
GGAGAATGTTTTCATTGCCAGCATTCCGTCCATCATTTGTTTGCTGTAACACTTTTCGCCCTAAGTGGGATGGGTATGCCCAGACGTGGGTCCCTTGCTCACTGTGCCACTGGATTCAAGTTAGCCTGGCTGAAGAAGGGTGACATACCCTGAAACCGGACCCAGGATGCTTGTTTCCGGTCCAGGGAGGACCTGGCCTGGCAGTTCGGTCTGAACTGTTCCCATGGGGCACAGGGTCAAGACTGATTTGCATATGGCTGGGTCCAAACTGGGGTGGCGTAGTGGGCAAAAGAACGATGGATTTAACCCAGATCTTTTGACTGGGGGAGAATGTTTGCATTGCCAGCATTCCGTCCATCATTTGTTTGCTGTAACACTTTTCAGCCCTAAGTGGGATGGGTATGCCCAGACGTGGGTCCCTTGCTCACTGTGCCACTGGATCCAAGCTAGCCTGGCTGAAGAAGGGTGACATACCCTGAAACCGGTCCCAGGATTCTTGTTTCCGGTCCAGGGACGACCTGGCCTGGCAGTTCGGTCTGGACTGTTCCCATGGGGCACAGGGTCATGACTGATTTGCATATGGCTGGGTCCAAACTGGGGTGGCGTAGTGGACAAAAGAACGATGGATTTAACCCAGATCTTTTGACTGGGGGAGAATGTTTGCATTGCCAGCATTCCGTCCATCATTTGTTTGCTGTAACACTTTTCACCCTAAGTGGGATGGGTATGCCCAGACGTGGGTCCCTTGCTCACTGTGCCACTGGATTCAAGCTAGCCTGGCTGAAGAAGGGTGACATACCCTGAAACCGGTCCCAGGATGCTTGTTTCCGGTCCAGGGAGGACCTGGCCTGGCAGTTCGGTCTGGACTGTTCCCATGGGGCACAGGGTCAAGACTGATTTGCATATGGCTGGGTCCAAACTGGGGTGGCGTAGTGGGCAAAAGAACGATGGATTTAACCCAGATCTTTTGACTGGGGGAGAATGTTTGCATTGCCAGCATTCCGTCCATCATTTGTTTGCTGTAACACAGTTACCATTAGGGGCAAGAAATCTCTTAGTACTGAAATGCTCCATAATTACAATATTATTGTTATCTCCAACATGAAATTTCCCATACCATATATTTATATGTCCGTCCTTCTAGAAAGCCCTGTCCGTGTCCCACGAATCACCCGCTTCCGACTTATCCAATTCTACATTATCCACAGAGCCTACCTTAACCCCAAAGATTAACCACTATTTCCACTGTGTGAACAGCACCTGTACCCAATGTAACTTAGTGGACGCACACTTACTACACATGATATAGGCCTGTCTGACCTTACAGTTGTACTGACAAGGAGTTACCACACATCTGTCCATCTGCACTGGACGTCCCTCGTTCAACACCTGGGCCGCATGTCTCCTGGGCCTCCACCGCAGGGACAACAAATATAGGGTTAACTCCCACTTCATAGACCTGAGGTTGCAGTTGGCCAAAGGCCTAATTACCAGGAAATGGAAATCGCCTCTGCCCCCTGCACTCACAGCCTGGGTTCTATCCACTATCACTAGGGTGCAGAAAGAGAGCACGGCACTGCATGAGGAAGACACCAAAGACCTCCACAAATATCCCATAGCTTCCAACTGGGATGCCATACTGGTCGATTTTAAATCTGCTATACAAGCAGACACATGATGCACTGGCCGACTCAGCGGACATGCAGGAAATACATCTGCCTCTACATCCCTACTCAGTGGACAACTCCCCGCACCATTCAACCCCTCAAACGGACCACAGATCCCCCCTAAATTAAGTTGTTGTCAAGAGCATATAACTGGATTGAGAGGTAGAGTACAAGGGCCACACAAGCTAGGGTTAAAATTGTTAACGATTCACCCCCTTTCTTTCTTCCTCAATTAAGTACTGGTTGTATCTTATCCCTGCGATATACAATGTATCCATATCTCTGTTTAATTATTCTGATTATGGCATACGGAAAAATGATGGACACGTGTCATACTGCACATTAATTGTTGCTCCGACCTGTTTACTTACCACAAATAATTGCATATGAAAGGCAACGCTATCACACTTACATGCTATGTAACAGTCAGATGTGCTATCGAACTTCTAACCTGTGACGTTTTGCTGCAAATTACAATTTAATGTAAGTGACAAAATTACAATAAAAACAGATTTAAAAAAAATGTGATCGAGCTGTGCTCTCTGATGTTCATACTTATTAATCCATATTTTGTACGGCCCTGTGAATTGCATTGATGTACATATCAATGAAGAGGTGTGGCGCCACGGCCAGGGCGACTGATGCTGGAATCTGGGGCTCACGGTTCGATCCCCAGCACCGGCGGCAGGTCAGCCCAGCACCATGTGACTCTGGGCAATAGCTTGCTTAATCTTCCCGACGGCCCCCAGCGCCGGGATACCTTCGGGTAGCTGTTCGCGCTTTACAAATACTGGATTTACATTTACATTTACATGAAGAGTGTCTCTTTAGTCGGCCCTTGTGCCTCGGGTCAGAGTATAATTACCCGGTCCCTTCATATGCCCTTTATTATTTTTTTGGTTGTGGTGACCATTCCTAGCATTCTGTAATGATACCCACAGTATAAGATTTTCTGCTGTTACCAGCCAATCAGAGCTATTGGGTTTGTGAACCCAGGTGCATACTTATCAAGGGTTTTGCATCAGCCTTGCACCTTGCAAGGGGGCACAAGGGTGACGCAAAACCTAAGTCAAATATATCAAGCCACTCAAGGCCACCTTGCATGGCCCTGCATGGCTTGATAAGTATGGAGTAATGCAATGCAGCACAAATTGCGTTACTCTACTCCAGGGAGGCGGTCAATGAGTGCAGGGTGGGTGTTTCCACGCAGCCACCTTTTGATTTTGGTGCATTCCCAGATTTACCATTCCAGGCAGACCTGGGAATGTGTCAAAATGCTACACCTCCCCAGGTGAGGCACAATGTGGAAAAATATCTTTATTTCTCTTCATTTCTTCCTCTTTCTATGCAGCACACATATAAAGAGGAAAATGCCTCAGAGGATTGTTTTTGTGCAGGAAGGTGGCCCTTCCTGCACAAAAACAATCCTGCTTATAATGAGGGCACCCTTGCCCCATGGTGCATGGGTGCCTGCGTTAGTGCTAGGCAGCCAAAAGAGCACCAATGCAGGGGAAGTACAGGAATGAGCCAGGTAAAGTTAAAAAAGGCGCATTCCTGCCCGTTCTCGCTCATGCAGCACAGCAATGTGGCTTGCTGCACTGCTCTGCGTGAAAATGTGATAAATATGCCGACCCATCTTTGTGTCTGGGGATCCAAAATAATTCACAGGAGAAAAACCTCCCTCGTTCGATGAGGTGCCTTGATTTCTTTGATTTGGAGTCTGCGGGCAGTTCACAAACCTGGGTTCATCTACAGTTTGAGAACTAGTCAAGAATGTGTTTAATTTGACCGTTTGAAGCCGGCCCAACATATTTTTGTGACATTAATTTTACACCAAACCAAGCAAACGAACACCACTGAGTAAAGTTCTGGTTTAATGCCAAGTTTGTTATACTTCCAGTCATTTGTTTTCTGTAGCAGGCAGCAAATATTCCTATGTGAATTAATACGGGAAGGCCAGGCCCTGAGGCCAACCTCCCAAGCCTGCACAATGGGGGCTGGGTGCCGACAGGGCCTGGGCGCAGGATCTAGTTGAAGGTCTAAGTGTATATATAACCTGAAGCCATAGGCCGAGTGTTATATGATCACTGTGACCTCGTAAGGGCTACACAGGTATGAAAAAGTGAAGTGATATTTCATTTACGAAATACAAATATGAACATTTTGCATTTGTAAATGCTTGCACTTTGGAGAATAAGGATACGAAATTAGTAAACGTCCAATGTAATCAAGTGGGTGGTGAGGAACAAAGAATGGTGGATTCAGATTGATGTTGTATTGTGCTGTTGATTATTTATTGTGTTGTGCTGTTTTGTGCCATGTTGCTGGGTTGCGGTGTGATGATCTTTGGTGTTTTCGTGCATTAAAGTTATGTTATATGTGCAGAATTGTTATAATGCTATAATGAATTGTGTGCATTGCAGTGTTTTGTGTGTGTTCTGCTGTTGATTTGTGTTCTTATGTTATTGTTGTGTTACTGTGTAGTTGCGTTGTGGTTTGTCAGTGTGTTCTGTTGCTTGCATTTTATGTTACTAAGTTTTGATAATGTTCATGTGTGTTGTATGTTTCTGCCTTTATTGTGTTGTTGTATAGTTATGTTGATGCGCTCATGTGCTGTTTTGTGTTGTGTTGCTCTGGGGTGCTATTTTGGGATGTTTTTGTGTTGGCTTTTTGTGCTTTGCGTTGATCAGTTGTGTTTCTGTGTTAGTTTGTGTGGTGTTGCGCTGTTAATGAGTTGCATTGTTAAATTGTGTTATTCTGTTATGTTATACTAATGTTATTGTTCGTGTGTTGGATTGGTGTTGATGTTGTCACATTCATTTGTTGAGTGTTTAAAGTCATTACTCACATCTTCCCAAAGAAATGCGTCTGTTCCTAAACATTTTATGTAGAATTATTAATTAACATGCATGGACCAATCAGGGACCATTAAAATTTGTAATCTCTTCATATATAGAACATATGGGCTGCAGCTAAATTACAGATTGTACGTCTATGCACCCTAAGGGAGGTTGCAGTGTTTTTATAGATCAGGACTATATCAGCACTATGACCTCCCAAGCCATCCATAGACATACACTCTGTACCCAAAAGTGCAATCTTTATGTCATATATGAAACTCCACAACGTATATTTTTCATGTTAAAATTCTTACCTTTGAGTATTTGGATATCAGAGTGGCAATTGTCCTCTTCAATGCAATTCAGTGGGTGGGAAAGATGTGTGGGAGGTGGATAGATTTTCTTATTCTGTTATGCCGAGCTGCTGAATTGTTTTGTTGTGTAAATTTGGTATCATGTTCTGGTGCCTAAGCCGCCCTTGGGTTTGTGTTATTTTCAGTTGTGTGTGATGCATGTATGTGTATGCATACTGTTTGGGAAAATTAAAAATGGTATAAAGTGATATTTTCCATATTTCTTAGGTGTTATTATGTTGGAGGATATATTGTTCAGGACTGCAAACTGTGCACTATACCCAAGCCAACGCTAGTTGGGAATTTCATTCAATGTTTTCTTTAATGTAGCATTCACTAACTTACTCTTTGACTGAAATTACTACGCATGCATAAAATTTCGCACTAGCATTTTACTAAATATACATATATTGACATGCACAATATATCCTCACATTTTGCCTTAAGTCGCCAAAATGTCTGAACACATTTTCACCAAACCAAGAGAAGGTACTGAATCAGTCAAAAATAGGTTGCTACCAAAATGTCTAAACAAATTAGAAGCCAAAAAGGATGAGGATGAATTAAAGTTCTGTCAAAATAATTTAAAACATCAACTACTTAAAAAATGAAAATGAATTATATGAAAACAGTTATTTTGAAAAAAGTTAAAAAATTTAATTGTTTTAAATATGTTGAGGATTAGCCAACATTAAATGCATCACCCAAAAAACGCAAATTATTTTAATGGAGAGAAAAAACATCAAATCTAGTTAAAACTCAGTGAACCAATAACATGATTTAAAATGTTTATAAATGAAAGCATTTCACAAAAATAGTTAACAGACTTAACATGAAATGTAAGAGGATCTGTTTATTCTACAAAAGGTTCAGAAAACAAAAATAACTGCAGAAAGCCAAAACTAAAGTTGCATATTTCCAAAGAAATTTATTTGGAATAACTTTGCAAAAATGCAAAAATTAAACATTTCTACATTGTTTGAGAAATTGAAAAAAAATAACTATTAACCATTTCAATAAAACCTTTTGTTGCCAAAGGAAACATTCCAGTAATACTGAGTCATTTTTGCGGTGCAAACACATCAGCTGGAAGAAGATTTAATTTATGCTGTACATGATAAAGGCGGAGTTTGGGAAATTAAATTTGACTTATTATGACCTCGAAAACAATTGATGAAGGAATGCACTAAGCAGACTACATTGAGTTTTTAAATATGCACACAAAGAGAGACAACAGTACTATAAAAGAATCTTTTCAATATGTTATATGCGCAGTCAATCCTGTTTACAATTAAAAGCATTTGTTACACAATACCGCATATCGAGTAAACAGAAAAACAAGTAATTGCTGCAAAATATGGGTAATTCCCAATTCAACATTTAGCAAACTTAAAAGAAAACTTGATTGCTTGCTTAAAAATCCTAACTGCAGAAGTGAAATTAATTAAATTGAGCAATCCCACATAATCACGTGTCATTTGTGCTAACATTCACGGTGAACACACTGGAACACACTGGAATAAAAGAACACGTGTGGCTGTTGTTCATGATGCTTTTTATTTTCCACTTTTTGTGTTAGTGTGACATGCATCCTAGCTCAAAAATTGAGGCAAGGACACATTTTGCTCTAAAATATAACAGTAATTGATGGATTGGCATTTTGTGTAATTTCGTGTCTTTTTGCTGAAATATTGTGCAATTATGAGAAAGCAAATTACATGAATTTCACACGCACCCTAATCTATAAACAATGCACTCAAATGAGTAATTCCGAGTGAAATTAGAAAAGCAGCAACAGGATGAAGGGGAAGAGGTAACAATTCCACCCCAAGTGTTTCAAACCGCAGATGAGGAAAAAGAGCCAAGGTTGCAGATGGTCTCCACCGACTGCAACAAATGGAAAAAGAAATAATTTGTATTAACAAAACAATTATCCCTTGAGCAGTGAGCCAGCACTTAAAGAAACACTGCAAAGCTTTTTTTTTTACCTGTTTGATGAAGTAAAGACAACAAACAATAGTTCAACAAAATAGTTGGAAAAGGTTACAGAATTAAAAGTATGTAAAGTTAAAAACGGTTTAACATAAGAATGAAAAAAATAAACAAAAAAAGGTTCTACTGCGTCAATTATATTAACACAACACAAATCACCCAAAAACTAAAATATAATGAGATTTCTCAAATCGTGACAAAGAGTACAACTTGTGGCCAACCCTTGCTGTGCACCGCCAAAGGCAGTGCCTAGCAGGGGGTTGGCTGTCTGGGATGGGTTGGGTGCAGGGCTTGCCCAGAAGCCAGCCACCAGCATAAACCACACAGTGCATAGCCTAAGGCTGTGTACAGCATATGTTGGCTTCCATAACTGGTTGGGTACAGGGCCTGGCAGGAGGCCAGGTCCTGTTGCCCACTCTTGCTGAGCACAGCTGAAGGTTGTGCATAGCAAGGGTTGTCACTTGCACTGGGCTGGGTGAAGGGCTGGCCTGTGGCAAGACCCTGTAGCAATACCCTCTGCACCCGGCAGAAGGCCATGCACAATGGGAGTTGGCGTTGGTTTGAGAGCAGGGCCCAAAGGTCTAGACATGTAGACAATCCCCTGTGGCTGAGAGGAGCACTCTGGTGTTGCACTCTCAGTTGAGGTACCACAGCGTCTCCATGCCGCACTGCATTGTTTAATTGATTTTACTGTCTTTTAAAAAACCTGCACTGATTTTAGAACAGACTGTTGAATTGAATATGAATTTGTAAATGAAATCGCAATAGAAGTTAACAGCTCCTAAATCCTTACCACTACCGCTGGCGCTTTATCAGCTGCTTCATCACGAGCAAATATCTTAATTTTGTTACCAATTCCCCACAGGGTCTTTCCTAACTTACGCTCACCATAGAGAGGGCGCTCCACTCCTTCTGACCATAGAGAGGATCGCCCCTCCCCACAGTCACAGAGTGGCTGGGTTAGCGCTCTAGCTGCAAGGGGCTCGCCTACTTATGGCAGCAGCTGCGCGGACGCGAGGCTGAGAGGAGCACTCTGGTGTTGCACTCTCGGCTGAGGTACCACAGCATCTCCATGCCGCACTGCATTGTTTAATTGATTTTACTGTCTTTTAAAAAACCTGCACTGATTTTAGAACAGACTGTTGAATTGAATATGAATTTGTAAATGAAATCGCAATATAAGTTAACAGATCCTAAATCCTTACCTCTACCGCTGGCGCTTTCTTAGCTGCTTCATCACGAGAAAATATCTTAATTTTGTTACCAATTCCCCACGGGGTCTTTCCTAACTTACACTCACCATAGAGAGGGCGCTCCACTCCTTCTGACCATAGAGCGGATCGCTCCTCCCCACGGTCACGGAGTGGCTGGGTTAGTGCTCCAACTGCAAGGGGCTCGCCTACTTATGGCGGCAGCTGCGTGGATGCAAGGCTGTGAGGAGCACTCTGGTGTTGCAAACTCGGTTGAGGTACCACAGCGACTCCATGCCGCACTGCATTGTTTAATTGATTTTACTGTCTTTTAAAAAACCTGCACTGATTTTAGAACAGACTGTTGAATGGAATATGAATTTGTAAATGAAATCGCAATAGAAGTTAACAGCTCCTAAATCTTTACCGCTGGCGCTTTATTAGCTGCCTCATCACAAGCAAATATCTTAATTTTGTTACCAATTCCCCATGGGGCCTTCCTAACTTATGCTCACCATAGGGAGGGCCCTCCACTCCTTCTGACCATAGAGCGGATCGCTCCTCCCCACGGTCACGGAGTGGCTGGGTTAGCGCTCTAGCTGCAAGGGGCTCGCCTACTTATGGCGGCAGCTGCGCGGACGCGCCGCTGGCACACCAAAGGCGTGCTAAAGGCAAGCCCGTCTGCGCCCATCCGCGCCCGAACGGTACCAGGGGCCAGGAACCCTGCATGACCTCACTCAGACCTTTCAGGAAAAATAAGTTACACTACGGGTGAACTAGTGCAGCTTAGACCGGCCATGTCCCCACTTTGTATGCATACTCTGGATGTAGAAATGCCTCTGGGCGACAGAACCCACTGCCAAAATTGTAACTACTCATTAAAAACGAATCTGCCCAACCCCGGTTGCAAACAGGCCAGGTGTGGTAATACCGTACACTGGAAAATGGGCCTCATTAATTGCAGATCCCTCCCAAGCCATAAAATCGAAATTGGGCTGCTATCAGAGGATGAAGCCCTTGATGTTCTGTTTATCACCGAAACATGGCTTAAAGAAAGCTCAACGCCAGATATCATCATGACCCTCCCCCCAGGTTATGGCATACACAAGCTGGACCGGGTAGGAAAAACAGGAGGCGGCGTGGGCATCATCTATAAACTACTAATTAGCTGCTCCATTAACCCCCTTAAACTCACCAATTGCGAAGCCATACAATTCAGAATAACGCTCGCCCCCACATCCTCTCTCTGGCACTCTTATCTACAGGCCCCCAGAGCCATGCGCGTCTTTACTAGAGTCCCTACCCGATTTCCTCACCAGTCTCATCATAGGGAAAAGCACATTTACAGCTTTGGGCGACTTCAACATCCACTTGGAAGAATTAAACAACCCATCTTCTAATAGACTTCTATCTGACCTTGAGGCCCTGCAACTTTCTCAGCTTGTGGGCTCAACCACACATGAAAAAGGACATATTCTCGACGCTATCCTTTCAAATGACCCCAGACTACAGGTGCTCACTCCAATCCAAACCCCATGGTCGGACCACTTCTACATTCCTCTCCCATATGTGAAATCACTCACACAAAAACCAGCAGGGGTTATCACTGATCTTGGACGAAAATGGCCCAGGCTGGCACCTGAAATATGGACTAATCATCTAGAGTCCACTACCCCTCCAACTTCAGAAGACCTCCACGAGGCAAAAAAACGATGGTCAGACTGGATCAGCAGTTCAGTAGATCAATGTTTTCGAAACCTAGACCGACATCGCAACAGAACTCTAAAAGAGCCGCCTGGTTCAACCCCAAGCTAGCTGCTCAGAAAAAGCACTGTAAAAAACTCGAAAGGAGCTGGAGGTAAACATATGCCCCAGAACATAAATCATAGTATAAAAGAGCCATCAGACAATATCATGAGGATATTAAGAAGGCTCAGGCAGAATTCTATGAGGAGAGGACTAATAGGTCCTCCAACTCCCCCAAAGCATTATTTAAAATTGTGAAATCTCTCACCACAATTGAACAAGGCACACCCACACACCAACCCTCAAAGGAGAGATGTAACGAACTAGCCATTTTCTTTAAAAACAAAGTGGAAAACATTTATAACTCGCTACACAGTTACCCCGGGGACAACTCCGAAGGGACACAGGACAGCTCTGGTAGGATGGACTCACTTCCCTGTCCAGAACAGCCCGGACCAACACCACTCCCTTCACTAGGATCCCTCCCAAAGTTGAGCAAAGAGTGCACTGGTCTCCTCCTGTGTAACATTAAGTCGGGGTCTCCACTCGATCCCGCCCCCCACACATCTTACTTCAGGGTGGTGATCCTATACTTCACAAAATGGCTGACCTTATCTCGCTATCTCAAGATATAGGCCTAGTGCCCAAAGAGTGGAAGCATGGCATAGTGAAGCCTCTGCTCAAGAAACCTCAACTTGATCCTACAGTTATGGGAAACTTCCGTCCCATCTCATTCCTGCCCATTTTGGGTAAAGTTGCTGAGAAACACGTTAATAGCCCCATCTCCCAGTCTCTGGAGGAAAATGACATCCTGCACCAGGCTCAGATGGGGTTTTGTCCGGAACACAGTACTGAGTCGGCCCTGCTAGTGATCACTGAGAAACTAAAAATTATACTTGACCAAGGCAGAGCCACCGCAATTCTGCTCTTGTACCTAAGCACGGTTTTTGATACCGTGGACCACAAGATCCTAATCCATGGGCTCAAAGAGATAGGGATTAAGGACAAAGCCAATCAATGGGTGGCCTTGTTCCTCAGGGATAGATCATTCCAGTGTTTGGATCCAGGCATCCTCTCAGATATCTTCATGGCTCCCTACGGAGTACCTCAGGGTTCGTCACTAAGCCCAACCCTGTTCAACATTTATCTGAGCCCTCTAGCATACATTGTACAGGAATTTGGCCTGTCGATTGTCTCCTACGCTGATGACACTCAGCTGGTGGTCTCTGTGTCAGAAGAGTTGAACTCGAACCATCTGCAGCTTGTACCATGCTTGGAAAAAATAGGAAAATGGATGGCTAACTGTAGCCTAAAATTGAATGGCGACAAAACGGAGTTGATGTTCCTGGGCAATGGCCCTGGTCAGCGGGCCGGGATCAGCTGGCCTGGTAGTTGGGCCCCCCCCACTCCTAAAACATCCATAACAAATCAGAGGATCTGGTTAGACCAAAATCTCTCCATGGAAACACAAGCCAAAAAATTATCGGCAACCTGTTTCGGTATGCTACACATGATCTGTAAAATCATGGATCTAATCCCAGAAAAAGCTAGAAAGATGGTGGTCCAGGCCCTGGTGGTCTCGCGGCTGGACTACGGCAACTCCCTGTACCTGGGCTCTCCTAAATATGTGACAGATAGGCTGCAGGTGGTCCAAAACGCTGCAGCCAGAATGCTCCTGAAGATCCCCAGAGACGAATCAGTGAGATCCTCGCTGAAAAAGCTGCACTGGCTACCCATTCAATCCAGGGTTAAATTCAAGGCCCTTTGACTCGCCCCCAAAGCCATGCAGGGGAGAGGCCCCACCATGATAAAATCCTTTATCACCCCATTCGTCCCCAACAGGCACCTCAGGTCATCATCCGATTTCCTGATGAACATCCCAAAGATAAAGAAATCAAGATGGGGGGAAGATACTTCTCACACCAGGTCCCAAAACTCTGGAACTCAATGACCGCCGAACTAAGACGGGTCAAAAATAAACGGTGTTTCAGAAAAAAAACTAAAAACCCAGTTGTTTCCATGAGCCCCCACCAACTGTCAGCTCCTCTCGGTAGCGCTGGGAAGCCCTTGGGTAGCCATGCGCTTTACAAATCCCATAAACATACACAACAAATGCAGTGCACAATGGAGGTTGGCTGCCTGGCATGTGTTAGGCACAGGGTGCTGTGGGTAATGGTGATGAAGTCAGTAATAAAAAAAAGAATTTCACTGAAAAAAAGTTACAAGGTAGTGAACTTAAGGTTACAGATTCAGATTGCAAGAGAAAAATAAGGTACATCCATCAACAACATCAAAAGTGAAACACAAGGCACACAACAATATCTAACTTGTTACAAACCCCCAAAATGTGAAATTGATACACATAATAACACCAGAAACATGGTGGCACTTGCACAAATAGACAATAAAAAAAAATGGCAGAATACAGAGGAAAGAATGTGTTGGACAAAAATAAAAAAACAAAATGTAAATAAATTAGAAAAAGAGGCAAAACTCTAAAAAAGCCGTAAACCAAGATTTCATGTAAAAAATACACAACAGCAACTCTAAGGCACTCTTTACAACAAGTTGTGTTACTTCACCCATCCACCCAGAGTGACAACTCTAGGTGAGATAATGCAGGATGAAATTACGGAGTGTCTAAAAAGACCATACCTGATCATTCAGGACCTAGAAACACCAGCTTGGGAGAATTCCTGCAGTACAGGGGCTGACGACAGCAGCATTGCCCTGCATCCACCCACAGGCCCATTGCAGTAGTCCTGGTGGAGAGTACAATGCGCACTTTGGATGGGCACAAGCGTGCCTTGAACTACTGTGCCTCCACCCTACTCCCCAACCAGCAACCTGCAGTACAACCCAAATTTCTACCTCCTCAGAGTAGGCGGGTGTAGGAAAGTAGGATTTGCTTTCAGGGTTACCCCTAAGTTTTGCTGGTGTCAGTATGTTTTTTTTTTCACTTGTCTGACTGGGATCCTGCTAATCAGGACCCCAGTCACTGTGCTTCCTCCCTAAACTGACATGGTAAATACTTCTGTACCTCCACAGTTGGCTACTGGTGTACCCCCCGTAAGTCCCTAGTATATGGTACTAAGGTACCCAGGGCATAGATACACCAGGGCTCTCTCATGGGCTGCAGCATGTATTGTGCTACGCATGAGAGACCACTCAAACTAAGACTTCAGGTCTGCCATTGCAGCCAGTGTAAGATGGTGCTAGCACCATTTACGACATATATGTTAAATGTTATGTTAAAAGTACTTATTGAGCGCACGTACACCAAGCGGTTTCATAGCGCTAAGAGCATGGGGGATGCTCCATCGACGAGACAGTTAGCTTACTGATTTGCCTGGGAAACCAGCCTGGTCTTAAGCTTTATCCTCAAATGTGCATAAGGGATTACTGACCTCACTTCCACAGGAAGCGAGTTCCAAAATTGCGGGGCCAGGACCGCAAATCTGAGCTTCCCATGTTTTTTGCGTTTGAATGAGGGAGTGGTCAACAGGTTTAGATTGGAAGAACGCAGTTCCCGGGAAGGGATATAGCGCTGGATCCTTGAGGAAATAAAAGCTGGGCCATTCCCGGCTAGGGCTTTAAAGATGGTACATCCCAGCTTAAAGGCGCAGCGTTTAGCCACCGGAAGCCAGTGTAGACTCTTCATCAAAGGTTTGACATGATGTCGTCTAGGCTGGCGGACGATTAACCTGGCAGCATGGTTTTGCACCAACTGCAAACGGTGTAATTGATATGCAGGAATGCCAACATATAATGAGTTGGCGTAATCAATACGCGAGATTACCAAGGCTAGGACGACCAAAGTCAAGGCCTCAGTGGTCAAGAATCTACTGATCTTCTGGATTCTTCGCAGGTGGAAAAAGCAGGCGGAAACCACTGAGCCAAACTGGGCCATCATGGACAGATCATTACTAATCATAATCCTCAAGCTCTTAACAGAGCTTGCTGGAAGTGGGGGGCTACCCAGCAATGGAGGCCAAAAGTTAGAGTTCCACGTGTTTGCTGGTCCACCTGTAAGAATGAGCTGTTTTATCAGGATTTAATTTCAGTTGATTGTCGTTCATCCAATCACTGATAAAGCTCAAGGTAGACTGGAAATTAGACACTGAGGAAGGGGAAGAATTGATCTCAAACACCAGCTGTAGGTCGTCAGCATAGTTAAAGGTTTCGACTATTCTTTCGCGCAGAGACCAGATCAAGGGTAATAGGTACAAGTTAAAAAGAAGGGGCGAAAGGGAAGACCCCTGGGGTACCCCACAGGTCAATTTCATTTTATTGGAAGAGAAATTGGCAAGGCGAACTGCTTGAAATCGATTGCTGAGAAAGGAGGAAATCCACTTCAACGCCAGACCCTGGATCCCGGAGTTGCTGACACGGTCGATCAGGAGACCATGATCGACCGTGTCAAAAACAGCTGACAAATCCAGGAGTACCAAGGCCTGGGTGAGGCCCTTGTCAGCCCCCCTTCTGAGCTCATCCATGACTGCAAGGATAACTGACTCTGTTGAATGTGCAGGTCTAAATCCTGCCTGATGAGAGTCAAGGAAGTGAGAGTGTTCAATGAAGGAGCTAAGGCAATTTGCTACGTGAGTTTCTAAAAATTTTCCTAGGTAAGGCAGCAGAGAAATGGGGCGATAATTATTGAGAACCAGGGGATCAGAGTTGGGCTTCTTCAGAATCGGGACAATTTCAGCACTTTTTAAGGTGTTGGGGACAGGTAAGGAAAGCTTCACGTAGAATGTGAGGCAGACAGCAATCAGTGGGGGAACCAGAACTAACTTTTTTAAGTAAAACAAAGAAATTTTCCTTTGAAATTGGGGGAATTTGATCAAGTAAGAGTGAGTTTTTACATAAACTTGAAGAAGACATAGTAGAGATGGGAGAAGGGATACTGGCCTTGATCGTAGCAATTTTCTCAATAAAGTAGGAATTGAGAGAGTCGCATAAAGATTGCGAGGGAACAGGTTTCGCCATGACTCTATCCGGTTTGGTGAGTTCATCAACTATGGAAAAGATATCCTTGGACTTATTAGCCGAATTTATACAGGTTTCCTTATATCTGAGGTCACTACACTTAAAACCTATAAGTCACCCCTATGGCAGGCTCTTCAGTCCTGAGGGAAGGGTGCTTGGTTACGAGTGTGAGGGTGCCCCCGTATGAGCAGGACACCCCTACAAACCCTGGAGTCGATTCTCCAGGTTTTGTAAGTGCAGCCAGTCATTTTGACACATATAGTGGCCATCCGTCATTACGCGATGGCTAACTATTTAGTGGCTGTGCTGAACCTGGGCATGTTTGGTATCAAACATGTTGAAATCATACCACAACACCATTACCGGTGTTGGAGGTATGATTCCATGGCCTGGGGCGCTCCTCCGGGAAGCCCCCAGTACTCCCGGTAACAGCCTTCAGGGTCTGCCAGCAAGCTAGTGCTGCTGCCGACCCCAGACTGCCCTCCTGCTGCTGAGCTGAGCCTGAGCAGGGGAAGGTAGAATGAAACGTTTCCTATAACAGGGAGTTGCGACCACCTCCCAGACAGAACTTAGTGTATTGGGCTGAGGTGGGGGCGATTGCCAGCACCACCAGACTGCTTTGAAGGGCACATTTGGTGCCTTCCTTGCATACTCCGGTTTGAGCCAGTTCAGGGAACCCTTGGCTCCCACCCTGGTGCAAAACTGGACAAAGGACATGGGAGTTTCCTCCTCTCTGTCCAGCCCCTCCTCTGGGAGGGACCCCTGAATCGTCCGAACCCCGTTCCTAGGGTATTTAATGCTTACCTGTGGGTCGGTCCTCAGAATCATCTTGGGACAAGACTCAAGACTGAACCCATGCCAATCTTTGACCATCTGGACACTTGGCCTTCGCTTTACTTTGTCTGGAACTAAGACTGCATCACAGAAGACTCCTGCTACTCCTGGTCTCGCTGTTCTGCAAGTCTTCTTCATTGCATGTGTCTGTGCTTCATCCAGGATCTTCAATAGACCTGTGGACATCAAGGACACCCAAAGTAATCTCCCTTGCAGTGAAGGAGTCACTCCCCAGCATCTGCAGGCACTGCAACAAAGCTGACCGGTCTGCTATTCCGGACGTCCCACGGACTTCAAATGGCTCGGCAACAAAGGTGCTGGTTCTGCAACTCCCTCAAGGCCTCACCTGTCCTCTCTGCAACTTTGCGGCCAGTATCCCTCATCGGAACTGCTGGGACTGAACTGTTGTGCACCACGCTGGCTTGCCTTTGCCAAGGCTTGTTGACTGCACTCCACAGATCTTCAGGCTACAAGAAGCTCCAGCCTACAGCATCTCTTCCTGCCAAGCTCAGCATGCTCACCGCATCCTCTGCACCGTGGGCCTTACTTCTTGGTGAGCTGCTCAAGGTACTCCTGCGACTCCTGTGCCTTCGGCCTGGGGGTCCTCTTGAGGGTCTTCTTCTGCTCCAGTGGGCTCCCCTGCTTGCTCGGGGACTGCTCTGACTCTCCTGCTTGTGGTGAGTCCCTTGGACCTTGCTGGTCCTAACGTTGCTCCTTCTTCGCTTCCACACCTGTTGCAGCTGCCAAGGCTTGTTTGTGTTCCCGCCGGACACCGACCCCCTGGTTCTCGACTGCCGATGTGGGACAGCTCATGCATGGCTCCTGGTCTTCCTCAGCATCGCCTGGTCCTCACAGCTGCAGCGACAAGGTCACCATCCTCACTCCCGAATCTCTTCCGTGCCTCCTGGTCACCTCCAAGTGGCATAGACTATGTCCCCTCTGCTTGCAGGTTCTCCTCTTCCAGAATCCAACCCTTGGATTCCACCAGACTCTTGCACAGTCTTCTCCAGCGGCATCTTTCCTGAAGTCCTCCATTGTGGTCTACGGCGGTTTCTGACGTCGCTTTGCACCTAAGCACCCGGCTTCCCTGGTGTAGGTATCCTGGTTCCTGGGGTATCCACGGGTGGGGTGACTCTCCAACCTTCTGTCTTTCATGGGGTTTATTCAGGGTCCACTGGAAAGGGTCCTTCTTCTTAAAAACTGCAACTATGACTTCCCCGTTGACTTCTATTGGACACACAGCTGGGTTTCCACTGTGCACACAGCCTCCGTGGGGTTCCTGGGTACATACCTTGGGTGGTTTCTTGTGTCCTCAGCTCCTCTGAGTCTCCTGGTCCAAGTCCCGACTTCAGTCGCAGTTTGCATTCCACTTTCTTAGTATATGGTTTGGTCTTCCCCGGGAGACCACTGTATTTTGAGCTTACTTACCTGTTTCAATTGAAGTATTGTGTATTTGTGTTTATATCTCCGGGTAGGAGATATACCAATGTGTTAGTTTGTGTTGTGTAATAAATAGACATATTTTTATATTTGCACTGTGTGGTTCTTTTTCGTTTAACCTACACTACATGATTAGACCTGGTTAAACAAGCTGCTTAACTCCTTCTGGATGAGCCTGAAGGCTGCTCTCCACAGCTACCACTTTGAGAGCTTTCTATGGTTGTCTAAGACCTCTAAAATCACCGTAAGGGTTGTCTGGCTTAGTGCAAGGTGCATCACTTAAATAAGTGTGCACCATATGCTAAGCCAGCCTCCTACAGCCGGAAATACATGTGCTTAGCTCACTGATATGGTCAAAACTGCACTGCATAATAATGGGTAAATCAGAGTGCAAACAGTTATTCCCCATTGCATGGGAAAACATATAAAGGGTGGACTTTGCAACGAAGATACCGGATGGTATTTTTAATTCAGGCCCTCCAGTATCTTCGGGTCTAATTCCGGCCAACTCGTAATGAGGGCCTAACTGTTAACAGAAAAAGACAAGGAGTGATGCCCTCAGTGAACTTAGTGATAATGTCATAAGTGATGACATCAATGATGTCACTTCTGATGCATCAATGATGACATGTGTGATGGTATACACAGCGCAGCACAAGTGGGTGGCACAAGATATGATTTGTGTCACAAAATATAACAAACCAATTTCAGTGGTTAGTCACATTAGAGCCAGAAGTTTAATTCACTCTGAGTGTTTCTTTTCAGTTTTTAGAGAGATGACAATATAAGACCATATTAAACATGTTATCCTTTATGTATTTTTTATGTTACATGCTGAATTGGGGTATTTAGCTTGAAAACTGAGGTTTTTTTAATGTGCTACTAGCGTGGACACTGACTGGAATTATAATCATTAGGTCTTGTTCAAATCAAGTCAAGTATTACTTTATTCAATTTGCATAAGATCATAAAATTGCATGAAAAAACGAAAACATACATTCCATAAGACAGTATTCAGTCAACAACTAAAATACTAAAAGACAAAAAGAAGAAAAGTACTAATTTAAAAGGTGGTGCAACCACAAACAAATCTTCCATTATCAACCCCGCACACCAGTTATGCAGAAAATAACTTTAATATAAAAGTTCATTAAGGTAAACCAAATTGCAAGTAGTTACTCGATCCTGGTCAGAGACCTGCTCTCTCCCCCAGCAGCTCCGCTGTTGTGCCGCTGACCCCATTCACCTGTTGCTGGTAGGTGTTCGAGGCCCTCCTCCATCCGGAGGTTAATACCTGCGCCTCATCCCTGGTAGTCCAGTGGGAGAGCCTTGCTCTTCTGCTTGTCCGCTGTTGTCTGTCCTGTGTTTGTGCCCGTTTATCTGTCTGTTATCTTTTTGTTTTTGTGCCTGTAAATTGTCTTTTCCTATTTTGTTTTATTTTGCCTGTTTGTACACTGTTTTATTTGTTTTATTCTGTTGTACTGTTCCCTTCTTTGTCCCTCCATGCCCGTTTTGCCGCCCTTTCCTGCCGCTGCTGCCCTTGCGGCCCCTCCCCCTGCCAGTTCCTGCTCCCGCCTTCCAGCTGCGCTTCCCTCCCCTTCCCTTTTTAATGGCGAGCACGCACAATGGGCGTGCCGCTGGCATGCCAAAGGTAAGCCCTTCTGTGCCCGTCTGCGACCCGACCATGACCAGCACCAGGGACCCTGGATCTCCGACCACCCACCGCTATGACTCAGCCGCCCTCCTCGCACTCAACCTCGGAAGAAACAACAACTGCCAGCTATCCATTCCGAACACCACCCACAGCCAGTTCTCCTGCCGCCACTGCCGCCGAACCTTCACCACCGAAGCCCTGAAGTGCATCCTCCACAACGTGCGCTTCCTGCACAGACATGCCGTAGAGATCTGGGACCTCCTCGACATCCTCTCGCCAGACGTCGCCTTCTTCACGGAAACCTGGACCAATGCCTTCTCTGCACCCGACATCACCACCGCCATTCCTGACGGCCACAAGATCCAGACGAAGGACCATCCCAACTGCCCAGGAGGAGGACTGGCCATCGCACACAAGAGCTCCCTCTAACTTTCCACCTCCGCCACCAACGAACACCTTCAGTTCCAGATTCAGACCAGCCCTAGAACCACACTGCATGGCACCCTTGCCTACAGACCCCCCGGACCTCGCGCTTCGTTCGCCACTACCATTGCTGACCTCATCGCACCCCATGCCATCACCTCCATGGACTACATACTCATCGGAGACCTGAACTTCCACCTCGAGAACCTCAGCGACTCCGACTCCACCACCCTCCTGGACAACCTTGTCAACATCGGACTGAATCAGCTCATCACCACCCCTACCCACAAGGCAGGACACACCCTCGACCCCATCTTCGCAGGTGGGAACAACATCCGCTTCAGCCACACCATGCAGCCCCTCTGGACGGACCACCACTGCGTACACTTCTCTTTCAACACCACAACCGCTCTCAAACCCACTCCTCACCCTCCGTGAAGGAACTGGAGCAAGGTCACAGATGAGCACCCCAACTCCACCCTCATCCACAACCACCCGCCGCGACCGACGCCATTGCTACAGCCAAGGAACGACACCGCTGGATCATCAACTGCGCAGACAAGCTTGCACCCCTACGCACCACCGACAGACAATGCCCCCTGAAGGCCACCTTGTTCACCACTGACCTCCAAGAAGCCAGACGCTCCTGCAGACATCTCGAAAAACGATGGAGAAACAGCATAACCACGGAAGACCTTACCACCTACAAGAACGCCATGACAGAATACCACCAACGCATAAGATCCACCAAGAAGACCTTCATCTGGAACAAAATCGTCACCAACTCCAGCAACTCAAAGGAACTCTTCAACATCATCCAGCAATTCACCAAACCCCCCAACGAAACCACGGGCATCACTCCCTCCCAGGACCTCTGCAACAAGCTCAGCTCCTACTTCCACCTGAAAATCAAGGCCCTCTATGACAACTTCAGCGAGCAGACTCCGGAAACCACCCTTCCCTACAGCTACGACAGCCAGCCCACCATCACCGCCTGGACCCCAGTCACCACCGAAGATACCACTACGACCATGATGAGAACTCACTCAGGAGCCCCCATGGACCCCTGCCTGCCGCACATCTTCCACAGAGCCACCGCCGCCATAACCCCCGAGCTACGACGCACCATCAACGCCTCCGTCGAATCTGGCACTTTCCCCGATGACTGGAAATGCGCAGAAGTCAAGCCCCTCCTCAAGAATCCCTCTGCAGACCCGACGGACCTGAAGAACCATCTCTTTCCTTCCCTTCGCAGCCAAAGTCACCGAGAAGTTCAGCAACGCCCAGCTGACAAACTTCAGAGGAGAGAACGCCATCCTCAACTCCTCCCAATCCAGATTCCGCAGTAACCACAGCACTGAGACCGCCGTCCTCGCCACCACAGACGACATCTGCATGCACCTCGACCAAGACCACACCGCAGCCCTCATCCTACTCGACCTCTCTGCAGCCTTCAACACCGTCTCCCACCGCACTCTCGCAGCCAGACTCCACGACGCCGTTATGCAGGTAACTGCCTTCGACTGGCTCTGCTCCTTCCTCCCCGGCAGAACCCAAAGGATCAGACTCCCGCCTTTCCTCTCTGAACCCACAGAGATCAACTGCGGAGAACCCCAAGGATCATCGCTCAGTTCCACCATCAAGACCTGGCTCTTCGACTGAACCAAAGCTACACCCCTCCCCCCAGCGCCTTGAGACCCTCACGGGTGAGTAGCGCACTTTAAACCCCCTGATTGATTGATTGATTGAGTTACTCGATCGAATGAAGATTTTTTTTTAAACTATAAAAATGTATTACTAATTGAAGCAGTAACATGATAAAATGCAATGTGCAAATGACAGAAAAAAGAAACACTCAGATGTATACATAACTATGGGGGTGATTATGATGGCGGATGGACTTAAGTCTGTCCGCCATCATCCCGGGAATCGGGACTGCCCGCCCATTTGGTGGTGCTCCCGTACATGCAATTACAATGCGACAGCCACTGTGGCGGTTGCATCGTGCATGTTTATCATTGCGGCGAGTGCTGCTGGCTTCAGCACCCGCCGCAATGGCAAAAATGCATGTTGTGCATTTTCCTGCACTATGTGGCAGGCACCACGCGGTGCCTGCCACCTGGTGCAGGGAACTCCAAGTGCACAATTCCCATGCCCCGCAACGGGCCCCCAAAGTACATCTCCGCCAGCCTTTGAATGGCGGTTGAACCGCCATTGAAAGGCTGGCTTGATGCACCATCCTAATGTGGCGGACGGTGCCTGCTAGGCACAGTCACCATTCTAGGTATGCTGGCCAGGTCCGACAGGCAATCGTAACGAGTGCCTGTGTCGGACCCGTGGCGGACGGGCTTTCCGTCCGCCAGCACACCACCCGCCATCCTTATCTGGCGGGCGGTATTTGGCCGCACGATGGTGGTGAACCCGCCACCGGCAGGCTGCCGGTGGCGGGTTCACCGCTATCATAATGACCCCCTATGTTGTAAAACATCCGCCCATAAAATGATTAAAAATACACCATCACTATACATACCATTTGCCACAATCCATAGATAAAAACTCAGACCACCCTCCTAAACTCCTGCATTTTAGTTGGAAGCCCTTTTAAGGACTCCCCGCTTGCGATTAAGAATCTCCCTATTGCACATACCACATTTAAGCAATTTATATTTACTAGTAGGCAAATGGCTTGATCCCGATTAATAATTCTATTGCTACTAAATACTGGCTTTAGAAACCTTTCCCGTTCATCTAAAAACCACAATCTATGAAAACATGTAGCCCGCTACATTTTACTTTCAGTACGCATGTACATAAGCCCTGTTCAGCTCTCATTACTGCTTTGATTTTCGTATCTCTGTAACAAGGATTAAGCCGGACTATAACTCTCAATACAGCATTCCTTAATTTGGGGCTTGGCAGGGCCTCAATATAAGGGAACACATCTTTATTACTCCAACCCATAACCAAAAACTGAGTAGATGGTTTCCCTCCCAGACAGGGTTTAGTGTATTGGGGCCGGGTGGGAGCGATTGTTAGCGCCACTCAGTCTGCTGAAGGGCACACTTGGTGCCCTCCTTGCTTAGTCCAGTTCAAACCAGTTCAGGGAGCTGTTGGCTTCCGCTCTGGTGCAAAACTGGACAAAGGACATGGGAGTATCCTCCCCACTGTCCGACCCCTCCCCTGTCCCAACCCTTTCCTTAGGTTACTTAAGGGCTTACCTGAGCGTGGGTCCCTAGATTCATCATGGGACAGGATTCATTTTGAGACACCACTTCTTCTTCGACAGTCTGTGCTCTCTGGACTTCGCGGGACTTCGCTCTGGGCATCAAGGCTGCAACAAGGAAGACTCCTGCTGCTCCTGATCTTATCACCCTGCTCGTCTGCTGCAACATCTGTGCCTGTGCTCCATACAAGAGCTTTCCAAGGCCTGTGGGCATCCAAGACACCTGAAGGAATCTCCCTTGAAGTGAAGGAGTCACTTCCCTGCATCTGCAGGCACCACAACTAAGCTGACCGGTCTGCTGATCCTGGGATCCCACGGACTCCGGAAGGCTCAGCAACACAGGTGGTGATTCTTCACATCCCTCGAGGCCTGCCCTGTCCTCTCACCAAGTTTGAGGCCAGTATCCCTCGTCGGAGCCGCAGGAGCCGAACCCCTGTGCACCGCATCGACTTGCAGTTGCAAAGGCTTGTTGGCTTCCTTCCATCAAGATCTTCAGGCTCCAAGTAGCCCCCACCTCAAGCATCTCCAATGACCAAGATCTTTGTCCTCACCAAAACTCTTGTACCCTGGGCCTGCATCTTTGGTGAGCTGCTTGAGGTCCTTTCGCGACTCCAAGGCCTCTGGCGTGTGGGTCCTCCTGAGGGTCATCTTTGAATTCCACAGGCTTCCCTGATTGCTCAGGGCCTGCCCTGACACCTTCTTCAACTTCCACGTTGGTTACAGTTGCCAAGGCTTGTTGGTGCTCCCACTGGACACTGACCCCCTCAACTCTCGACATCCAATGTGGGACAGCTCGTGTACGGCTCCTGGTCTTCCACAGTGTTGCCTGATCCACACAGCTGCAGTTTCAAGGTCACCGTCAGCTCTCCTGCAACACTCGACATCGGTGGGCATTCATCTTCGGTGCCTCCTGATCACTCCTGAGTGGCATAGACTCTGTCCTCTCTGCTTGCAGGTTCTTCACATCTTAAATCCACCTTTGGGTTCCACCGGACACTTTCACCTTCTCCAGCAGCGGCATCTTCCTGAAGTTCTCCATTGAGTTCGATGGTGGTTTCCGACACCACTTCACACCTATGCACCTGGCTTCGCTGGGGCAGTATCCTGGTTCCTAAGGTATAAACGGGTAGGGTGGCTCTCCAACCTTCTGTCTTCCACGAGCTTTCTTCAGGGTCCACTGGGAAGGATCTTTCTTATTTAAAATTGCAAGCGCAACTTACCCCTTGACTTGTATTGAGCCCAGGGTTGTGTTCCCCCACTGCACACGGCCTCCGTGGGGTTCCTGGTTACTTACCTCGGGTGGTTCCTTGGGTCCCCGGCACTTCAACATTTTCTGGGTATAGTCTTGACTCGAGTCGTGGTTCACATACCACTATTTTGGTATATGGTTTGGTCTCCCCCTGGAGACCACTGTGTATTGTGTGCTACCTACCTGTTTCTATTGAAAAGTATTGTGTGCATTGTGTATATCTCCGGCTAGGAAATATCTGAATGTGTTAGTGAGTATATTATAATAAATACATATTTTTATAAATATACTGTGTGGTTCTTTTTCACTTAATCTATACCTATAAGATTACGTTCTGGTAAAACAAGCTGCTTTACACTCCTTCTGGACTAAGCCTGAAGGCTACTCTCCACAGCTACCACTTAGAGAGTTTTCTAAGGTTGTTTAAGACCACTAAAATCACCATAAGGGTTGTCTGGATTAGTGCAAGGTGCCCACTTACATAAGTGCACACCATATACTAAGCCAGCTTCTCACATTGATGTGCAGCGGGTGGGATTCAAGCCTGCATTGTTTTAGCAGATAATTTTGGTGTGGATTAATTGAAAAACCATCAGTAATCCTAGGCACATATATTACAGTTTAGCATAAGTAAATTCTACTGAACTTAGGGTTGGGTAGCTAAGGGTCTAGCACAACCCTTTCTCCAACCTCAGAGAGTTTAGTTTCCACTAGGGTAGGTAGGTGCAAGACCTCACTACACCTAGAACCATGTCTTTAGTTGGGGATACAAGTGTACCACCGTATGCTAAGTACAGTGGTCTATTTTCCAGGAACTAAGGACCCAGTGTAGCCTTAGAAAGATAAAGACAGGTGACATCCCCACCATTAATCCTTTGGCGCTTCTTCCCTATTCCCACTCCCCAGGGTTCCAAATATACCCAAGGGTTATCCTTTCCATTGGATCCTTCCCCACGCATCTCGCTTCAGGGGGCTGTTGAACTTTTACTCCTTCTGTGCTTCCCTGGGGTGGCCTTGAACAGTTTGCTCATATCAGGCTCTACACGCTTCACTATTCCTTTCTCTCTTTCAATGTCAATTGTTCCCCTATCCCTCTTCCCCACAGGCCTTAGGGGTTGTATACGTCCAGGAGGTTGTTGAGTGACCCCTCTGTTTGAAACTCTGACCCCTCTTGGGGTCCCATTACCCCTCAATCTATTTTCCAATTCTACCTTTGGTCCACCCTCCGTGCCTGTGCCCCTCCGCTGCCCTTTCCCACAACCTCTTTTTCCCACACCTTTCTTGTTGAGCTTTTTCTGTTGTTTACCTACTTTTCTGGTAAATAGCCCTTTAACCCCCAGTGTTGCCCCCTTCTTATCACCAACATCGGACATTTTGAGATATATACAGTTGGAGGACTTGCCTTTTGTGGATGTTCTAACTGATTTCCACTGGTGTCGATACCTCCTTATCTCTTACCTCTGGTACTGGCCGCACTAAGGAGGGCATGCAATTATTCATTTGTTTTAATTCTTCTGCGATTCCATTTCAGTCACAGCTTCTAATATTGCCTGGAGGGTGTTCTGCATTAAAACATTATCTCTAATAGTGATAGGGCCAATGTTGCTGTTATATCTAAACCTAGGGAGGACTGTGAGCCTACAGGGAGTAGAGTGTACACCTCTGGTATCCTTTTCTACCTCTTCCAATAAGATGTTCTCCCAAAATCCCACTCCCTCCACCCCTGCCCCACCACCATATGACATGCTGCCTCCCTGTCTTCTATGGGGCTTTTTACCCTAAAGGGCGTAAGGCACGGGGATGAGGAAAGCCTGGGTTCCAATAAAGATATCCTCTCTATATTTTCAACAATTTCAACTCCCAAAGCAAGGTCCAAGTTCGGTACTGAGTCTAGTATAATAGAGTAATTTATTGTATTCCTCTCACTCTCTTTCCAAGTGCTATTTAGTGATTTCCTCAACAATGTGTCTCAGTCACTGGTCTCAGCTTTTTTGAAAAATATTTCCCCACAAATTCCTTTATAGATTGACTCAGGGGCGTTGTGCTCATCTCCTCTGTAGGGTGTACTGGAGTAACTATCAAATCTTCATCCCTTACTATACTGGGAGACGTTTTTCCTTCTGATGGCACAGTGATTATACTCCCCACCGATTCACTTTGTTAACATTCTCTGGGGGCGGGGGTACATTTTTGTTGAAGTATCTTTCCATCCTCCTTTTTGTACCCTGACCCCTAGTGTCTTCCCTTTATGCGGAGGCATTATTACTGTTATATATCCCTGCGACTTCTAATCAGCTGCGCTTCTGATCTTACCAGCACGTTTTTAGGCACAAAGCGATTATAGTCACAGGGCTTACCTCCCCCTCTACTTTTCTGCTACCTCCGCCTCCACCAGCCTTCGTGCTACTTTTACTTCAAGATTAGCTACTAATTTCATCTTTCTCCAGCAAGCCTACTTTTGGCTTCTTGCTGTCTCCCCTGTTTCCTCCTGGCCCCAACACTTAAGGTGTTGTTTATGTTTCATGAACAAATAGTTGATTAAACAAAAGACAATGGTTACAGGAGACAATGGTTAGGGTCAGTGGATTTATGCAATTCTGTGGTTGCAGCTTTTATCATATATGTATGAATTTACTCCATTTGACATATAATTTGCCACACAAATTGTGCTGCATAATTTTCCTTATCTTGCCACATGTCAGACCCTGATAGGGAAGCTACTGGGGCAACCGTGCCAAACCCATAGTGGTTGAATTAATTAGTCTCTGGTGTCGGTCCTGCTAGGGCTCTGCAAACTGGGCCAAATATATAATGTTTGTGTTTGACTCTCAGGGAATTTTGGAGGGGGGGGGGCAAGAAATAAGAAATCAACAGTCAACCAACGGATACAATAATATGCGGTCCATTCCTGTTCTTTTATTCCACAAAGAGAAGGACTTTAATCAGACAAGAAAATGTAATCCTATACACAGAAATGGGGTTCATTTACAAGCTTCTTCCAATGCTACAGGGTACAACAACTGCAAGTCCCTTGCACCCAACTGGAATTCTTGACTAGGACACTCATTTCCACCCTATTACAACGATGTAGTGCTATGGTTATAGTTCCTACCCATTTAAGGGTGTGTGCTACTGTTGGGAAATCCAGGATCAAGGGTGAGTACACTATTTGATTATGTGGGTTATTGCCCAGTGTAGGGGGCCCATGGGTCAGTTCAAACTGTATCTTGCTAAAGAGTTTGTGGCAGCACTCATGCTGGACTTCAGTGTAGAGTTTTAGGGCAAGACATAGTCATTTAAGCAATGCCTCCTGTTAGGTTTCCTGTTCGGCCACTGCTATGGTTGGTGTGTTCTATTCACTGAGTTAAAGGGACATTATAGTTAGGTGAAATTGTCAGTTACAACATACAGTTTTAAACGTAAAAAAACACTGAAATTCACCAATTATATTTATCTCAAGTGTATATAACTCCTGCCCTTAGGTAACTATTGCTCACGTCCCCGCCATGCACAGTTTTCTCACGAATTAGATCATTATAAATGTTACAGTGATATTATCAATGATATTATATAACATGTCATGAGTGATGCAATATGTGGAGCAATTAGCAGTGCATGGTGAAAGGCCATGAACAGTGTGGGGTTAGCCACAGGGCGTCCAACCCCACAGGCATCTAACCTCACGTCCCACAGCACCATCGGCCGCACATGGCATGGGACTGGCTGCAGGACCTGGCCGTGCCTTGGCCTGCATCCAATACCGCGCACACAGGCAACCATGCCATGCACAGGCTTCAGCCATGCTTGGTGTGGGGTTGGTCACAGGTCAGGCCCTTTGCCCAACCCCCTCTGCATACAAGCCATGCGCAGCAGCGGGTTGGGCACAGGGCCTGGATGTCATTTTAATAAAGGCAGTCATAATATGTTTTGACAAAAAGTCCGGACACTAGAAAATAAAACATGGGCATATTGGCTTTATGAAGGGGTCAGGTTATCAACATATATAAATCATTTATACTGTCTTAATAAAAAAGAACCCATAAATAAAAATTAAATGCTTTTTCATTCATTCACATGCAATGTTTAATAAAAAGTAATTGTCATTAAAAATATAATAAAGTTTACAGCAACCTGTCTTTGAGTTTTTTTTTAAACATTTTCCAATTTACAAAATGGTGGTTCTGCACTCCAGCTGAAGAGCTTAGAACTCCAGATGTACTACACAGTAAGCTCTCCTGGGGTCATGGATTTAATAACCCAGGAGATGTATTGTTTTTTAATGTTGCTCTCCACAACATTAACAAAAATGTTTTGTGGTGCCCCTGCCTCTCGCCCTAAGTGCGCCAGGTATGCCCAGACGTGGGTCCTGGGCTCACTGTGCCACTGGATTCAAGCTATCCTGGCTGATGAGGGGTAAAACCCTGAAACCGGTCCTAGGATGCTTGTTTCCGGTCCAGGGAGGACCTGGCTTGGCAGTTCGGGCTGGACTGTTCCCATGAGGCACAGGATCAAGACTGATTTGCATATTGTTATATTCCGCTTTAGGTGTCCGTATATAGGTTTTCCTGAATCATGTCTTTATATAGGCACAATTCGCATTGCCCTTATATAGGCATAGCATCCCTGTCCTTATTTAGGCATTAACCGTGCACTCCAAATACAGGCATGGTCACCGACATCCGTCCACCCTAACGTCACAACGAGTTCTTAGAAACCAGACCCTTAAGCTTCGGAATTCCCTAGCACAGGACTATTGATTTCTCCAAGAACTCATCTATTATGTATGAACCGTTATACCTTAAGGGTTCATTCCTGACGTCTTCCTCTGTCCGACTTCACGTCAATGCTAACATTCCAAGACACCTACCAGGTATAAATATACCTTCCCTTGCCCAAGCAAGTTAGAGGAGACCTCGACTTCAGAGGAGCCCGTATCCGGGCCTGACGCACTGAGAAGACGCTGTCATTCCTGCACGCAGACGAATCCAGCTTCCAGTGTTCTGACTCCCTTCGCGGGGTGTTAGAGTTCCAGATCCGGCAAGAGATTCCCACCGCGCTCATTCTCAAGGTATGGAGCTGACTAGAACCTAGAGGGACTCTTGGCATACCATACTTGGCATACTATACTTAACATACTCTTAGTATACCAGACTAGAGAATACTCCACCTACTTCTACCTTTCCATACACCTAGACTAGGTTAGGTACATTGGGGTAGAACTAGCTTAGAGACGCATCGTATGAGTACTCGCATTTTTAGCTCATGTTATTTATGTACGTGAATATATGCTAAAAGATAATGCTAGCGCAGTATTATTTATTTCTACTGCTTACGCTGTACATTATTTATCTTGCATACTGTCTTGTGATCATAACAGCACATATCTCTTACACGAGAAACAAGACTGTTCAATAAAACCCTTTTATTGAAACGCCCGTCTTTCCTTTCTGTGTAACTCTGTAGAAACTAAGCATGCACGATAGACTGAGTGAAACTGTTATCTATTGTTTCCACGATTCTGAGACGTGTTCCGATTCTAAAGGGAAACAAAGTTGTCATGTTTTTCGGTTGCCAGAAACTACTCCCTTCTTGTTCTCAAGGAGTTTCTAGTGGCCTCTGAGCTAGCTGGCACAAGTAATTAAGTTTAATATACTCGATAGGGACATACCGACCTTAGTCCTATGTCAAGCCTATAGGTTATATTATTCCAATGCGCAGAGCCTATTAGGGAAATAGGAACTACACTACATGGCGCCCAACGGTTTGGTAAGGCAGTAATTTAACGCTAGATACTGAGTAACTCAGTAGTGCTTTTCTCACAGACCCCTACTCACATACTCCATAAGACGTCTGGAGTGGGTAGGGTTAAATATCCGCCATAACTAAATAGGGAAGCACCCTATATATTAGTTGTTTGGTTTGCTCAACGTTGAAGGCTACAGTGTTCCAAAATATTGTGCACCTTATCTTTTTGTTTCCTTGAAACTTGTTCTACATTTTTCAAAAAACAAATGTCCTTAAACGGGGACAATAACACCGAAACCGGTGGAGCTGCGGCTCAACCAGTTGTAACAGCTTTTAACTTTACAGGTTTAATTGAAACCGAGGAGGGTGTTATAGACATCCATCCAAACTTAAGAAGAGCCATCACTCTAAAACTTATAAAACATGGCCTACCACCAAGAGGCGGTAGAGCAGATTTTGTGATAGAGGCACACAAATCTTTTCAGACAGAGGTATTCTATTCATGGGTAATATTTCCTGAATCAAATCCAGTAACAAGAGTGTTTCACTTCTACAAAGAAGATGAACTACCAGAGGAATATATTCCTTTTGAGGATATTGAAATTCCACTAACATACCAGGAGCATCAGCTCTGGTTTAAAGGCGCCCTAAAACATCACAAAAACATTACCAGGCTCGGTCCACTAGGTAGACCAGCAGCAACATGGCCGATTCTAGCCGGCTACACTCCTCATCCTGACCTCGAAATAATGTCAGATGAGGAACTACTTACTCAACTTAAAGAGTTAATAAAAATTTACAGACAATTGGTCCAATATGCCATGCAGACTTTCACAGTCCAACCACCATTGACCATTCCAAATCAAACCCCTCAACAGGGGAATACACTAAAAATTACACCACAGACTCTATACGCAGTCATGGGAAAAATGCCCACAAAACGTGAGCAAATTCCATTCTGGATAGCTCAAAAAATTACTCTAATAGAAGCAGTATTTCCAGATACTAGCCCTTATGAGAAACACAGAATCCTAACAATCTGTTTACCAATGGGGATCACACCACAACTGGAAGACTTCACCACTTGGGGCTCAGTCTTTGCTGCCATCTATACTAAAACACATGGTATTCCGTCAATTGCAGTAATACCAGATGTCCTGAAACAAATTCAAAACGAATACGGGGCAGAGCCTGCTCTGAATTTAGGTATGAAATTACTGAAAAATTTCGACCAGGTCTCAACAATAATATTATGTAATAGTCAAGGAGGCAGCAGCAGTGGCGATCCGCCAACGATTAAGGGAATTCGATGTTACAGAACATCAAACTGAACTACCCAGAATAATAGAACAATCTTATGCAGAATTAGGCAGAGATAGTTTAGGTGGAAGTCCATTGAAGCCGAAACTATCTGAAAGTCCTGAGAAGGACTCTATTAAACAAACTCCTACATCTTCTAAAAAGAAGTGGGAAACTAATAAACATAATTCAAACGAGAAACGTTCTCAATTCTGAGGTAGGTCTCCTCAAAAGGAGCTCTCTGAAAGGAGGTATAACCTCAGGAATAGGGATAATTTGAAAAAACCTGACAGGTATCAAGATACTGATACACGTTCCTCTCGTACCTTTCAGATCTCGTCACAGACATCAGAAAGAAGAGGACGGTCAGAACATAGAGAAGAACGCGTGAAATCGAAAGACGACAAACACGTTCCGAAAAATAAATCAAAACCTCAATTCTCTAAAAAGAAGGTAGGAGGTCTGAAGGTCAGACATGCCGAGGATACTGAGAACACAACTCAAGAACGGAGAATGGGCTCAGACAATGCTGGACAGTGCAGCAGAAGTCACAATAGCTCGCCAGAACCTGAAGGAACTTCTGGAGATAGTGGACTTGAATGAGTACATCACAGTAGAGACTGTAGACATCAGGGTTAGTACTCCACAAAAGTTATATGAAATAACACTCCGAATGGAGGGATACATACCAAGAAAGGTGAAAGCGCTCTTTTGGGAAAAACTTTCAAGGGGTTATGACATACTTCTAGCAGAAAAAGACTGGCCACCACAATTTGTCAGGGAGTGCCCACATGGTGAGGACATTATTATGCCTGCCTTCTCTAACCATATTCCAATTCACCTAAAATATACTTATGCCAGGAAATGGGCAGTTGCCCAGGCCCCAGCATTATACAAAAATCATGTAGGATGGGATGAGGACTCACCTCACCATAAAATACATCTAAAAAATGAACCTACTGCACAAAGGCAGTACCCAATAAAGCAAGAAGCTAAAAAACAGGTCAGGGAGATCTTAGATCAACTTGAATACCAAGGGTGATTGAAACATGCACCTCCTCAATGAACAATCCTTTGTTTCCTGTCTCCAAACCAGACAATACATATCGTCTAGTTTTGGATTACAGACACTTAAACACTTGTTCTAAAACTTTTGCAGTACAAAATGCACATAGTACAGCATTAATGAATAACATTGTGCGTAAAATATATAAAACCACATTGGATATCTCAAATGGTTTCATTTGTCAAAACATAGCACCTGGAAGCAGGTACTTAACAGCTTTCTCAATAATGGGGACCCAGCGTCAATTTTGTCAACTCCCACAAGGGTTCAAGAACAGCCCGGGGTTATTCTCAGCGAGGGTAACGGAGTTACTACAAATTTATGATAATGAGGCATTGTCATATGTCGATGACATCTATCTGACAGACGATGACCTGGACAAACACTTGAACAGGGTGAGCACCATTATATTGGGCTTCGCCTCTGAGGGCTACAAATTCAACTTCAAAAAGTCCAGAATTGCCCATCTCAATGTCCTGTTTCTAGGATATGAGCTTTCAAGTGAAGGCAAGAGCTTGGCAGCCAACTTTTTAGAAAGCTGTGCGCTGCTCCTACCTCCTAAAACGCTGAAAATGTTACAATCCATTCTTGGTTTCCTACATTTTGGAAGAACTTACATTCTAAATTACGCAGAAAGGGTTAAACCTCTCTACGCATTAATCAAACCTGATTTTTCTATCAAAAATTGGACACAGGAACACACAGAAATCTTGCGTTTACTCCAAGCTAACATGTTAGCAACAAATCACTTACAAACACGCGTAAGTCAACGCAATTTAGTGATCCGAATAATTTCGGGTCAATGTGGATTCACCTACTTAACATTTAATGAGGGTTAAAAAGTACCAATTGCATAGAAATCACATTTGTATACACAAGCAGAAATACGCTTCACTTCAACTGAAAAAATACAGACAGCAGTTCAAACTGCAGTAGCAAAAGAAAGAGCTCTAGCCCAAGGGAAACGCATTATTGTCGTAACCCCAGTACCGGCTCTAGAGGCGGTAACTAAAGCGAGCATTCCAAATGCTTAAGCATTACATCCGAGATGGATACAATGGGTTAATTCTCTTGATGCAACAGATGTTGAATATGTTTTTGATCCTGATTTAAAAATACAAGCGTTCCTGCAATATGAACATGAATGTCCTCTGCCCACTGAGATTCTGCCTCTCGATCAGTACGAATTCATAATTTACACTGACAGATCCGCACAACCCGCAACAGGGAGTAAGCAAGCTTACAGTGCAGCGTGCGCAATCATTAAAGGTCGCATGCGCGATGGCAACTTCAGACCTATGGTCACAAAAACCCAATCTCTAGGAGATTATACAGCTCAGCGAGTTGAACTACAAGCATTCAAACTGGCACTTGAAAGTACAGATTGCAAATTTCCCACACTAATAGTGTGCGATTCTTTCTACTGTGTGCAGTTGTATAATGAATATATACAAACTTGGCTTGAAAATGGGTTCAAAGATGCAAAAGGTGGCACAATAAAGCATAAAACGCTTTGGGAACAAGTAGTTCAGTTAAAAAGTGAACTACCAAAGGCTCACGTGATCCATACACTGAGTCATCAACGTGATGGCGTTCACGTTGCAGGGAATTCATTGGCTGACGAAGCCGCAAAGGGGGCTGTTCAGACGGCTTCCGTAGCTGCGATCACTCGTTCAAAAACGAGAATAGACAGTGAGATATTGATGGCTGTCAATGCTACGAGCAAAGGCAGTGGTGCAGCGTTACCAAAAAAGTTTCCACTCAAGTACACTTATGTAATTGATGCGAACAACGTTCCTTTTGCTCGAATCCCTGGAGTGGGGGATAGGGTAATTCCAAACAAGAAACGCAGATTAGGACTAATCCTAGCAGCACATGAAGGGATAGCCTCTGCCCATGCAGGTATTTCTGCACCAGTATCCTTACTGAAACAAAGATATTGGTGGCCTGGCATTAGGAAACAGACCAAGAACTATGTTCTGGAATGTGAAATATGCCAACAGATGAAAGTCTCCACAGTGAAACGTTCTGCGCAGACACCCCTGTTAATTTCAGACAAACCATTAGCTTGTGTTTACCTGGACCTCTGCGGTCCCTTGCAAAGGGACGGTAACTGTAAATATATAATGGTCGCAGTGGATTCTTGCTCTAGGTTCCTATGGATATGGCCTCAGCGCTCGGCTGACGCTCGAACTGTTATAAAAGATTTGCGAGTCTTTATCGGCACATACGCAATAGGCACGCTACATTCTGACCAGGGCCCTGCGTTTAGCTCTCGGGCTTACAAAGAAGCCATGGCCAGTCTGGGCGTTGCATTGCGGTACTCCTCTCCATTTCACCCTGAGGGAAATTCTGTTGTGGAAAGGAAAAACTGGGACATAAAGCAGTCTATAACAGCTAGGGTATTAGGTTCGGGTGATGGGTGGGTCAAACATCTTTATGGGGTCCAACGCTCATTAAACAATTTGCCAAGAAGTTCTCTAGGGGGGGTCACTCCATATGAGGTCCTATTTGGGACAAGAATGTGGGTGCCAGATCTAGAATGTAGAGGCATAGTGGTGGAAAATAAACCCTTTGATATCAAAGATCGTTTGGCTGTTTTACAGGATCTAAACGTACTAAGATCGAAACAAAGCAACGTATTCCTGCAGCCAACCACCACTGGGGAAAAACCGGCGGTCCCAGCAAGGCCTGTCTGGATTCCAAAAGTTGGGGATCTAGTCAGAGAGAAAATTGCGGACAAGAAGGAATTTGGACCTTTTTACAGACAACCAGTACCTGTCCTAGCCATACATGGAACAAGAACAGTACTTCTGCCGCCCCTTGCTGGAAAAACTGAGAAAAGATTTGTGTCCAACGACCTCATCAAACCACAACATGTGGCCAATACTAAATAGTAGGCCTCGTGGACTCCGTTCCTAGTAGCAGACACACTCCTCTCGCTACTATCCAAGAGGTTCAGACTGAAAGACTGATAACCATCGAGAATTCAGCAGTAATAGATGAAGGACTGAGCAACAACGCTATGGAACTCATCCCTCTTGAAACTCAAGTAACAGTTCGTCCAAATACACCTATCTACACCAATGTAACAAGTGATCAACTGGTTCCAGCGATTTCTACAAATCCTGATGCAATTCCAACAATTGACAAAACTGCTTCTGGCTATTTCATTAACTTTGATACGTTTTCTGAGGATCTGAGTGACTCCGAGACGTCGCCAGCATCAAAAACTTTTAAACAGCAAGTACAAGACTTTTTACATTTTTTGAAAAAGACTTATCTGGTTTCACCGTGGATTGAACTATGGATTATTTCTGGAATATTTTTCTTTCTGCTTTGGCTAGCTTTGGTTATGACTATGAGCGTGCTTATAAATGTCAGATAAATCCATGTGGACACTGAAAGAAAAGAAGTGAACTTACTTTTGAAACAAGAGACTTGTCTGCAGTAAACATCACAGCCGTTCCTATACAGGATGGTATAGTGTGGGACAAAACTGATTTCGATATTTTTGCCCCGACGGAACATTTGAACATTCCACATTTATTTAAGATTTCACTAAGTGATTTTGTTTCATCCAGTACCTACTCTGATGATTGGGACTTTAAAACTGTAAATAACATGATGTTTGACCTAGAAAAATCTGCTGCATTTTCTAATAATGAAGATTTAGAGGGTTCATCAGACTATGAACAGCTGTATTGCTATAACCACTATGGTCATCATTTTTTGCCTAAATCTGCAACACCTAGAAATGTATTTATGTTTAACCAATGGGAGCATTGTCCTACACCACCAAAAGGTAGTTCAAAAACATTTGCTAAAAAGTTTCCATATTTTTCAGGATACAATACATCTGACCAAGAAACATTTTACTATAAAAATGTAAACAAAACAGGACTGAAAATTATGTTAACTAATACAAAACAGATTTACTCTGCAGCATTTATTGCCCAACTGTCTAGAAATGGTTTCGACTTGTGGAAAAACACAATAGACACAAAATCTGTCTGGGGTACTAAAGATTGGCAAGTGCAGGGGATAGAAGCTTTGTTTAGAGCCAGTATCGTCCCTCAGCAAATAATGTTTTTGAATGACACTGTGCAACAAACATCTTGCCTTGGTCTAGCCAAGATCAAAGACATGAAATCTCCTTCTGTACCAACACCTGCAAGTGATAACAATACACAGGCAGCGGTTACAGTTGACACCATACTACAACTCAACAGAACAAATCCTGATTGGAGAAAATGGTTGATCTGGCCCACAGACACAAACAACTGTCAAGAGAGATTCTTGAATAAATCACAGGGGTTTACTATTCATAGGCCAGACCCACGATACGTCCAAAGACAACATCCGGGGATAGTAACAACATACAGTGTAGGAAAATTATGCCTCGATTGGCTGCAAAAATCTACACTTAAGGATGTGAAACAACACTTATCTTTACTTAAAGAAGACGCAGACCTTAGGGAATTCTTGCTTGGACCGAGAAAACCGCGTCAAAAACGTTTCATATATGCCGGCATTTATGCTGCTTATAATGAAGCATGGAAGGTGTCACAGATGGAGGCCGCAGAACGAATACGTGAACTTGATCGTATTAACTTAGAGAAAACTCTCTCTGTGGTCGACAATGGGTTAACAACTTTGTCTTCCAGAATTTATTCATTGGACAGTATTGTATCCTCTGCTATCGACATACTGGAACAAGATTTAGCCATGTTACAACAAGGCCAATCTCAGTTGCGTTCTATTATGTTATTAAGCTGCACGCTGCAATCTTTGCGTGCGGGCTATGTGCCTTGGCGTTTTATCAACACGACGGCTATGTTTGCAGAATACAATCTAACTGATAAACAGATCGAATTGGCACAAAGGGGAGCAAAGTATACAGTACTGAGCATTGAAAAACTTGAAAAATTACCATTCATAGTGGCAGAAAAACCAGCTACAGAATGGCTTATTCATGGCAAAATTAGTCTATCTGTGACTACTTTCCAGTTTCAGTATTGCCTTAAACAGATTCAAGCAGGCAAATATGAAAGGTTGGGTAAAGAATACATTAAGACATCCTGGAATCTACCTTACACATATAGATGTTGGAGTGGGGATCGTGAAGTGTTTCTGAGCGGTACACACTGTGAAAGTGCACTAAGCGGTTCACTGATTTGTCAGGACATATCTTTACACGGGGCTTGTAATGGTTCTGTGGCAAATTTGTCCTGCCACCAGCAGGGTACACCAGCTGCTGTGATTAATCCAACGTTTGGCCAACTTTCTAATGGGAGTTACCTCATGTTGAATGATCAGAGTTGCTGTGGCATGTTGCCAGGCATCCCATATCTAGTAACGGTCAACTCCAGGGACACTTGCTGTATGCAAGTATTGTTTGCCCCAATAGACACAGTCAGGGAGTCGCCTTTATGGCCTTCGTTGAATGTCTCTTTTATATGATTTGATACTTTAAGCAGAATGAAAGCCATGCTTATACAACAATCAGTGCCTTTGACCTCGGCCAAAGAAACCTATGATCTACAAGTTGCAAGGACTTCGGCTGAGATACAGGCTTTAATTCGTACAAACTGCCCTATACATTTCGTAGAAATGATAGGACGTATCTTTAACATGTCTGATACGAGCGGAATTGTACATGTATTTAAGACCATCTGTTCCGGACTATTAGCACCTTTCCAGGCTGTCCTCGGAATCATCCCAAACTTCGCACATTCGGTGTTTGGTGGTGTGCCGTTAATTCTAGCACTTGTTGCAGGAATTCTGTTTATATTCCTCCTACTACGCTATGGCAAGCCTCTTCGCCAACATCACTCCGAGCGATGTGGAGAGAGCCCTCCTTGAACGGAAATGCCGTGAGCGAATAGTACAGCTTTTGGGCATGCCTCGTCTACGGGAACTTAATACAACGTGGTTCCTGTCATTCAGACCAATCTGGCAAGATTGCATCTTACCTGTTCTACGCTGCCTGTTTTGCGGTGAAGAATGCGTGCTAGACACCTGTCTAACACTCCCATCAGTCATGCCAACGGATATCGATACTCTGCTGGACCCGATAACGGCCCATGCTGTGTGTTGTCCCCAGAGGCTACCAATCCTGATGACGGCATTCATTGAGATCTCACAGACGCTTTCGGCTGCTGCTGAGGTACGAGATGGATCAACAGGCACACAGGTAACAACGGACGCGAACATTGCTACTTCTGCTGAAGGCGAATTTTTCTCATCTCTGTGCAATTAACCTTCTGAACGAGGTGTTCCAAATGTCACCAACTTCGGTGGACGATATTTTGGCTACGGAAATAGATGATCTAATGTTTACGCCAGAGCCATACACTGACTTTGATTCGGCTCACAGTGTACCAGGGCAACAATGAAATTTGGTCTTCATATTTTCAAAACTTGGAACTATTCCCAGAAATTGAAGTTTTTCTTTTGAATTATTTTTCTTCCTCTCGATAGAAAAGACATGGCAAATGACCAATCTGCTTACAGTAGAACTGGTCTTATAAAATGGACTTCTTTGAATACTTCCAGGGACACATTGTCACCTTACTTGTCTAACATTTCATTTAATTCTATGATATGCAATGGCTTTGATTTTGAGAACTTATCGACCATTTCGTCATATGTATATATTTCTGTTTCGTTCACGTTGCATTTTACTTCCGTTATATGCTTAGAATGGAAACAATGCTTTAAATGTACAGTACCTATTGCATTTCAACAGTTTTGAGCTTCTTTTAAAAATGCTTTTAGAAATGTTTTTAGCAATATGTGGTACCCAATTTTATGTTTAGCATTTAAATGTTTAGCATTTAGTATTATCGTTCAATCAAAAGTGGAGTGGGTGTTGTATTCCGCTTTAGGTGTCCGTATATAGGTTTTCCTGAATCATGTCCTTATATAGGCACAATTCGCATTGCCCTTATATAGGCATAGAATCCCTGTCCTTATTTAGGCATTAACCATGCACTCCAAATACAGGCATGGTCACCGACATCCGTCCACCCTAACGTCACAACGAGTTCTTAGAAACCAGACCCTTAAGCTTTGGGAGTTCCCCTAGCACAGGACTATTGAATTCTCCAAGAACTCATCTATTATGTATGAACCGTTATACCTTAAGGGTTCATTCCTGACGTCTTCCTCTGTCCGACTTCACGTCAATGCTAACATTCCAAGACACCTACCAGGTATAAATATACCTTCCCTTGCCCAAGCAAGTTAGAGGAGACCTCGACTTCAGAGGAGCCCGTATCCCGGCCTGACGTACTGAGAAGACGCTGTCATTCCTGCACGCAGACGAATCCAGCTTACAGTCTTCTGACTCCCTTCGCGGGGTGTTAGAGTTCCAGATCTGGCAAGAGATTCCCACCTCTCTCATTCTCAAGGTATGGAGCTGACTAGAACCTAGAGCACTCTTGGCATACCATACTTGGCATACTATACTTAACATACTCTTAGTATACCAGACTAGAGAATACTCCACCTACTTCTACCTTTCCCTACACCTAGACTAGGTTAGGTACATTGGGGTAGAACTAGCTTAGAGACGCATCGTATGAGTACTCGCATTTTTAGCTCATGTTATTTATGTACGTGAATATATGCTAAAAGATAATGCTA
The DNA here is from genome assembly GCA_963921515.1 of Calotriton arnoldi. Classification (NCBI taxonomy): domain Eukaryota; kingdom Metazoa; phylum Chordata; class Amphibia; order Caudata; family Salamandridae; genus Calotriton; species Calotriton arnoldi. The sequence continues at coordinate 887,373 of CAWUFW010007456.1, read as the reverse complement.
GCGCAGTATTATTTATTTCTACTGCTTACATTGTACATTATTTATCTTGCATACTGTCTTGTGATCATAACAGCACATATCTCTTACACGACAAACAAGACTGTTCAATAAAACCCTTTTTATTGAAACGCCCGTCTTTCCTTTCTGTGTAACTCTGTAGAAACTAAGCATGCACGATTGACTGAGTGAAACTGTTATCTATTGTTTCCACGATTCTGAGACGTGTTCCGATTCTAAAGGGAAACAAAGTTGTCATGTTTTTCGGTTGCCAGAAACTACTCCCTTCTTGTTCTCAAGGAGTTTCTAGTGGCCTCTGAGCTAGCTGGCACAAGTAATTAAGTTTAATATACTCGATAGGGGCATACCGACCTTAGTCCTATGTCAAGCCTATAGGTTATATTATTCCAATGCGCAGAGCCTATTAGGGAAATAGGAACTACACTACAATATGGCCAGGTCTAAACTGGGGTGGCATGGTGAGCAAAAGAATGATGGATTTAACCCAGATCTCTTGACTGGGGGTGAATGTTTTGATTTGTTCTGCATTCCGTCCATCAACTGTGTGTCTTTTCCTGCCTCTTATAGGGGCACCATTATTGAGAAAATGTATTCTTTCAAAATGTCCTAGGGCATTATGAAGCGCTCCTTAATAGGAGCAGTGAATAATAAATGAGCGGCTCCTGCTGCTCAGTTATTATTCACATTTTCCATTTTTTTGTTTTTTTGCCCTAAGGGGGGTCCCTCTGGGACCACCCCTGCTAGGCCTAAGGGGAGCAAGGTATCCCTACACTGCCGCCTTATGCCTATTTTTTTAAACTTTTTTCAAGACTCATACCTGAGCCCAGCGTCCTAAGATGACTGCTGCCACATAGTTGTTAATGTGGAGGCTGCCAATCAGATCTCATCTTGAAATCTGTGCTGTCCTCGAACCCTCCCGGTGTGAAAGTTTTAGAGGCTTATTTTCTCAAACACTACATAACAGATTTACATCAAATTACAAAAAGTACACTTTGTGGACCAAGATCTAGCTTTCTGCTAATTTTGGTGTAAGTCCATTCAGCCGTGTCTAGCTCCCGCCAGCACCCACAATAGGTGCTGGCCAGGCAGGCGGCAGGGCTGCGGGAGCCTTGGGGCACCCCATGTGGCCCTCAAAATATTTAAGAGATATGGGTGGCCTGGGTGGGAACCGAGGCACCCACCATTAAAACAAAGTGGCTAGCGCCCACCAGCACCTAGAATGGGTGCTAGACACAAAGCCGGCAGGAGGGCGCAGGGACCTTGGGCCTCCCACAAAGCCCCAATTAATTTTAGAGATGTGTAAATGTGGCTGCCCTAGAAGCGTACTGGGACACCCACCAGAACCAAAAATTGGTCAGCTTTTGCAAGTACCCACAGTGGGTGCTGGCCAGGGGGCCATGTAGGGACTGTGGGAGCTCTGGGGCTCCCCCACAATAGCCAACCAAAAAAAAGCTGTGGGTGTCCCGGATCGAATAATAAGGAAGCAAAAAAAAGGAGAAAGAATGATAAATGAGTGGTTGGAGCTTCTCTCTCATTTGTTATTCACTGCCCTGGGAAGGAGCACCCCATAATGCTCTTTATGGGCATCAGCAGCATGCTTTGTAAATGTTGTGGGTGGCTGCAAAGTGTACAGCAATCCCAAGAAATACTTATAAAATTAACCCTATGTTTCCTGGGATCTGTAGAACATGGCCCTGAGAAAAATGTATTGATATTTTTGGGCACTGAAGCGTTTGCTCTTCAGCTTGGGAATGTAGAGACCCTTTGTGATTGATCTTATGGCTTGATTATTTGGCTTGAAGAGTGTACAAGAAAGACTCAGGCAATTTTTGATGTTGTTTTGACTATAAATGCTTTATTTAAAAGTTTTTTTGATGAGACATTGCAAAGAGCCCTTAACTAAACCAATAGGCCTGAGTTTTACTTATATATTCACTGTAATTTACATTTAAAAAAACTTTGAAATGCACTGAAAAATAAGTTTAAAGTGGCAGTTATAGTTAGATATAATTTTTAAAAACATAGAAATTCACTGAAAAAAAATGGTTAGAGAACAGTTATAGTTAGATATGCACTGCTATTTACCTCACATATTACATCACTCATGACATGTTCTATGACATCTTTGATAACATCCCTGCAACATCTGAATAGCATCGATCACAACACTGGGCATGGCAGGTGCACGAGTTATAGTTACTTTAGAGCATGAGTTATAGTCATTGGATATAATTATAACTGGTGAATTTCAGTGGTTTGGTTTGTTAATAACTGACATTTTTCCTAACTATACGATCCCTTTAACCTTTATATATATCATATGCATATTTAGCGGAGGGGCGTGTGGCCCCCTCCTTAAGTATCTTCAGGGCCTCAGGTACCCCATCTCCCGAGGTTGACACATAATATAATTAAAGGGGAGGGTGCATGCTGCCCCACTTCCCAAGCATCTCAGAGGCCCCTGGGACCCTATCCTCCACGGTCAACATATATAATTAAATGGGGGCATGCAGCCACCCTCTCCCAGCATCCAAAGGTCCCCGGGACCCCATATCCATGGGCCAAAATTATTTAGAAGGGGAGGGGGTGCGAGGATCCCCTCCTTGAGCCCCGTAAGGCCACAGGAACCCCATTTCCTGGGGCTGCCATTTTAATATGGGGTTGGTAATCTCAATTCGGTAACCCAGTATTATGCAGAACCTGGGGATAGATACAGTATAGGAGCAGTGGTTCTGCAACATAAAAATCTCTTCTGTTTATGTCCCCCTTTCCCTGGTGGGAATTCACAACATATGTGTAAGCAGCACATAACTGATAAAACAACAATTTTGATTCATCAAGTCTTTTCTTGTATTTAGAAAATTAAAGGGATAAACAAAAATACTAATTGACAATATTCGGCATACACAACAAAATACACAAAATATATTCACAATAGTGACATGAAATGGTGACAGATTGTGACAATACAAATCAAAAAACTCCACAAATATTAACAAAGAGAAAAACATAAAAAATGAAACCATATTTCTTCTTATATTACTGGCAACCACAGAAACCCTAACAAGACTACTTTAGTTATATAGATCTTGCTGGGCTAAAAACATGCTAGTTCTAGAACGTCGACGTTTCGACCCCTATTCTCGTGTGTGTTTCATAAAAATCACATTGGGTCTTCTTCAGGACAATAAACTGTTGTGTATGCCCTTGTAGATTGTATCTATGGATTGTATTTTCTGTTCGAAAAAAATACATTCAATTGGTCCCAAAGTACTCCTATGTCTTGTTTCTGATAATGAAGATGTATCAGGAATTGTACTTCGATTGTCCGAGGCAAATTCAATTAGTGGGAAGCTCAGGTGCTCTTCCTCTGGCTCACGGACTCGGAGCAATCAGCAAATAATCCTTAAGGTTTAGTAACAAACACCGCATCTCACGATAGACCTGGACCAGCCTAGGTTCTATCCATACCCACACACGTCAGGTTTACATATCTCCGGCGAGGCTGCTCGGAGTCTGTAGTGGACAAGGTATGTAGTGGACATATGTTGTGAATTTTAATAAGGGGAGTGGGACGCAGACCCCTCTCCGAGCCTAGAAAGGCCCCAGGGACCCCATCCCCGGGGCAAGCTCTATTGGTGTGTCCCACAGACACTATTTCCCTGCCTGCAACAGGGTGGGCAGGGAAACAATTGTGTGCTCCCACCCAGCAGGAGCTCCAAAATGCTCTCACCGGGTGGCAGCACACAGTTTTTCCCCTGCTTGTGGTTTTGACCCCAGGGAAACAGTGATTGCTCCCACCCAGCGGGAGCAGAGAAAAAACCTGCTCACGATGGGCAGGGGCAAAGCTGGCTCCCACTGCACCCAGAATGGGTGCATGCAGGTGAGCCAGTGGGGCAATCTCTGATGTTGCGTGTTGTGAGGGCACGGGGCAACCACATTTGGCCCCAGGGGATGGTGTCTCAATGGCCTGTAAAGACTTGGGGGAGGGCGTCACACTTCCCTCCTCTTAAAAAAGAATACGACCCCAGCGAATAGGGTCCCCGAGGCTTGTAAAGGATCAAGGAGGGCGGCCGCCTGACCCTACCCAATAATTTAAACAAATAAATAAGTATGGGTGTTGTTAGAAGAGCAGGCAGGGCCAGTGGGGCCTTGGGGCTCCCCCTTTGACTGCCAACAAACAAATAAGGATATGGGTGTCCCGGGACACCCAAAATAAATATACAAAAAATATGATTCATAAATGAGCCGCAGGAGCTGCTCATGTATCATTCACCACTGCTTGAGGAGTGCCCTATAAGGCCCTGTGAGGGCTCTTTAAATTTTTATTTTGGAGCTTGGTGATGTCCCTAGAAGGGGTAGGGACACCACCAAGTTTTTTTTCATTTGTTGTCGGCTGCTGGGAGTGCAGCAGACCCGCCAGCATCATAAAAAGTGAAAAAACAGTGTCTTCTGGGCCATTAAATCCTTGACCTGAGAAGAGCTTGCCATATTTTTTAAACACTCCTAGCTGGAGCTCTGTGCTCTTCAGTTGGAATGCAATGCCCCCTTGTGGTGGGTTCTATGGCTGTGCCCTGCAGCTTGAAACAATGGTAAAAAAGACTTAAAGACATGTTAATGTGTTTTTTTTATTAAACTTTATTACATTTTTTATGAAAATTGCTTTTATTAAAGAATACACTGTGGGAATTATTGAAATATACATTTCATTGTAATTATTGTTCATTTTTTAACAAAGATAATACATGATCTTTATATATGTTGATATCCTGCATTAAAACAAATAGGCCTACATTTTATATTTTGGTGTTCTGATTCTTTGACAAAGTCAGTAGGTCTGCCTTACTTAAAAATACACTCATGCCCTGCGCTCAACCCCCTGCTGCCCATGGCTCAGGCACAGGCGGAGGGCCTGGCCAACAGCTGTGCACAGGGCAGGGTTGGCTGTCAGTGAGGGGTTGACTACAGGGTCTGGCTGCAGGAATTAAAAAGAGTTTATAAGTAATTTTTCAAAGTAAGAGTTGTATATATAAATATATATGTTATATATATACAACTCTTGTTTGGAAAAATTGCTTGGATTGGGATGAAGTAAGGTTACAGAAATTAAAAAGAGATAATAAATAATTTTTCCATGCAAGAGTTATATATATAAATATATATTTTATATATACAACTCTTGATTTTTAATTTCTGCAACATTACTTCATCCCAATCCAAGATGTCCAAAACTTTTTCCAGATTAAATCACTTCCTGTTTTTTTACTATATAAAAGAGTCTATTGGGAAGTCCAGTTGTGTTGCAATTATTTTTTTCATTGCTCACTCCTGGTTTCCGTGGATCTCTGCTGTCTCCAGTCTCCTCTTCATCACCCTGCTCTGCCGTTTCAGTATTGGTTCTATCTATCCTGACTCATGCTTTGACTAGTCTGAAGGTTTTTTCTCTGGACCTCAGTTTTTCCTTCTAGCTGGGTTATTTCCTAGAGCAGTCCCAGACTCTTGTTTCATTCTCTCCTGCCTCAGAAGAATGATGGCCGCATCTTAATTCAAGGAAGTCGTCATCCGTGTAGTCTAAAAGACCAGTTTGTGACAGCTATGGTTAACAAGACATATATGTAAGGTTGTTTCTGCTCTTATTAGTGCTTATAGTCTTTCCATTTCCTGCATGAGGCATATTCCAGGAGCTTGCATACTGGAATACAAGGAATTCCCTTCCTGCTGCACTGCACTGGAAACAACATGTTGCGTCCTCACCGATTCTATAGAGTTCCGTGACGGTGTCACCATGAGCCGTGGGTTCGCAGTGCAGGTAACCAAAAATCCTCATACTAGCTGCACTTTAATGGTTCATTTTAGGTGATTTTCTGAAGTTATTTTTTAAAGCATATATTAAGGTGCTAAAACAAAGCAAACTCTAACTTCACTTTACTCCAATTTTATATAGGTATAATTTAGTTTTGAATTAATTGTTTTATGTATTTTTTTGGTTTGCTAATCCTATTGTGACTTTGTGAACCTTGTTGGGACTCTAGCGTCTCCACGGGGTTCACAGACCTGGATGCAGGCCCTAGAAGAGATAGATAGATAGATAGATAGATAGATAGATAGATAGATAGATAGATAGAGTGCCTTGTAGTCAGGTACAGTATACAGCATCTTCTACATTACCCTACACTTTCAAAAACAAAGTACAATGAAATAATGCTCTAACATTCTTTCCTCATCAAAAACACAGTTTCTCAATTCTAGATCCTTTAATTACAGATGCCACCTGTAAATTTTTATTTACCGGTTTAGAGACACAAAATTAGAAGGCTGCTCAATTTCGGCTTGGTCTAATAAATATTTTGTTTGTGTCATCTTCCTGTTGCTGTCATTAGGTTTAAGTATTGTAAATTAAATTAAATTATAGCTTCCACCAACTCCCTAGTCCTTTCATGTCTAAAGAGAATTTCTTTTTCTGCTATTATTGGAAGATTTTGAAAAACAGCGAGCTGTGTGTAAATGCAGGTTTGGTGCTCCATGGCAGTTACTAATGTCACATCCTGGCACAATAATTATATCCAAGAGTTTCAAACACCCTCATCATGCATTAACATGCAGCATAGTTCGCCTTGAAATTCCACACACCTATTTCAAATATTAATCTTATTTTAGTTCTGTAGGATTGAAACAAGAAATATTGCATTATTCTCAGCGATTGTATCATAAGTGTTAACAAACAAGTTTTTGTTTAACATTCAAGGGGGTTTCTAAGTGGAAAGCCAAAAGGTGGTAGGCCTAACTTGCCGTGATTTAAGTTGATCTAAATTTCTTAAATATTGGGAGTTGGAGTGTTCCTTGTCTTGTTGTGCTGAGTGTCATAGGAGTAGTGAAAAAATGTAAATACAATTCCAGGCAAAATTATGCACTCAGACACATGCACTTACGGACGCACACACATATTTCACACACATAGCAAGACAGGTAAGTGTAAGACAAACTGAGACTGCATCAATCATCGGAATGAGTAGCTAACACTGCAAAAATTGGTGAGTCATTGTTCCACGGGGTAAACATACAGGTATAAAACAAAACATTAAACTACAAATAAACTTTTGTTAAGCAACTAAACATGTTTAAATGTAGACTTACTTTTCACATGTTGAAATTCAGGTATGTGGAGAACATTTGAAAGGTGATCACTGTCACTGTTTTGCAGGATCACTTTCAGAATTATTTGAGAATTTAAAAAAAATTGACAATTTACTCCGAAAGTGAAAAGAAACCTACAGGCGTAAATGTACTTATTTTTTTAAGTAATTCTGACTATGAAAAGTATTCCAAAAATATGCAGAACTAGGCTTGGGCATAATTTTGCAGTCAACAATTTCACATAGTTTTTGCTCACGGGACACTTGCTGAGAGACATTTTTGCTGGAAACTGCCTCCTGTTGTATTATGCAAGACCTATTTAAGTGGGTGCGTGCTTGCATAACAAAACGTCATGCAAGATATTGGAAAATCACAACACCCTCACCTTGTAATTTTGCCAAATTTCCCATTTTCATTGAATTTTTCAAAAAATATACACATTTTAACACACTCACATGAAAATCCCAAATTCTGCAACTGAATCAAATAGAAACTCTTTGCAACGAGTTGACTGAAATTTTCACCACAATGGATTATAATTTTAAATATAATTCCATTCCAAGCATAAATTCCCAATACTGCCAATTCCTGTATATTCCAATGTAAGCCTATTCATTGCCCAAACTCAAAACACTATGTAAGAATGTTCTCTTATTTTATATTAAGTGCATTCCGTGTTTTCGTAGGGGTCAGGAAGAACGGGTTCTTCAAACAAATTTTAAAAATATGTTTCTTTATTCAATGATTTTGAAGAGCTGTTCTTGTCATTGACAGCCATAGTTCTTGCTTTGCTTTGCTAGGTAAGGGGGGAGTGTGAATTTAATATCCAATGCTCTGTTCAATTACTTGTAATGTTGTCAAGAATTACCGAACAAGTGCGATGTATTTATATACATAAATATTTATTTACAGTTTCTCCATAGGGATATATACATACATTTTATGGTACATAACTAGAAGTTGCACCTAGTCTTCCCTGTTTAATAAATGTGAAGACGTTTTTAGAAAAATCGAGTCCAAGATCAGTCCAAAATACACAATTTCATCATATTCAGGATATAATAGAATTTCTGTAAAGAGGCCATTTTAAGAAAACTTTCTGAACATCAAAGTGCGAGCAACATCCCAGAAACAATTGCAAGTATACATTGGAGTGGGCTAGAAACTAAAGAAACATCAGAGAAATCTGGTGAGAACAATCAACACCCACTGCAAATTATTTCTATTTTTTTTTTATATAAATAAAAAGTACTTCTTTTAGCGTCAGGAGATGCCTTGATAGGGTCACAGTTCAACTTAAAAGTATTTAATCTGCTTTGCTAAAGCAAGGAGAAGAGGAGTTCATTAGCTAAATGTTTGTCCAGAGGATACTAGACAGTCCTGATTCAACGTGTTTACTAAGCATTCAACTCCAAGCAGACGCACCGATGCCAAGATAAGTGCAAAAAGTACAGCAAGCATACCTTGGATAGAAGAGTAAATACACTTCATGGGAAGAGCCAATAAAACCACAATGAACTTTCACATGACCACCGCAAATGTCTGTAAACTGCATTTGCACAGCAGAGACAACGGGATCGGCCCTGCTTCTGGCACTGGTGATGACCTTGTGTTTTTTCAACCAGAGACAGCACTATCTCAAAATCTCAGCATGGGAAAGCAGCTGCCCTTGACCCGAGATCACGTGTAGATTTGGAATGAAATCATTCACAATGTTCTGAAAGGCAAGGACGGATTCTTCGGCCTTCTAATTCATACACAGAATATTTGATTGGCAAATTGTCTTCTAAGGTTGCATTTTTGGAACCAGGAAAAACAAATGCAGCCTTAATATGAAAGATAACGAGTTGACAAAATGTGCAAACTTTTTGCTTAGTTTGCAACTCATCATGCATTCTCTAATCTCGCCAATTGATTTTTTTCCCTTTTCATGGCTCACCCCTTATTGTAGTCTTTTGGCAGGTTCACTTTCATTTAAGTTTCTATGGTTCACTTTTTTTTACCCTTTTACATAGCGCGAACTCGACCCGAAGGTATTGGACGCTTTACATGAGCACCACTTATATTTCACATGGACACTTTCATTTGAATATCTATTAAAGTAATCATGGCGATTCCTTGACCTCTGCAAATGTGTTTAGACAACCCAACTAGAACTATTAAAATAAAATAAAACAAAAGTTAGTCTGAATTTCACGAAGAGGCATCTACATAAACTTTATCATCAGCAGGTCCTGGTCGAAGGCAGTCTTTAAAATGTCAGTGTGCATGAGAAGCTACACACTGTAACAGGATAGGCATAAGGGTAAATTCTGGAAGGTATGGTTAAAATGTCTTTTCCACTCGCTGGTGGGTGGCCGTTCACTGGTGAATGGGCTGTGAAACAGGAATGCACTGTCACTCATAAAATGTGGCATAGGGCCAGCTTTTTCCATCAATGTCTGCCACCGCACATGTCAGATGGTCCCAGGTTCATCAGACCACCTAGATAGTTTCACTTCACATCTATTGAAATGGAATCTGTATCTTCTCACTCACTGTCACATAGTAAAGATAGAGCATCTGAGATGCACTCCATCAACACCTGCACCGCAGTGCACTGCTTAGTACGCAACTGTAAGGGTTTTGTTATACTTTAATGTTCAACTGATGTTGTGAAGAAGGAATTGACTTTTGTAGGATTCGTATTGTATTGTAGCATTTGCATACTGCATTCTTATCCATAAAGTGGCCTCAAAGGACTTTCTTTGTGGTCCAGTGAGTAGATATTCAGTTACCCCGTGGCATATCCTTAACTCGTGTTGGGTTATCAAGCCCAAGACAAGAACTGTATTGATCAATAATTGTTATATATTGTTGAAGGAATCATAACTAAGTAAGAGTCCAGAAACACAACAACTATAACACATTTAGCCTTAAAAAAGTGACAACGGACAGAAAATACATGTCTGTGAAGAATTCTATATTGGATATTAGCTAGAACAACTTATGGATTCAAACAATATTATCATAAGAAAAGATTAAAGAATAATGGATTTAGAAACATAGGTTTGGCTTAAGAATAATAGAATGAGAAACATTGGATAATTTCATAAGGAGTATCATATTTTTTCTGATAATATCATAATGCAATGGAGAGTTTCAAAATAACCTGGAAGTATTATTTGAAACTGTGCTGTGAAGTTCCTTTAATCTTCCTTCTCATGTAGGCACCTGTTTATTACACGAGGTTGGTAAAGCGTGAGTCTTATACAGTGGTTTATGTTGAAAGTGTATTGGTGTTGTGTTTGAAGTTCAAAGGTGTGCTCTAATTACGTTGCAGCAAACAACTGACTGCACATTAGTAGAGTGCAAACTAGACAGTGTCATCTGGTACTTTTAGCAGGGAGGGGGGTGGACAGGACACATAAACACTGCATTCCCATGCATTCACACACAGGCACACATACACATATCCATTCTCAACACTCACTCCCATTAATTCATGCATGCATGCATGCACCAAACATTTTTTTAAAAATCCCATTTACCTGTGCAGCTCTGCCTCGGAGGTCCCACGAGGATTGGGACTGCTGCCTTCCCTCATTGACTGACCTTAGTTCAGCCAATGAGGGGAGGCAACAGTCCTTACTCGTCACAGGTGTCAGAGATTGACACTCGGCCCTGGGCACTTCAGGGCTTAGAACTGAAGTGCGCAAGTCTGAGGCAATCAGTGACACTTCCCCCCATCACAAGGGGGAGGGCCTTGATGTATTTTGCCAGGCTGAAGGGGTCACACCCACAGGAGTTGTGACATCTTTAATCCAGCAAAGTTCAGCTCAGGCAGCCATTTAGTGCATGTCTAGCTCCTGACTGGCTAGCCTGAAAATAAAGAGTACCTGTCAGGAAGATCCTTTGCTCAGCCTGACAAACACTCTTCTTTTTGGGAAAAAGTTGAGGGGGTGGCCCATTTGTCCATTAGGACGGGCCATGGCTGACACTAGATTGTTGGTGTATACTATGTAGGAAGTAATCTTTATGACTTTGCTTGCAATGTACATAGCAGTAGCCATTGACATTGGTTCCACACACAAAATAAAACACTGTTTTTTGTGACTAGCCCTCCAACATTACCTCTTAAATGTCTATGGTGCACGTTGGAATAGTAAAAAGTTATTTTCTATCATCTTTATGTTTTTTGAGTACCAAACAAACCAAGGCTTCCAAGAATGACCCTTCTGTTTTATTAGTCATCAACATATGATTATACAATTTAAATAGCAACTGCATAAAGATTTTTGGAAACTTTATAGGAAAACCATTTAACCCTTGAAGATTTCTCTTTTTGTATTTAGCACAGTATCATAAGCAGGTTTCTCCTTTGAGATATCACTTTCTAAAGAGAACATATCAGGTAACCTGTTCTTATTCTTCATAATATTCCTAAAACATCTCCATGTTTCTCCACATCTTGAGTTGAAGTATCTGTGTCTAGAGTATATAATGTCATTTTTTTTTTTTTTACAAAACTGTCATATATCAGACTATGGAAGTAAAACTTCATCCTTGTGATTAATTATATATGTAATACTAGATTTTTCTTGTTTGACCTATAGATAACTAGCTAATAGTTTTGCAAACTTACTTTTCCCACCGAAATACCTGGCATTACCATTGAGCAAGTAAGTACAGGCATGTTCTACAGATTTTCTTTTTCAAATTCCTTTTTAATTTTAACAAGCTCATCTAATTGGGGCTTAGGTTAGTCACCTATTATACATGCTCCAGATGTTTTTATATTTTTTGAATAACAAAGAAGTTGCTGTTTTGTAAAAATTTTCACCTCCTGAACAAAATTTATAATAAAGTCTCTGAAAGCTGCTTTAAATATGTCCCAAAAAATTGGAAAAGCGTATTTGTGAAAAATAAGCTATTCCTTTGCAAAATTTTCAAATGCTGAAATAAAAGGGCAATATTACATTTTCATCTACTCTTTTTAATCTTACAGTGTGTCAAAGTAAAACCTGCCTGAAATCAATATAGCCCCTCTTTCTGAATACTGCACATTTTTGCATAAATCTTTTATAGCAAAAATGTAGTCAATGTGAGATTGTGAGCCATGCATGAGGGCAAAAATGTATACTCTCTCCTCAAGGAGACAATTTCAGTATTCATTCTTTCAATTCAAGAGTTTATAGTATCTACTATGAATATTTTGAAACTCAAGTCAAGATATTCTTTGCTCGAAACTAAACACTTTTTCATCAATTTTATGTAGTATATTTGTAGTTTGAATCATTAAAGTTTGCAGTTTTTTAGTTTCTTCTAGTAAGTCATCTAAGATGGGAGAAACATTAGATTTAGTTTGTGAGAGCGGACTTTTTAAGGTCTCTTGACACAACCTGATACTCTTGCAAAATGTTCCTGAATAGATGTAATTTGTGCATCGGCCGACATACTAGATTTAGGTATGCCAAACTTCTGAGCAGGAGCCTGACAAGGGGTTTGACAGTCTTGAAGTGGAAGATATGATATATTCCATTTAGATCTCTAAACCAGAATCATTCTTGCCTGACATAGAATCACAGAGAATGTGTGATGAAGAAACAGTCTTAAAAGCAGTCTTGGTCACCTGACACTATGAGATCACTTTGAGCACTGAGCACTTTCATTATTCAATTTTGTTGGCATAGTAAAGTGTTTCCTTACTCCCTGTCATAAGAATAAATGTATTCAATCAATCAAAATCACTTTATTTCGGCCACCAGGGCCATAAAAGTGCTTTCCATTTACAATAAATATAATGTGAAACATAATTAAAATCAATCATCAAATAGATCATATAAAAAATCCGTAAGATATTACAGATTTTTTTTTTTAATATGTTAATTCATAATATATTTCTCGGTTGTCTATAAACAATAAATATGTACACAGTTGGTTATCAGATCAAATGGGGGAGCACCATTAAAACAGAGTATTAAAAAAGCAGCAAAAAGTACATACCAAATGTAGCACACATAAACAAGGTCATGTGGAAGGACAGCGAAGAGCTTTGCTACGAAGCACCCACATGGCACCCAGGAATTTTGCGATAGAAATCGCCATTACTGGGCACAATCTGATATTAGGATGCGAACGGCTTCTGTACACCTATTAACCTACATAAAGGTGCAAGTCAAGTATGCCGAGGGGATGAGTAACCTGGGCATGCAAACAAAGCATGGGAGACATTCTCTCTTGGGAGTCACGGATAGCGGAAGAGGTGCCTCCATTTCCAACCCATCCTGAGGTAAGCACTCAAAGGGGTAAAGTCCCTATTAAAAACTGAAAGATTAGTTTCCTATGAAGTGGAACAGACTCTAGATCCCAAAATTACTTGAGTCCTCTTGTGGCCTTAATGTCCATGAAATCACTAGTCAGCTTAGCAGTGGCTGCTTTCCGAGAAACCTCAGTCACCAGGAATGACCAGTATTTCTTTTTCAGCAGATGAGGCTGGATGATCCCACTGGTCATGTAGCCCCAGCGAGTACAATGCTGATTTCATGTTTGTAAGCCATAAGATTTTATTCCTTCTTTGCTAGCTTGTTGTTTTCAATGCTTATTGGTAACTGATATGTCAACCAATTCAAGACTTTTAAGAATTGAAGAATTAGGACATGATTATGAGTTTGGTGGTGCTGCGCCAAGTCCGTACTGCCGCCGCACCACCAAAACCGTGGGCGGGCCGCCCGCCATATTACAAGTGTTTCTCATGTCTGGTGGGCTTTTTTTGACGTTCCCACAGTGGTCCCTCAGAAAATGGGCGCCGCAGTGGGAATGCAAAAAACAGTTCCTGCACGGCATGGACTGTAAAGTCCATGCCACACAGGAACTGCTGTGCATGCACTCAGGGGGGCACATGTAGTACCACCCTGCATGCACCCCATGGTCCTGAGGCACAAGGGGGCGCTGTAGGGCCCCCTCTGTTTCCTCTGCACCATGGTTTTCATGGAGTAGGAACCGCCATGAAAACCATGGCAGAGAAGAAACTCGTAATAGACTGCAGCGGCCCGCCAAGCAGATTTTGGCCTCAAGAGTGCCGCAACTCCACCAGGGAAAGGCGGTTCCCTAGCAGCTGCGGTTTGGCAATGGCAGTCTCACTGCCCTAATTGTAATAGAGCAGTTGGAAGACCGCCACCACTGCACCCCCGCGAGTCTGGCAGTCCTTGGACCGCCAGACCCATAATTGAGCCCATAGTGTTTTGTTAAATCTCCACATATGGACAATGCTTCAAAGGTAAAGCGCAGACTGACTGAATGGACTCCTTATTGCCATCTACACTGAGGCAAATCAATTGGGGTTATATATGGAGGAATGTATGGCCAAAACCTATAATTGCACAAAAATAGTGCATGACAAACAGAAAGAACACATTCTCCAGCACTTGCTCTACCATAAAAAGATCCTTGAGGGAAGCCACCAAAATAAGATGGGGTGCAGGAGGCCCCTCAGCAGAACATGGGCCAAGCCATACTGCCAGCTGCTCTTCTGCACTCTCTGTGGGAGTGGGCAGAGATCCTCTACTGAAAAAAGGTTTCATGCTGTGCTGCACTGGCCCCTTCCAGGATCACTCGAGAGTCACTAACTGCCCATTCCCAAATCACACCCTCTTGTACTGTTGCATTGCTACCTCGACGTACACTTCATAAAATTCTAGCTGCAGTCAATAAAAAGAATCTTCTTTGTTCAAATGAAGGATCCATCTTCACCACAAAATTCACAAGATATGCATTTCGTCCGATCTAATGATAAGGCAATGTGCTGGGAAATTCCAAGCCACAAAGCTGAATTTTGTGAATCATTTCTTGCTAAATAGATGCAACAGTATACATTTCTTCTGTCATTGTCCTTTAACTGCAGGTAGTTTGAGGTAAACAATTGTCAAACGTGTTATTATCTCACGCTCTCAGTGCCACGCTCTCACCGTGAAAACCATTTCCCATTGGTTATTCTGATCCTAAAATTCAGCAGACGGAAGAAGAGTGCAGATGGGTGAACACCAACGGGGGATATTCTCAAGAACGTGTGATAATCATCGCCAAAAAAGGCTAACGCACGTTTTCATATCGTCGTCTATAGCGGGAAAATAACTCAGTGTCAACGTCGTATTCCCAACACGGCGGTAACATGCAATAGTCTCCCGATAACGCGTCAAATGTCCGCGATACAACTACCGCGACAGCGATAAAAAAGGAAACCCGAATGTGAAAAAAGTTGTGATGGGCCCACCTGCGATAGAAAAATCTGCGACAAGCAGCACCAGGCCTGCAATTCACACATGTCAGGCGGGAAAAATCACTATAAAAGCAGAAGAAAAAAACCACAAACAAAAACAAAACAACTGCGAAGAACAATGGAGGCAGCCGGAGCAGGAACAGAGGACGAGCAGAACCCCCACAAGCCCCCCGGAGGACCAGGCTGGGACCTCGGGGTCAGGGGAGGGCAAGGGCAGGAAGAAGAGGAAGACGCGGTTCAGTCCGCAGGAAAACAGGATCCTGATAACGGAGGTGATGAAATACCATCAACTACTGTTTGTCACCTCCAATGTGTCATTGGCGACATAAAATGGAATATGGCAGTCCATCGTGGACAAGGTGAATGCAATCGGAGTGCTGAGGAGGACAATGGAAGAGGTCAAGAGGCTCTGGAATGATGTGAAGCGCAAAACGAAGCAGAAACTCGCCAACAACCAGAAGTCAGCAATGCAGACTGGAGTGGGAGTCCAGCGCCACAGGAGGAGCTGGACGAGATGGAGGAAATGGTCTCCACAGTCATCAGTGTGGAGGCTGTTGCAGGAGTTGGGGGACCGGACACTGCTCGACAGGAGCCGACACAACAGCAAGCGGGTGAGTAACGACCAGGGACTGGGTGGACGGGGGAGATGGGCACAATGGTACACATTCACAATTAAGCATAGCACAGTGCACACCCGCGATTACTCTGGAGCATGTCCCTGATCCCCTTGGCACACTGCAGCACACCTAGAAACTGCAAGTAGGCCCCCGTCGACTATGTGCCCAGAGGAGGCCCTCCCCACACATCACTAATCTCACAACAAACCCATGCACAAGTACAAACACACATCCGTGATGTTGTCGAAATGTCCACTGTCCCGCATCAAATAGGCAGCTCCTCCCAAACAGTCACAATGTACATTGTCATGCAGTTTGTATGTAAACCTGTACAATGCGTCAACATACAAGTGAAAACAATGTTAAACTGCATCTCCCCTTTACATTGCAGAGGGTGAATCAACACCTCCTGCAGAGCAGACGGTACACCTCTTCACTGATGATGAAGAGGACTTCCCCTCCATCGACACCAACGCCCTCCAACAGCTCATGGACAGCTTCGGTACCCCACCTCCAGGAGCAGGGCAGCCCAGCTGCATCGAGGAAACCCCACCCCCTGCACAGACCACACAGTAGAAAGCACCCACCACCACGGCTGTCTCCCAGGACCACCACGAACAACACATGGCCTTCCAACGCCGTGTGTTAGGGTGCCAGGAGAAGATGGCTGATCAGGTGCGGGTGGGGTTCGACCTCATGGCAGCCAAACTAGATGCCATACGTGGGTGTCTAAGTCCCATCAGGGACCACTTACAGTCCTTGACGGACACCCACAGTCCGCTCCATGCTCTCCAATGAACCATGGATGACATCGCTGGAGTCCTGACTCAGAGACAAGGACAACCATCTAGTCAGAGTGGCTCCAGCGGTGTCATCCGGGAGTTGGGACACATGCGGAGGACCATGGAGAACATGGAGCGGGTGCAGGCGGAAAGAATGGCTGCCACGGCTGCACACCATCTTGATGTAGCTGGGATCTACCATGCCCTGCGGATCCTCGTCATGGCATTGCTGCCACAAGGCCTGGTGCAGATGAATGATGCTGCTGCTTCGACATCCACATCTCCGCCCCCTGATGTGTCAGTGCCTCACAGTGCGGCAGCCAATCCACCTCCGGCCCCTGATGTGTCAGTGCCACACAGTGCGGCAGCCAATCCACGTCCGGCCCCTGATGTGTCAGTGCCACACAGTGCAGCAGCCAATCCACCTCCGGCCCCTGATGTGTCAGTGCCACACAGTGCTGCAGAGAAAACACCACCACCCACATGTGGGGCACATGAGACATCAGAGGACGAAGATGCGGATGAATCTGCCTTACTGGTAGTAAGGAAGCAGTAGCATTCTTCTCCGCCATATGGCCTGTTTCTGCTTGGTTCTGCCCTCTGCATCCTCACCTTCCACTGTCCCCCGATGCACTCTGCGACACTCACCTTGGACCTCGACATGGACTGCCATATTCTGTTTGGTTACCAATGACACAGCTATCAGACTGCGGACTGAACTCTTCCTCTTCCGATGTACTTGTCATTCCCTGAAGGACTCTGGCTGGCCCTCCACGGGCCAACAATGTAAAGTGGGGTTTGCATGGCCCTGTACTGCTCCAGCTACAACACTCCACTGAATGTGCATTAAACAATCAAATTCACACAGATGTGTCATGTCTATGATCATTCAAGTACGGAAGTATGGATGAAGGTCGGGTCAGTGATTCCCCTTACGTCCATGTTGCACATGTTGTGGGACTTGAGTCACAGAGTGCAACATTACCGATTGCAGACCGGGTGGCGCCGACACCTCATCAGAGACACACGCATTAGTCACCTTCTTGTCCAGCCCAGAACGGAACCACGCCCAGAGCGCTGGGGTCATCGTTCACACCCCTACGCTGGACTGGCATATGCCAGGCCAGCCCACTCCGCTTGCGCTTACAGGGGGGATGACAACGCTACATGTCCCAGGTC
Organism: Calotriton arnoldi; assembly: GCA_963921515.1. Taxonomy (NCBI): domain Eukaryota; kingdom Metazoa; phylum Chordata; class Amphibia; order Caudata; family Salamandridae; genus Calotriton; species Calotriton arnoldi. The sequence continues at coordinate 869,386 of CAWUFW010007456.1, read as the reverse complement.
TTCCCTGTAGTGATCTGCATGCCACAGCCACTCCCTGAGGGCTGGTTCACACCCACACCACACCCATCCAGCACATGCGTCACAGGACATGTGACCCTGCCAATAAAAGGGGCCGGGTGCACGTGCCCGAGGCCATTTCCACTATCTAGCTGAGTGTGTCTGTGTGGTCATTATTTATGCATGAGGGCCTAGGGCCCTACCACATCACATTCCCCGCTGCCGGTGGTGACATGATGGCGTCCGCACGACGAGACTCAATCATAAAGGGTCCATGACTTGAGGTGCACAGAGTTGGTGGCATCCGAGGCACTTAGGCCGGCACGGGCCTACCGCCACGTGGCGATGACTTGAGGTGCACAGAGTTGGTGGCATCCGAGGCACTTAGGCCGGCATGGGCCTACCGCCACGTGGCAATGACTTGCGGTGCACTGAGTTAGTGGCACCAGAGCTGAGCGGGTGTGCAGCCTGCGATGATGCGTAGGCCTCGATACGCCGTCCTGCCAATCAATATTCGATCTGAATTGTGATCCCAGCTGGACCGCAGTGTACGCTGAGGGCAGCAGGCTGCACAGACATGACTCCGCGGCACGGTGCTGCAGGGTGCGCTGGGGGCCTGTGGCGCGGAATCCAGCGATCGGCTGAGGAGGTTGCACCGGCATGTGGTGGGCCCTCTTGGAGACACGCCAGTGGCAGCAGGTGAGCATTGAGGCCTCGGTGCGCAGGGGCAGGCACTCATCGCTGGTTGGCGGACTGGTCTGGGGACCAGGGCTGGTGTGCAGCAGGCGCACAGGATCGCGTAGGCACCACCGGTCACGGCGGCGCCCTCGTGGCTGGGTGGGGGGAGTGAAGGTGCAAGGGTATCAAGCTGATACAAACCGTGATGCTTACAGGTATGAGTAATCCTGCATCATGAGACCGTAACAGAAGTTAGTGTGACCGTAACCTTCCTTTTCTTTCCTACGAAGGTTACGACCACACATACTTCTGTTACGGTCTTTTTGTGCAGGATTTGTCTTTCCTGTGGGCATTCCGGTTTGTCCAAGTGCTATACACTGTACCAGATTAGGTTTGTGACTATACGGACGCTTGACCATTGTCACCATTTGTCCAACAGGTTTCTGGATACTGACTTCCGGAGTATGGAATGGTATTGGGGAGTTCCCGCAGCATATGCAGTTACTTGAATCCACACGTTGCCCTGATGAAGTTCCCCGTTGGGCGTTGGCTGTGCTTTTCGTATTGTTTATTGTTGTATTTGTAATAAAGGACTGTTTTTACACTACTGTTGACTACTGGACTTCATGACCGTGCGCACCCCCATTTCAGTTACTACAGTTTTGGATCTGGGGCACAGTGGCGTCTGGCAATGGCTGGCGTTGGGGTTGGTTGCGCAGGAACACTACGAATTGGAACTGTTGTGTGGTGCGGTGACCGGGGCCCGCCGTTGCTATTGTGGACATGCATCCATGACATGGGTGAGGACGTATGATAGGGCTGGCCGTGAGACTCCTCCGACTCTGGCAGTTGTTGTTTGGGAGGCACCAGGGGCCAACAGGTGCAGCACAGCCAGCAGCTTTGTCTGCGGAGGGTTGGTGGTTGTCCGCCGTGTTGGTACCGTCAGCCTGTGGGCAATGTGGGTCAGGATGCGGAGGATGGTTGTCCTTTTGTGCCTGTAGTGGGCAATGACTTCCTCTGGCGTTGAGTCTCTGAGGCTGGTGGGTTTTGGGAACGTCCGCTGTCCTGTTCTGCGCTGCCTCTGTGGTAGTCAGGGGGGGGTGCTGGGGGGCGGCGGCTGGGTGTTGTTGCGGTGGGTGTTGTGGCCCTCTTGGGTCTCCAGGCTGCACGATCATTGTCTCCATGGCATCTGTTGGTCTTCAGATGTGGCTCTGGGCTGGGCTCCCTTTCTACTGCAGTTTGTCGCCCTGCTTAACACCAGTAAAAGGCAGGTGTTAAATCCCTGCTGCTAACGTGCCTTATCGCCTGTTTTTGGATCACATCGCAGATCTGGCTGGTCGCTGTGAATGTCGCGAAGTGGTGTTTTCGTGTGTTTTTGCACGGGAACGCCTACTCTGCATATCATTAGCGTTAGTTGTCTCTCTCATCCGTGGCGATGTTTTTTGCAGCAGCTATCGCTGGAAAACTGGTGAGGTGGTCAGTTTGCACCAGCTTGGTAATGGGGCGATAATTCTTTCGCCACTTGTGCTGCGCTAAAGTGCCGATAAATCGGCGATAAATCCTTGCGAATATGCCCCCAACATGTATAGAAAATAGCAGGGTCTCTTTTTTAGCAGTAAAAACTTCAGAACCTAAATATTTATTCAAAGGGCTTCTTTCGGAAAGCAGATGGCTTTGAAAAGATGTTTCTGTGTTCTTTTTGCTTTCAGTAAAAAGTTGTAGGAGGCGGAACTGGAATTAGAGAAACCCCGCCGACCAGCCCATTCACGACGTCACCAGCAGAGGTGTAAATCCCTCACACCGCTCCTCCCAAACAGGACAGGAAATTACACACAAGCACGTAGAATAAAATCATTTCAGAGAGCACCAGCCACTTACTCTGTGGTTTAATTGCATACACAGACGCCTGTTGACTGTCTGAATGTTGCTACTGTATGAAAGGGAAGCACAGAGCTTTTTTTGTTGCCTGGGCATCCGAAATTCAAACTTTGGAGTCCCAAACTGACCATCTTTTATTCAACAAGTACTGTCAGACTGATATTAGGTGTGATCGGCGTCATATCTTCTGCAAATACTTTGCTTTAAAAATTCCCAGGTTTGTAGGCAGTGATGTGAATATTATCAAGAGTACGGATGAGGCTTTACAACTTCGCAATGTATAGCAAGAACTGGTCGATTTTGGCTTTTTAGAAATAATTTTGATAGAACCATAAACCTTAAACAAAATATGGGATTGGACAACCCAGTGCAGTAACTACCTAAAAGGACTTCTATAAAAGAGGTCTGCAGACCTGCTGAAAGCTGACAGCTTACTGAAAAATGCAAAGTATCTCCCACACCAAACGACCATGGAGCATATTTACAAAGAATTGGTGTAGGGCAGCACCGCAAGTCATTTTGTTGCATTGCCCTATGCCAATTTCAAAGGGCAGAAATGCACCTTATCTACAAGATACAGTGAATTCAGGTTTTTTCTGCCTGCGCCGCCGCACAATGCAGGCACCCTTGTTGTTGTTGGCAGGATTGTTTTTGTGCAGGAAGAGACACTTTCCTGCACAAAAACAATCAGAAGAGGCGTTTTCCTCATTCAATGTGTGCTGAAGAATGCAGAACACATGGAAAAAGGAAAAAACAAGGAGAAATGTAAACATTGCTCTAAGGAGGTGCAAAGTTTTGTTGCTGCCCCAGGTGTACGAGATATTGTAAATCTGGGGCAGCATCAAAGCCCATGGAATGCCTCTTTGAGGCAGAGTAAGGCAAGGCAGCGATTTGCACTGCTTTGCCATCCTCCATATCTACAAGGTCATGAAAAGTCATGCAGGGTGGCTTTACGTGGCCTTGTAGATATGGCTAAGCCCTGGGTGCCACAAGAACATCACAAAAAGTGACATTCCGGTGGTGCACAGGGCTTGTAAATAAGCCCCCATGTACCCACATCACACTGCTAACCACTGCGTCTGGTAAAACGACACCCATACCCAGGCGCTTTAAACAAAGACAGCACCCTTCCAGTCACACACCCTACAGGGTGTAGCTTGCTGCCCATGCAGGCAACTGTTTCAGTGCCCCACATAGCGGTAGTAAGCACTGTATAACTGTTGCAATACAATATATGTTTTAAGTTCAGCGAAACTGGAGGTATCCACACAAATGTGACTGCAATTTTCAGTGCAAAGACATGGTAACTCCACTTAAAGCCTACACATTATACAGTGACTGATATATCCATACAAATAACCTGTTTTTAGGGATATTTTCTTTAGTGTTTGAAGACAGCCTGCTGTTTTCACACTGTCTTTGGAGACACAGATAACTCTGACCTTTTTTAGGATACAGGTGTACACTGCTCAATATGTAGCTAATATATTTCTCAGTTGGGTTAATAGATGTCATCCACGGAGGTGAAATTTATCTTTGGTTCATTCTATAGCAACATTCAGTCATCTGTCATGGTGGTGCTCCATGCTGAGGTTTGGCTTGGTCCAGGGTGAAGGATGCGAATGAGGACTGCCTGTCCTTTCAAATACAATGATATAGATCTTGCGGCAAGATGCCATGATCTTCTACACTATATGATACTAAGTTATACACATAGGGGCTTGTTTATGAGAGCCCTGCATCACTTTTGTGCCGCGTAAAGTGGTACATGCGTGACGCAGGGCTCTCATTTCGATTTATGAAGCGATGCAACTCTTGGCTTTGAGAGGCCTCAACTCATGAGTAAGGCGACGCAGTACAAATCACTGCGTAGCCTTACTCTGCATCCAGGAGGCAGTCCATGGGCATTGCAGTGGGACTTCCCATGCAACACTCATGGAATATGGTGCGGCCCTAGATTTACAAAGTCATGTAAACCTGGTTAAGCACCAAATCCATATGCGTCCCGAGGTGTGCATAACGAGGAGAAATATGTTAATTTCTCCTAATTTTTTCCACTTTCTGCAGCACACATTGATAGAAGAAAACGCCTCTTAGGATTGCTTTTGTGCAGGGTGGTGCCCCTTCCTGCACAAAAACAATCCTACATTCAACGGAGGCACCCTTACACCATGATGCAAGGGTGCCTACGTTGGCGCTAGACTGTCGAAACAGCACTAGCACAGGGAGAAAGTTCAGGAATGCACTGTATTGCTTAAATACGGTGCATTCCTGCCCTTTCACTTTCGCGTAGGCAGATCAGCAAGGTGCCTTGCTGCGCAGCCCTAAGCCAAAATCCCATAAATAAGCCCCCTAGAGCACAATAACAAATCACTGATCACTCACACAGTGAATATTTGGTGCAGTGTATTTCTCCGCTTGTATATAGCGTGAACATGGCCATATGACTTTAGAGTTCTTTACGCTGAAACAGTCAGGTTACAAATTAAAACACGAATTATGGAACAGGCACCTTGAATTCCCATGGGTGAAGCAACTATCCACAAATGATAATATAAAAATGAGTAAAATGAAATACATTACCTGGATACACATGACTCACCAGGATAATCCATGAAGTTGAACTTTTTTCAAGATAGAGAGGTCGGGGACAGGGAAATAATGTGTAGAGATAATAGATAGTAAAGTTAAGACAGCAGCGAGTAGAAGATGCCTTTGCAGGGAGGTTAGTGTATGAGCAAGAGTAGAGGGGAGAAATGGGTAGGAAACGGGGAAAAAAAACAAAGTAAGAAAAGCGAGAAAGTATGAAAAATACCCCAAAAAACCATAAAATATAAAAAGAAAAAGAAGGAGGAGAATGGGGTGGGGAAGAGTAGGGTAAGGTGTCAAGTGCCAAAGGAAGAAAATTCAAAGGTACAGTCCAGAAGTGTTGGGGAACTAGGCAGTTGAAATTAGAATGCAGAGAGAACCTGAGATTGGACAGTGAAGCATGAAGGACAACATTCTCACACACTTAAGCCAGACACTGCCCATTTGTTTCTGTGTGCAGCACATAGAGCATCTGTTAATCAGGGTTACCAGTACATCGACAGGTCAGCAATTGATACCTCATCACAGGCTTACAGTATCAAACCAGCAGCAGGGCATTTAAGAAGATGAATAGACTGATGTGCCCAAACACTGCAGCTCAACCCTTTTCCAGTCAATAATATTTAAAAATAATTATGATTATTAATTGTAATAATATCAATATTTTCCTTAAAATAATAACAATAAAACATCATTGTATTCCTCATATATTGATATGGATTATATGCATAATTTTCACTTACAATTTCATATAATAATAGTTGTTACATCTTACATTGGCAATGTATTTCATGAGTGAGCATAAACACAATTTTATCATTCACATTCGTAATCATCATCTTCTTCTGAATTGGTGTCCCCATTCTCTGCGTCTGTTTGATTTTCTGCACGTGTCAATGCACTTGAGGTCATTTTGAAAACAGACACATGTTGGCAGTTTGCTGTTCCGAATGCAGTTGCAAGCTAGTAGATCTAACAGCCTGAGGTGCTGGCTGCCCTTCCATCCAGTCCACTACCAGTTGCTCTGCTCCCTCGTGTTTTTCCAACTTCCACCTTCTCCCAATTGCACTATGTGTCTGTGGATCATTTAAAAGACATCTCTTGCATATAGCGGCTTGATAATTTGCACGTTTGGCATGTTTCTTCAGACAGTTCCTGCAAGGTGGAAGTTGATGACTGTCTATCTCACCTTGGTTGCGCAGAATAAGGGATATCTCAAGTCATTCACATGATGAATCGAAGATTTTGGGTGCATACAGCAAGTGCAAGAATTGCTCCAATTTGTCCATTAGTTCTTTAAAGAGATCCCATTCCTCTCTGAGCTATAAAAATGTTTCCTGTGTATATCTGTTGGCAGACAGGATTTTGAATGCATTTACTTTTTCTTTTCAAATGCGCTTACTGTGTCATATCAGGTAAACATATGGAGACCTATCATAGCTCGACAAACATTTCCACCAAGAGTTGAAGCTATTTTCCCAATGTCAAGTACTCACATGCATATTTTAGTGCCATATTTCAGAAACAATGGAGCCATGATTCTGTCATTGAATCCCAAACACATAATAAACACATTGGTGTCATCTTAGCTTATCATTGCTGCCTCATAACCCTCATTAGCAGCGTATCTAGCATGCAGCAACAAACAACCATCTGCTTTTTCATGTGTACTGTTGAGATCGGGCACTCTGTGGCTCCCTTCAGATGTGATTTTGTAGCATTTATCTTCACAGTTCACAAGAAATATTATTTGCTGCTTTCATCATGACGTTTCTCTTACCTTAGGAAGACTCTGTATACACCCCATTCATTGCATGACCAAAAAAGACTCTTCTCCCTCCTTTCCCATTACATTGCCTGAGAAGATGATGGTGTTGATATAACTTCTCAGTATGGTTCTTTAAAATGTCCTAATAAAATGTCCCATGAAGTAGAAGTGCAAAAGGGAAGGATTGTGGGAATTTTCTGATTTTCACCTCCAGACAACTTTAGCTGTATGGCAAGAGCACGTCATCACATGGCACACCACAAACAACAGACAACACACATGGTGCAATAAACACATATATATATTACCTACTGGCGGTCGCCAGTAGGTAGTTATAGTTAGGACCTGATTTCTATCAAAAAGCTTATATTAATTTACAAATAACTTTGGCGTCGTTTGACGAATCTTCACGAAATTTTCAAAACTAATTTGACGCTCACTTCAGCTCCTGTCTTGAAAATTTCAGGGTGATCTGTCAAGCGAGGGCTGAGAAAAAGGGGGAGTCCCTTAATACTTTTTCTCCATGTTAATTTCCATAGTAAACTTTAGACACAGCTACAGCCCGAACTGCTGAACAGAATTACACCAAATTTGGGAAAAGGTAGCTCTTGGTCCAGAAAGCACTCTTTTTGTTAAATGTTGTAAATCCTTACAGTAGTTCCTGAGAAATTTAAAGATTTCTCAGATATGCAACTGTGGCCGCAGTGGATCCGCGAACCCTCCCGATCTCGTGCCTGAGATCTGATTGGCTGCCAACACTTCAAACTGTGAAGTGTTGGCAGCCATCTTGTGACTCAGTTGAACTGAGTCACAAGAAAAAAGATTTTAAAAAAGAAAAGGGGGAAGGGTAGAAACACCTTAACCCCCTAGGCCTATTCAGGGGGACTGCAGGGCCAAAAAAGCGTTTTTTTAAACATTTTCGGCGGGATTCGCGGTGGATCCGCGAATCCATCCGAATTGTTTTTTAAAAAGGAAGTGCGGGCTCCGCTCTTTGTTTACTTTTGGATCCTGGGTGGGCCAGGCCCCGGGGGCAATAAAATATAAAAATCTGCAGCCCCAGGGACTGCCACTCCCCGGAGCTACTATACTAAAATGTAGAGGGCCATGCGCCCCCCCCCCCTACTGCCCTGGGGACCACCACCTCTCCGGGGCTATTTTCAATGGGGAGGGGGGCCACGTCCCCCCCCTCCTGGAGCCGTAAATGGCCCTGGGGGGCCGCCTCCCCCCAGGGCCGGCTCCAGCAATGCCCCGGGGTGCTCACCCCCGGGACATTGCAGTTTGCAATGGGATGGCAGGAGCACTGCTCCCGCCATCCCATAGCAAACAAGTGTGCTCCGCTTTGAACAAGCAAGAGCATTTTGCTATCGCTAGTTCATAACGAAGCACAATTTGCTTTTTACACCCAGGGAGCTGCATGTTAGCAGGGTCGGCTTTCCGGCCGAAACGCGTCATGGCGGCATGGTGATTGCTGAATAAACTACTGCAACGAATCTCTGGGTCTACTCTTGCCTTTCTTCGTGTGGATGAAGTGGTGGGTAAGCCTGCAACCATATATATATATATATATATATATATACATATATACGTATGTGTATATATATATATATATATATATATATATATATATATATATATATATATATATATATATATATATATATATATATACATACGTACCTACTGGTACAGAAAGGGGATTTGGAACAGCCCCTTTTGTCTATTGGCTATTAAGGTTCAGCCGGCTTTATGAATTGGCTATCACGGTTGTCCATCAGAGTTTGTATCGGCTCAGAAAATTTCACAGATATAGACATCCTTAAAAAGTAGTGCATGAGCCTAATTGGCATTAATTCCTTTACTATCACTGTTCTCAATTTTTTTTTTACCAGAAGGACGCTTGCCTTGCCTCCTCTCAATCACTCATTCTCTTTTTTAATTTACTTATTTATTATCCGAGGGCCTGGAAACTGCAAATTGCTGTTTGGCCATTTGCTTCTCTTTTACTTGTTCCTGCACTCTTTCATTTCATTTTTAGTTTACCAACCCAAACCGTAAAGTAAAGAAAGCCACAATGGCTACTGCGGCTTCAAGGCAGATATGTTGCTTGCGCAAGCATGCGTGTATTGGGTGGATGTCTTGGAATACTAATAGTTACCGTTACAAAAGCGTCACAATGTGCGCATGTGTGTGCAAATGTTGCAACACAGGCACGCTTATGTTTCACGATGCATGCTTATGCATGCATCATGATGCACGGGTAGCCATTCTGGCTTTTGTTACTTTATAATGCCAACATGGTGGGAGAATATGTCGGAATGGTAAACTAAAAATAAAAAAAGGAATGTGCACAGAGGACCAATGTAAACAGACATTGGCAAAGGTAACAGGTTGGCACTCATAAAGGCGAGACCTAATGGCTCTGCCAATACTTGTTTTTTAATGGGTACAAGTTACCACTTGCCAAGGTAGTTAAGGCCTCTGGACTTGACTATCAACTATATGCTGATGTGTTGGAAATGGCCCTTTTTGCAGGGTTATCCCCAAACGTTTTGCTTTTTCCTCCTATTTTACCCTGACCTGTTTGTGTTGGTTTTAGGACTCTGGGCACTTTACCACTGCTAATCAGTGCTAAAGTGCATATGCTCTCTGTGTAAATTGTGTTATGAATGGGTGTTTCCATGATTGGATATTTGATTTACCTGTTAGCCCCTAGTAAAGTGCACTGTGTGTGCCAGGGCTGGTGAATCAAACGTTATTCGGGGGCCTGCAGCACTGGTTGTGCCACCCCCGTGAGTAGCCCTGAAAACGGTAACTAAGACCTGGCATTGCAGAAGTCTGCGCGCAATTTGTACTGCCATGTCGACTTGGCCAGTGCACACACTGGCCGGTCCCTAACCTTCCCTTTTCTTACATGTCAGACACCCCTCAGGTAGGCCCATGGTACCCCTGTGGGCAGGGTGCACTGTATGTGAAAGGTGGGACATGCCCTGGTGTGTGTGGCATGTCCTGATAGTGAATTACAGCCAATTTCGTTTTTCACTATTGCAAGGCTACCAGTTCCCCATATGATAGAACAGGAGGTTTGTTTATAACATCTTATAAACATAACTGGCCCAGGGAATTCGGTAAGAAAATAGAATTTAGTATGCCTGAACTCAGAATCTAAAGATGCATCTTTTAGTGAAGGTGATTTTTACATTCTGTGTCTTTTAGAAAGTGGGTACTTTCTTGCTCAGTCATCCCGTGTGCCTCTGCTGGAATGTGGATTGCCTGTCTGGGTTTTGGATGACAGAAGGCTGGGGGGCCGGAGGGGCTCCAGATAGTCTAGGTAGGTCAGGAAAGGGCTGAATAGACCTGAGCAGCGATGGGGGAAGGGGGAGGAGATTTCCTTGCACCTCAAAGGGCCTGGTCTGCCTCTGACAATGCCGTCTCCACCTCCTGCCGGGAAATCACACCAGAGAAGGCAGAACTGGTTCTGGCCGGGCACAGACACCCTCTGCCTGAAAGATCAAAGGATTTTTAGATACAAATACTGGGTCCCAGACCCCTGAACTTCAGAACTCATCTGGAACAAGAAGACTGCCAAGAAGAAGAGCCGGAGAAGCTGCGGAAAGGAACGACTGCTTTGCTGGGTGCTTTGCTGGGCTGACCTGCAGTGGCTACTTCGGTCTTGGGCAGTGAGAGGCCTGGACTGGACTTTCTGCAACCTAATTTGTGAGTCTCTCCAAGGGCTTGAGGTAGAGCTTGCCCCCTGTTCACGAAGTCTCAGGAACAGCAAAGACTTCAAGTTCTTCTACCCGCAGCACTGGGGCCTATGTGTTTCGTGCCGCAACCAGAAGAAACCCAACTCGACAACGTCTACGACGCCGCTGCCGACTCTGTGTCCTGAAGGCACCGCAGAGGGCACCGCCGCAATGCCGCATCGCAACCCTGGTCTCACCGACGACACCTGTTGATGCTGCCACCAAGCCGCTTCTCGCACCGTGACCTGTGGGCACCGCACTCCGCACCGCCTTGCTTCACGCCGAAGCTTTGACACCGCAGAGAGCACCGCCGCAACGCCGCACCGCGACCCTGGTCTCACTGATGATGCCTGTTGACGCCGCCACCGAGCCACTGCTTGCACCGCGACCTGTGGGCACCGCACTCCGCACCGCCTTGCTTCACGCCGAAGCTTTGGCACCACAGAGAGCACTGCCGCAATGCCGCACCGTGAGCCTGGTCTCACCGACGACGCCTGTTGACGCTGCCACCGAGCCGCTGCTCGCACCACGACCTGTGGGCACCGCACTCTGCACCGCCTCGCTACACGATGACACCGTGGTCTTCCTGACGCCACCAATTCAAGCCGAAATCGACGCCACTGCTTGCACCATGGTTCGAGGGCACCGCTCGTAAGTCACACGACGCACCGCCCTCATCCCACACCGCAGCCTTGGCCTACCGACGCCGGCGCCATCGACTCCAGTTCGTCAGCCGACGACAGCGCTTCAGCAACGACGACGCCGCTGCTTGCACCACGACCTGCTAACACCGTGGCGAGCACCACCTTCCTCTTGCACCGCGACCCTGGTCTCACCGACGACGTCATCTGACGCCGCCACCGAGCGGCTACTCGCACCATAACCTGGGGGCACCGCACGCCGCACCGCTGCGCTTTGCACCGCAGCACCCGACGCCTGTTGGCGCCAGTGCTCCTGATCCCATCAGAAAGGAGCTCGACCTGCAACGCGAGTGACTTCAAGGGCCCCATCGCCCTGCATCTCTAAAAGGTACTGTTTGCGGGGCTTCCCGACACCGTAGCTGGCCTGCGACCCCACGGTCAGCCAGAACTGTTTTTGGATTTGTGTGTTCACGACGCCGTGGTAGCCCGGACGGAGCTATCCACACAAGGAACTCTTTTTAATCAACGTATTTTTGAACTGTGAACTTTTAAGTATAGTATTGTGGATTTTTATCGTGTTTGGTCTTGTTTTAATTATATAAAAATATTGGATATTTTTCTAAACTGGTGTGGTGTCCTTTTGTAGTGCATACACTGTATTACTGTCGGTTATGTGCAAATGCTTTACACACTGCCTCTAAGATAAGCCTGGCTGCTCGTGCCAAGCTACCAAGGGGGTGAGCAGGGGTTATTTTAGAAGTGTAACTCCCTTATCCTGACTAGAGTGGTGGTTTTTGCCTGGCTTTGGCCCACGCCCTAGCCTACCAAAAATCCCATTTCTAACATTTGTTGTCAGCGGTGAGGATAGGACTTGCGTTTGCACTTGACTTACAGTAATTGGTGTGCACTACTACCATATCGCAGACCATTACGTACCACATACTGGTTTTTTTTGGGGTCTATTTTTGCCTTTCCATTGGTTTTGAACTTGAACTTTCCAGTACAACATGCCTGAATCAATTGCATCATCTGTTGCATCCTTGGAAGTGGCCTTTGAGGAGGAGATGTTAGAAACCTACAATGTGAAGGAATTGAAGGCGATCTGCAAAAACCTTAAAATCCAAATCAGGGGCCTCAGCAGAAGAGAGAAGCTACAAAAGGCGCTGAGGGCCTGGGTAGCAGCCAGACATGCTAGTGAGCTGTCTGGGGATCTTGGCATGGAGGCAGAGGAGCCTCTTCCTAGGGTGGATGTGCTTTTGGGAGGGGGGCACCCTCTAAACCAGGCAGCAGCAGGTTGTCCCCAGATGAGCTGGAGGACAGGCGGGAAGCAAGGAGAATTGCTGTGGAACTGGAGAAGCTTAAGTTGGCCATGGAGGAGAAAAGGATGATGTTAGACCATGAGTTTAAAATGAGAGAGCTGGACTGGGAAGCCAGTATGGCTAGGCCCAGCTCAGATGGTGGCAGCGAAAGTGTTAGGTCCAGTACTGATAGACTACAGACACATCCATTTGGGGCCCTGCTTCAAGGAGGGGGTTGACATACACCCGGGGGTTCAGGATTATGAGATTACTCCAGTGGTGCGCAGTGTCCCTGAGGTGGATTGGGGAACGGGCACAGGGGATTCTTTTCCTGGTAGTGGGAGGGACACTCTACTGACTCTAGATGAGAGGTGCAGGGAGAGGGGTTCCCCCATGATAGAAGCCCTAGTAAGTGGTTATGGAGACCAGCCAGAAGAGTATGGGTTAAGAGACAGCAACAGTCAGATACTGTCTCGCCAGTCTTGTGAGAATGATGTGGGGTACTTTTCTGAGGCACTGGAGGGTTGGGTGAAGGGTAGTTTGGTTAACACCTGTGTGGGGCTGTGTGATTCAATTGTTGGAGAGCATATTTTAAGTCCCTGTTTTCCAGAGCTATGCCAACACCCGGTGGATTGTGAGTTCTCTGACCCCAGGGAGCTTGCACTGGAGGCAGACCTTTTGGTGGATTCCAGAGGGTCTGGTGAAGCATCTGGGGGTGACCCGGAAGGAAGTGGCTTAGGTATTTCCCAACCAAGGGTGGTGGGAAAGGTTTGTGGTAGCCCAGTGCGGTGTCGTGGGAAGGGAGTAGGGACTCACGTCCTGTCTCTGCGGAGAAGGAGTGGGAATGGGCTGCGGCCCAAGGTGCCCGAAACCCGGTCCCAGAGCCTGGGTGGCTCCAGGAGGGAACACCGGGTGGGGAGCCTAGGCTGTACTGGTAGGCCGTCTGTTGAGGGGGATCTCCAAGTGGCAGGCGGGCGTGGAGTGTCGGTAAACAGAGCTCCAGCGGTCCTGGTGTCTGGCGGTACTGCTCCTAAGTGGAGGGTGCAGAAGTCCGGACGGAGGGGTGAGAGGGGGATGTGTTCCCCAGTGGGAAAACCAGTGGGTCAGGGGCCAGCCAGAAGGGCTGAGCCTCCTAGGAGTGACCATGGCGACACCACTTCTGTCCTGGGGGATTTTTGTGCACTGTCGGATGGACAGGGGTCAGGAGATCTGTGCCAGGCAGACTGTCACACAACACAGGAGTCCTGTGTTACCATCAGGGGGGGCATGCGTGCTCCCAAGGAAGTCCTGGTGTGCCAGGCAGGTGCTCAGCTGCAGGGGTTAGTCCCTGGGTTGGGAGGCCAGGTTCAGGTCCTGCCTGACCTGGAGGGAAGGACAACTGTAAGCAGTGTCCTGACCGGTTTGTCTTCTAGGGGTACCACTCCAGGTGGGAGGGTGCAGAACTCTGGAAGGGGGTACAGAGGGAGGGAGTCCTCGCCTCTGACCCCGGTGCAACCTGAGGGCTTAGATCCTAGGTTGGGAGACCAGTTGCTGGAGAGAGGTCCTGAACTGGTGGGAGAATTGTTTGGGAGGTCAGGTTCCAGCGCCTGACAGTTTTTGGTTCTGGGGGTGCTTCTCCTGGGAGGAGAGTGCAGGACCCCAGAAGGAGGGGTAAGGGGAGGAGAGCCTCGCCTGAGACCTCTGGTCAGCCTGAGGGTACAGACCCTGGGTTGGCGGACCAGGTTCAGGGTGTCCCCCCTGACCTGGGGGCAGGGGCGACTGCAAACAGTGGCCCTACCAGTTTGTCTTCTGGGGGTGCCGCTCCAGGTGGGAGGGTACAGAGCCCCAGGGGGGAGGACCGGATGTGGGAGAGCCCACCCCAGCCCCTGGTTCAGCCCCAGGGTACAGACCCTGGGATGGTGTACCAGTTGCAGGATAGCACCCCTGAACTGTTGGGCGAATTGTGCAGGACACCTACCACAGGTGCCCTGACAATTCGGGAAGGGGGTACCGCTCCAGGCGGGAGGGTACAGAGCCCCAGGGAGAAGGAGAGAGTGTGGGAGAGCCCACCCCAGTCTCCTGTCCAGCCGCAGGGTACAGACCCTGGGCTGGTGGGCCAGTGTCAGGATGCCATACCTGACTTGGCAGGGGGGAGAGTGGAGAAAGGATGCCAGGCACCTGGGGCTACCGCCCCCCACTCTCTGAGGCCGCAACGGTTGGAGTGGCCTGAAAGGCATGAGGCCTGGCTCTCATCACTGACAGCTGTCAGTGCCCTCTGTGGCTGGCTGTCCGGAGGGACAGATTTGCCCCTGGGATTGGGAAAGGAGTCACACCCTGGAGGTGGACTGGGCCACACGATTGTGTTGGCCATGGGGGTCCTGTCTGCCTGTTGGGACACATCTGTGAGCCAAGTAAGTATAGGTGCTGCACAGATGGGGTCCACAGGTGAGGAGAAGGGTCCCCCATGGGTGAGCTTAGTGGGCCCTGAGAGTATGGATAGAGGAATGCAACTAGGTGCAGGAAGGCGTAAAACGGGAAGGAAACCCTGCTGTTGCGGGCCAGGTTCCGTGTTCTATCGCCCCAAGCAGGGAAGCCCATCGAGGTATGGATTGGTCTCCCCTGGCTTTAGGCTGGAAGGGGTTGTGTTGGAAATGGCCCTTTTGCAGGGTTATCCCCAAACTTTTGCTTTTTCCTCCTATTTTACCCTGACCTGTTTGTGTTGGTTTTAGGACTCTGGGCACTTTACCACTGCTAATCAGTGCTAAAGTGCATATGCTCTCTGTGTAAATTGTGTTATGAATGGGTGTTTCCATGATTGGATATTTGATTTACCTCTTAGCCCCTAGTAAAGTGCACTGCGTGTGCCAGGGCTGGTGAATCAAACGCTACTCGGGGGCCTGCAGCACTGGTTGTGCCACCCCTGTGAGTAGCCCTGAAAACGGTAACTCAGACATGCCATTGCAGAAGTCTGCGCACAGTTTGTACTGCCATGTCGACTTGGCCAGTGCACACACTGGCCAGTCCCTAACCTTCCCTTTTCTTACATGTCAGACACCCCTCATGTAGGCCCAAGGTACCCCTGTGGGCAGGGTGCAGTGTATGCGAAAGGTGGGACATGCCCTGGTGTGTGTGGCATGTCCTGATAGTGAATTACAGCCAATTTCGTTTTTCACTATTGCAAGGCTACCAGTTCCCCATAGGATAGAATGGGAGGTTCGTTTATAACATCTTATAAACATAACTGGCCCAGGGAATTCAGTAAGAAAATAGAATTTAGTATGCCTGAACTCAGAATCTAAAGATGCATCTTTTAGTGAAGGTGATTTGTACATTCTGTGTTTGAAAATACCACTTTTAGAAAGTGGGTATTTTCTTGCTCAGTCATCCCGTGTGCCTCTGCTGGAATGTGGATTGCCTGTCTGGGTTTTGGATGACAGAAGGCTGGGGGGCCGGAGGGGCTCCAGATAGTCTAGGTAGGTCAGGAAAGGGCTGAATAGACCTGAGCAGCGATGGGGGAAGGGGGAGGAGATTTCCTTGCACCTCAAAGGGCCTGGTCTGCCTCTGACAATGCAGTCTCCACCACCTGCCAGGAAATCACACCAGAGAAGGCAGAACTGGTTCTGGCCGGGCACAGACACCCTCTGCCTGAAAGATCAAATGATTTTTAGATACAAATACTGGGTCCCAGACCCCTGAACTTCAGAACTCATCTGGAACAAGAAGACTGTCAAGAAGAAGAGCCGGAGAAGCTGCGGAAAGGAACGACTGCTTTGCTGGGTGCTTTGCTGGGCTGACCTGCAGTGGCTGCTTCTGTCTTGGGCAGTGAAAGGCCTGGACTGGACTTTCTGAAACCTAATTTGTGAGTCTCTCCAAGGGCTTGAGGTAGAGCTTGCCCCCTGTTCACGAAGTCTCAGGAACAGCTTGAAGACTTCAAGTTCTCCTACCCGCAGCACTGGGGACTGTGCGTTTCGTGACGCAACCAGAAGAAACCCAACTCGACGACGTCTACGACGCCGCTGCTGACTCCGTGTCCTGAAGGCACCGCATAGGGCACCGCCGCAACGCCGCACCGCAACCCTGGTCTCACCGACGATGCCTGTTGACGCCGCCACCGAGCCGCTGCTCGCACTGCGACCTGTGGGCACCACACTCCGCACCGCCTTGCTTCACGCCGAAGCTTTGGCACCGCAGAGAGCACCGCCGCAATGCCGCACCGCGACCCTGGTCTCACCGACGACGCCTGTTGACGCCGCCACCAAGCTGCTGCTCCACCGCGACCTGTGGGCACCGCACTCTGCACCGCCTCGCTACACGACGACGCCGTGGCCTTCCTGACGCCGCCACTTCAAGCCAAAATCGACGCCACTGCTTGCACCGTGGTTCGAGGGCACCACTCGTAAGTCACACGACGCACCGCCCTCATCCTGCACTACAGCCTTGGCCTACCGACGCCGGCGCCATCGACTCCAGTTCGTCAGCCGACGACAGCGCTTCAGCAACGACGACGCCGCTGCTTGCACCGCGACCTGCTAACACCGTGACGAGCACCGCCTTCATCTCGCACCGCGACCCTGGTCTCACTGACGACGTCATCTGATGCCGCCACCGAGCCGCTGCTCGCACCGCGACCTGGGGGCACCGCACGCCGCACCGCTGCGCTTCGCACCGCAGCACCCGACGCCTGTTGGTGCCAGTGCTCCTGATCCCATCAGAAAGGAACTCGACCTGCAACGCGAGTGACTTCAAGGGCCCCATCGCCCTGCATCTCTAAAAGGTACTGTTTGCGGGTCTTCCTGACACCGTAGCTGGCCTGCGACCCCGCGGTCAGCCAGAACTGTTTTTGGATTTGTGTGTTCACGATGCCGTGGTAGCCCGGACGGAGCTATCCACACAAGGAACTCTTTTTAAACAACGTATTTTGAACTGTGAACTTTTAAGTATAGTATTGTAGATTTTTATCGTGTTTGGTCTTGTTTTAATTATATACAAATATTGGATATTTTTCTAAACTGGTGTGGTGTCCTTTTGTAGTGCGTACACTGTATTACTGTCGGTTATGTGCAAATGCTTTACACACTGCCTCTAAGATAAGCCTGGCTGCTCGTGCCAAGCTACCAAGGGGGTGAGCAGGGGTTATTTTAGAAGTATAACTCCCTTATCCTGACTAGAGTGGTGGTTTTTGCCTGGCTTTGGCCCACGCCCTAGCCTACCAAAAATCCCATTTCTAACATGATGACATATCGATAATGGTCCTAAAAGAAGAGAATAGCATTGGAAAAGAAAGGATCTTGCCTTCTGAAATCTACCAGTGAATCCAAGAAACTCATGGCCAAATGTGCAGAGCGGATGCCTCTCATGAGGGTGCTTATCAAGAACTTGGGAATTTAGTTGGATTACCTTTAATCTGTGTCATTCCAGATAGCCGTGATAGTAATGCCAACACACTTTTTGCTCTGTGCGATAGATGCGCTCTCATTTAAGGCTTTGTTCAATCCTAGACAGATTCTGCAAATGTCCTTTACTCAAGAACACGTGTCATTATCTCATTTTCAGTGCTATGCCAGTGCAGAAGGGGTATGTGGGTTTCTTTATTGCGCCTTCAGTGCAATCGCCTTAAAGCAAAAAATGTCTGAGTTAGTGCATATGCTAAAAAGTGTAGAGGTAGCCTACTTAAGCAATGACAGGGACGACAGGTGTTTAGCCCCGTGCTTCGAAGCGGCATTTGGGTTGCACGAAGGATTGTACAGAAATTGGTTAAACAGACTATAGCATAGCATGCCAATACACCAGAGACATAATAGGGAATACATTAGAATTATGCGGCAGGGGAGCAACGAATTATGTGGCAGGGTTGACTAAATTATGCATCTGGAGAAGGCAAATTATGTGGCATAATGTGGGGGAAAAATTCTATAGTAAAACGTCATTATTTTGTAATTTTTACACATGATAATACTATCTGGGCAAGTATTTCACCTCATGGTACCTATTTAACAACCAAATACAGAAAGAAGCAACTGAAAGATGACCATTAAATCTTGGCGACAGGCCTTCTACTGCACACAAACGCATCTCCATGTTTTTAGTAACTTTTGATCCGTTTGAGCTAGAATTTTTTTTTTCTTAAAATCTGCAGATTATGCAGTAGACGATGGATTACGGATGGATTTAATTTTTAAATAGGATTAATAAGAGTTTAAAAGGAACTCTACGTACTAAGGTAATGCTGGTCTTTTGTAAGTCAAGGTCTACTGGCACAACATCTGTAAACGGATTTTTTTAAATGACAAAACAAAGATACTTCTCAGGTTTCTTTATAAAGTCCAGTTTACACAGTCTGTTATTTTGTACCATGTAGTGCATTACTCAGGTTTTAAATGCAATGTTAATTAGCACTTTCGAACAGTATAATAATGTGTTGCAGTTCTTTTCAGTCGTGTAGCATAAAATTATATTATCTCTCACATTGGCAGTTTTTATTCCCAGGAAATGTTTTTGCCGGATCTACGCTGTGAACGCCCAGCTATCATACACAGAAGAGCAGTCGCGGTCCGTGTAGGAGTGCCGGCCGGGCGTGACGTGGGGCGGGGAGGGGCAGGGTGGGGGGGTAGCAAAGTATGGATTACGGACCTATACAGGTAAGTAAACATTTAAATCAATGAAACGAATTTCGTTGCGCGCACTGCATCGCATTTGGCGATGCAGTGCGCGCAACGAAATTCGTTTTATTGATTTAAATGTTTACTTACCTGTATAGGTCCGTAATCCATACTTTGCTACCCCCCACCCTGCCCTCCCCCGCCCCACGTCACCGCCCGGCCGGCACTCCTACACGGACCGCGACTGCAGAAGAGATGATGGATGTGCATTCCAAGGTCCACCAGCAGACGAACACACCTCCCTTTTCATCTTCCTTTCGAATGTTTGTCCACTTCCGGTTTCCGGCGGTGCTAAGGTGATGCGAAGAGCTCCAAAGACCACACCCTCTCGAGGCACGGTAACGAAGGGGCCACTGGCCTCAAGTGGGCCCAGAGAGACAGGAACACTGGGCCTTTTGTATGCAAGCAGTACATTAAGTTCTGCAGCCTCTTAGCCTGCATTCATCGGAAACACTCCGGGGAGCGAAATATAATTGTACAGTAATCCTAAATACATAATGACTTGCTGGAAACGGGTTGATTACAGTCTACGGCATTCAGAGCAGGCCGGCGCAGTGGAAATGAACACAGACATGTTGCTTTTGATCTGAGTTTCAAAGTTTCTGTTTTCACGACATAAATCTTCAAAGGTGGCATTATTTTTTTTTCTATTCGCTGGGCTGACGCGAAGAAAGCCGATTTGTTTCTTACTGATATTACAGTTGGTCGCAAACCGAGTTTGTGCCTTGCACTCTAATTATAACATCTCGGATAGCCTCGGGGGTGCATTGTAAAATCTCATAATGACAGATCGTTGTGCAATGTAAAGTCATCGCAGACAAGGGTGTACCCATTTTCAGAAAAATAAAACCCGTTGATTAATGCGCCCGAAGTCAGAAAACTATTAGTGGCAATTTGGAGGCAGAAACTCAATGCTTCACATTGTCTAAAATATAGACGGGGCTTTACAGAATGGGATTAGGAGTCGGGATTCTGCAGATATGTTTTCAAAGGACAGTGCACGTAGGGCAAGACAGAGTTCAGTGAAACTGGGCTATTGTCTGAGCACATCAATAATCATGGGCGGGACATGGCTGAAGAGGCGCCTTCAAATGTCAACTTTACTTTGGTGTTCTGGTTCTGACAGACTAGGACGGCACTATTCTCGGCACCACCTACACTTGAAGACGAGTCAGAAGATTATCTTGAATTGCGACGCATTGAGATTGCCATTAACAGAGGTTTATGAATAAAAATAAGTGCCAGGGAAAAAAGTTTTAATATGGAGCCCAATGCATGCACTGCTGAATGTCAGGGTAGGTGAATAATTCACAGGCTGCTAAATCTTAATTCCACCTCATGCCTCTTTCTTCCACCACCCTTGACTTCCTGTCTCTTTATGGTTATTTTCATCCCTCCCTTTCTCGCTTTGTTACTGTTTCCCTGCCTGTAATTGGTACTCAGCTAATTTGGGGGGTCTCAAATGTTCTCTGAGTTGTCTGGAATGAAGCTCCAGACATTCCAGACAACTTGAAGTTGGAGTGGAAAAGATGTTTACAAACGAGTCACCAAGAATGCCAAGGACCAAGTGCTTTAAATGGGCCGGTACTGTCAGGTACTAAGTACCTGCACTTATTCATTTTTAGAGGGAGAGTGCCTGCACTTCTCAGTAGAGGGGAAATACTTTAAATTGGAGAGTACCGGAACTTCTCAGAAATAAGCAGTTACTCTGGTATTGGTTACCTGCACTTCAATTTTTCCATTTCAAGCACTGGCCAAGGTGGATTTTTTTTTTCCAGTTATATCTTCCCTGCCTAGAACAGGGCTGCAGTTGTTATTGCCCCAATCTGAGAATTTAGGGATGCCCCTATGCAGCTCGACCCTCTATTTCGGATCTTAAATACAATCACATCACCAATTTTTTCGAGAACTAAATTGATCCCATTTTCTCTACTTTAATGCACCACTAATCCGTGCTCTCATCGGCTTCTTCGATCTTTCCATTGTCAGGTTCTGGCAAATATTTTTCTTGTTTCTCTACTCTTAGGGGCAGATCTACAAGAAAGTGCCGCAGCGTGGCGCTGCAAGCCCTTTGGCTGCGCCACGCTGCGGCACTTTCAGAGCACAGGAATGCGACATATTTACAAGAATATGTCGCATTCCTGTGCTCTCCCTGCGCTAGCGCACAAACAGCTGCCTGCGCCATGGGAGATTGTTTCTGTGCAGGAAGGGGCACCTTTCTGCACAAAAACAATCAGTACAGGCTTTTTCCTCTTTCAATGCGTGCTGCAGAATGCAGCACGCATTGAAAGAAGAAAAAACGAGGAGAAATGAAAACATTTCTCCTCGGTGCGCCTCGCTACATCACCTCTAGGGTGGCGTAGCTTTCAGACGCATCTCCAGAGTTACGATTTCTCGTAATTCTGGAGATGTGTCTTGTTCCATGGGTGTTGCGTGGGAACACCCACAGCAACACCCATGGAACGCCCCTTCACCGCAAAGTGCTGCGTGTGAAGGGACGGTATTTACAAGGAGAGGAAAAGTCACGCATGGTGGCTTTTCCTCTCCTTGTAAATATCGAGGAGCCCCCTGCGCCACCAGTACGTCACGAAAAGTGACGTACTGGTGGCGCAGGGGGCTTGTAAATCTGCCCCTTAGTGCTGTTGATTTTGCTAATCAGTTGCTTAGCGGTAAACCCTCAGGTCCGGCAGCTGATCTCCTGTAACCCAAGATTGAAAAGGAGCTCCTGTTTTTAAACCCATCACAGCCTCTGACCATTTGTAATGTGTCACTCTTCTCAGGCTGTGTTCCTAAAAGCTTGAAATTTAATAGTGTGATGCCTCTCCTGAAGAAGCTTACTTTGGATCTGGACATTTTGCCAGTTGCCACGCTATCTCCTAACTTCCTTACATGACAAGCTCTTGGAGACAACAGTAGTTACTCAGCTCACCGAGTTTGTAGAATCTAATCA
Source organism: Calotriton arnoldi (assembly GCA_963921515.1). NCBI lineage: Eukaryota > Metazoa > Chordata > Amphibia > Caudata > Salamandridae > Calotriton > Calotriton arnoldi. The sequence continues at coordinate 847,206 of CAWUFW010007456.1, read as the reverse complement.
TCTTCACTGCTGCAAATTGGATTCTATCTGGCTTTAGAACATAGATAGCAACTGTGACGGCCCTGGATGAATTGTGCAGCTGTTCGGATTATAACTTTGTTGCTGCTCTGATTATATTAGATCTCTCAGTGACTTTTGATAATGTGGATCACTTAATTCGACTTGCAGAACTGGACGTGGAGGGTACTGCTCATACTTGGTTTTCTGAACTCCTAGTAGATAGAACCAACAAGTAGTTCTCTCTCCTTGTTTTTTGTCAGGCAGAGTAATAACTTGTGTAGTCCCTTAGGGCTCAATGCGGTCTCCCCTTTTTTCAGTATTTCTATGACTTCTTCAGCCCACTTAATCCAGTTTTTAATTTTTACTTCAGCCTTTTCATGCCTGCAGAAGACACACAAATCATTTTGAAAATGCCAGGGGAAATTATTAGCTTTGCCTCCTGTTTGCATTACCGATTGCTTGAGGTCAAGATTTGGACGTGCTTCTACCGTCTGAAGCTAAATGGAGAAAAGACTGAGATCTTATGCCCCACAAGACCCTCCCCTTTTTGGGAGTTATCTTTCTGGCCATAGTCTCTGGGGCCTACACGATTGCCAGTTTCGTGTATTAAGAACCTTAGTGATGAATTTGACTCAGTGCTGACCATGTCAATCACGTTAACTCTGTGGGCAGCTCCTGCTTTTTCCAACTTCACTGATTCAAGCAAATATTGTAGTTTTTCTGCTTCCTGCATAAAATGCATATTCTTAATGCCTTCATGCCCAGCAGGTCTTGACTAGTCAACTCGGTATACCAAGAAATATCATTATGTACTATTCACAAACTACAGCTCGTGTAAAATTACACTGCTATGCTGGCTTTAGGCTTGAAAGCTCGGGAGCATGTCTCTTCTGCCATCGATACTTTACATTGTCTCCCGGTTAAGATGCCCATCCTGTTTAAATCTCTGTTTCTTGCCCACAAAACTGCTTTTTTGTCTTGTCTTGTTCCTTTGTGCCACCTTTTTACTTGGTACGATCCATAATGCACTTTGAAATCCTAGAACAGATTCTCTTAGAGGTGCCTAGGTTTGCGCGCTCAGTGGACTGTCGTTTTCAGTGGTGGCTGCCACTAAATGAAACTCTTTGTCCCTTTCGCTGCAACAGGAATCTGATTTGTGTAAGTTTAGGAAGGATCTAAAGACGTTTTGTTTTTCAGACTTGAGTTCTTCCTTCAGGTTGGGGTCTTTGGTTTGTGAGTGTTTTTTACGACAGTACCAAGATATGCTTTTAGCTGAAAGTTTTGGTATATAGAACCTATACTTACATACTGACCTACCCATGTCTCTCTTGCACCTTCTCTCTTCTTTTTTGCCTTTGTCTGTCTTGCGCTGGCCAAAAGTCTGATGCTGACAAACATTGGCAAAGCCAAAAGGAGTCGCCATTTGGCTATCACTGCAGATTGTGGGCTTTGCCAATGCATTTTCCACCCAAAAAGCATCCAGGGGTATATTTCATGATGCAACGGCAGCCCAATATGATGAGGTATACATGTGCACGCATATGTCTTGACGCAAATGTCATTATTTTTATTTACCGTTCCAAGATGGCAAATGCCAATCTTGGAGCAGCATCTGAACACAATGATTTAAATGGGCAAGAAAAAAAGGAGTGTTCACCTTAATATTATTGGGGTCACACCTAGTGGCTCTCCTTAGCCCTAAATGAAAATATCCCGTTTCAGAGAAAAGTGAAACTGGCAGATGTCTCTCACTTCCTCTCCGGTGAGGTACGCTCTGTTTAACGGGGAATTTTTGGAGTCAGACATACCCGTCAAAGAATATCTTATTTCAGATGATGATAGCTGGATCTGTGCTCTGCTACCTCAAAATCAGTATATACGCCCAATGGTTGGCATTTTACTATTATATGATTATTTATTTAATAGAATTAGCCTAGAAATCAGGAATCAGAATTACCCTGATTATTACAAACAACTCAGCAGATAATATGCAAATTAGAGCAAACGTTAGCTATTCCCTGTTCATATTTCATCACACATTCCTTCAATTTTGGTCCATTCTCTATCTAAAATGTCTATATTTTATCAGCCATTTAACTCATATGGTTTATTAGTTTACCAAGTCTCAATTATGCCAGTTTATTTGTTATTTTCACACATACCTTATGGTGTCATAGTATCTCATTCAGAATTTAGCACTTCAGCATCTCCCCTCAGCAACAAGTCTGTGTGTCTAACTCCACCCCTGCACCAGTGTCTTAATACCTTTATCACCAATGTTGTCCTATGGAGCAAGGAGGGATCACTTATGCCCGTTTCCTGCTTTCTCCAAAAATGACAATCAATGCTCCTTTGCAGAGGCATAAGACAGCTATTGCTACTTCTCTTTTTTTCCCTTCCAAGACAGATCTCTACATGATCATCTTCCCTTGCAGCCTTGGTTACAACACACACACACACCAGAGAGGAGGACAATTTTCCTCCTCTGTCCTTTGCAGAGTATCAGAAAACATGGAGTGTGTAAACAGAAAATATAGCAATCAAGGAAAAAATAAATAAAAGCAAATAAAAGCTTGGTAGTGAGCAGTGGGGGAAGCAACAGACGAGTTGAGGGAGGAGTGGCAGGGGCAGCACAAAGTTCATGGAGCGCAGCTACTTGAAAGGAAATAAGCACACAAGGGAGAGAGCAAGAAAACACATGTACTTTTATGGAAATCTGAAAGAAAAAGGAAAAAGTAGTTCCCTAAATGCAAGCAGTGGAAGAGCACATCATCCAATTAGAACACATTAAAGAAAGAAATGCTAAAGGAGCAGGACAAAGAAAGAATTGGGAGGTAAACTACCAAATAGGATTCAGAGAAATGAGATAGAAAAGAAAGCCATCCATTAAAGAGCAAGAGACTGACCTAAAAAGTCCAGTAGGTGAATATATTTATAGTATTAGTGACACATCTGCAACAACAGATATCAAAAGCTGACTGTGGGTGAGACATAAAAAAATAAGTCCTGGAAAAAGTAGCACATTTGCCCACCACCTTTAACCACCTGCACAAAATAAGAACTGGATTGGCCAATGCACATTGTCTAAACTATCTATTGTTGTTTAATATAAGGAGTGATTCTGTGATGTCACAGATGAGGAAGGAGGACACATCTCTCTGATGTCACAGAACACACACATGTACATGCACACCCAGAGTACTGATTGTGTGTGATATCAAGTCCATGGCATGATTGCAAAGAGACCACTTCTCCCTACAAATGCCAGGTTTAGAAAACATCTACTATGCTGAAATCATGAAAATTGGGTTTAATCAGAGAAGAGTATCCTTCTTTCACCTCAAAAGATGGAAATGGGTCTGTCTGGTTCAAATATCAATATATTCTTGATTGGATTGCACAAAGGCCAACCAAGAATATATTGAACCATTGATTCCTGGATAAAGGGTTGCCTTACATTGGTTCTTGAGTAACACAGGTACATGTCCAAGCACAGAATAAAGCCTTCATGAATGCTCAAGTCTTTTGTCATTCGAACGTGGATGTTCATTATGAAACCAATGCAAACACTTACACTATTGTCTTGAAAGCAGAGTTTTCTTAAATGAAACTTCCAAAGAACGGTTGCATGCAGTGGTTTTTGGCATAAACTGATATAATTTATACAAAATTATAATCACCTGTTTATGTTATCCTATTACATGGTGGCACTACTACTGTTTCTACTGTAGAAATTGAGGCCTATTGCCATGACAAACAGATAGGCTGGCATTGTGTGAATAAAGGTGTTAACATAGAATTAACAGCCCGGCAGGCAGAATGTCTACTTTCTTCACCTATGCTATCAATGGCATTCAATATGAGAATGTTAGAGTTTGGACAATGGGTTTTGAGGTGTGTAAAAGGTTCTGAAAAGTAGTCATTTTACTGTTTGGCTTCCCTGTGGTTTCAGGTTGATGGTACAAAGCTAGAAAGAGAAACAAGAATAGGTATTAGTGGGAAGGGGTGAGCTTAATATTGTAGCAAGGGATACTAGTTCAATCCAGAATCAACGTGCATTCTCTATCTGGCTTTCCTCAACCACTGAAACCTGGATAATGATGTGGTATATCATCTTTCTGCTGTGCTTTCAGTCTGGCATTTCAAGAAGGTTTGTTCTTTCTCCAGCTTTGTAGTGCTCCACCTTCCCTTGCTTATGGTTGTGAGTGAGAGGTTACGGGTTATAGAATTGTGCTTAGTGTTGAAATTTAGTTGCTGACTGGTTTGCGATCATCAATGTCAATTTATCCTGTTCCATCAGTAAAATACCTGAGGGGGTGGGCTTTTTATGTGGTTAATCATTGATGTGTTCTCCTGTAGCCAGTTTAGTTCTCCATGGATGCTTATGTTGAGAATGTTCCAAAGGCATGAGCGTTGAACTCTGTGGAACATACTTCTTTACTTTTGCATCTGGATTTTGGTTGCTGAATCATTTGAATGGAGACCACTCATATATCTCTGTTTGACATATGAGGCCAGATATAGAGGCGGGTGGTAATGGAAAACTCTACACATTCTTGAGGAAGTGCTAAATATAGAGGAGAATCCATCAGTGGAATTCCCTCCACCAGACTATACTGATGAAATTTCCTCCAACATATCAATCCATGGTGAAGAGAATTCCAAAGGAGGATTCACCTCCAGATTTAGCACTTATTCCTGAAATTAGATTATTTAACCACCTCACTCTAAGTCAAGCCATAGTGTGAAACTACTTTTAAGTACCCCTTGCGCCAGCCAGGTTTGTGTTCAATGCAGACTTCAAATTTAATCTAAACATCACTATGGGCAATTCTAGGACTTCTACAATGGTTTTTGCATGATTGCCTATTTCTAGGATGAGGCTTACTCTAGCTGCTGTATTTCATCAGCTCTTTAAAATACATATCAACAGTGCCTAATTCAAGCCAGCAGTAGCAGGTGGGACATACCAGCACTTATTTTTCCTCAACATACTTTGATCCAGGGCAAGAGAGAAAAATGAGGAAACGAGGAGGAAGAAGAGAAAGACAGAAAAAATGTGACGAAGGGAGAGAGAAGGGATGAAATGAATCTGCACATGTGAAATAAAGAGATAGGAAATGTCTGGTGGTGGATTAAAGTGGCATGAGGGGGAATCAAGACTATGCAACCTTATTATTTGACACCCGAGCTGTCAATAGCACCAGGCCCGGGCTTCTGTGCAAAAACCTTGAGCCCCAGCCCTTATTCTTTTACAAAATAGGCACCGTATACTAATAATCCTGGAATGCGATTACCCAGGTTGCCATCATTTCAACTCAGTGGCTGATTTGCCAGAATTATATGATCTTATGGAGAATTGGAAGGTGGACTTTCATGCATTTAATCACTTAGTTTATTTGGGACATGAAAGGCTGGTATGTATTTATAATTAGTCCTAAGACTTTTGACTTGTGTTGTGACAGGGGCTATTCTAAAGGTTGTGGGTCACATGGAATGTGCACCTTGATCTATGATCTTTGATTTGGCATCATTCAGACATAGGTAGCTTTACGTCATCCAGAAGTGCATCTGATCCAAAGATTGTGTGGCATTAGTCTAGCTCCCTGATTTATTGAAATTCAGTAGCGGCCCTTGGTGGGAGTGCTGCCGGGCGGTGACGTGGGGCGGGGGAGGGGCAGGGTGGGGGTAGTAAAGTACGGAATATGACTGAATAGAGGTAAGTAAACATATAAATAAATAAAACGAATTTCGTTGCGCGCGCTGCATCGCATTTGGCGATGCAGCGCGCGCAACGAAATTCGTTGAAATTGATAACATGTAGTCAAGCATGATGGGAAGAGACATCTCAGGCCTGGTTCACAAACTGCATTTTGTAGTACGATTAGTAATGCTAGAGTTGTACTACTAAAGTACTATAACATTGCGATTCCCAAATCTATGTGCTGAGACCTTCACCTCCACCATTCCTATTGTTTCTTTGAGACATCTCCCCCTTGTGTGCAGAGATCTCAGTATACGTATGTCCACAATTTGGTTTGGTAGTAAATGTGAGCGGGACCAGCGCAAGTGGCTGGAAAATGGGGAATACTTACTCCTAATGGAGCAGGTTTAGGAAGAGGCAAGCAGCGGGCTAGGGAGGGACATGAAAATTCAAACACCCACCCACAATTAGTAAGCCAACTGCTATTCACAAACTACACTTCGAAAGTTACCATAGCCAGAACGACCCCCAAAACAACTGACTCCCATAGATAATGATTGAGGAGGAACTTAATATAACACACCCTAGGGAATATCATTAAATACATTATACTACTGTGACCTTTAAGTCAAATATATATACAATTGTTTTAGTGTTAAAAATTATATTATAGTAAAAATTAAATATTGTGAAATTAAAAAAACAATAATTAACATATTTAAAAAAATACTGAAATTACACAATTCGTTTATTTTTAAAAATGAAAATTATTTTTAATTAATGCAAAAGCACAACTTTTACAATTAGTTAATTTTTAATAAATATTAGTTGAATATTATAATGTGAATAGGGGTACATTTTTTATTTTGATTAAAAATTGTGTTTGTATATTAAATTAAGATAATATTAATTTGCATTTCTTTTTGTAATTTTTTAAAGAGTTATTATATTTTAATATGTTTCTGCTGACATGAATTTTATTAGCTGACAAAATGCTTTTATTAAAATAATGTGCAAAGTTTACTTTAAAATAAATTTCTTAAGATCTCCTTAAAAGCGTAATCCAGGATACATCCTCCATGACCATCAGAAACCCTGAGAAGGAAAAAGAGCATTAGGATAAGAGAAACAAAATATAAACTGAGCGAAAAGAAGCCAGATAAAGATCAAAAGTCACACAAAGATATCGAATTAAGACAAAAGAATAAAGAGGTAAAAAGTTATATGTAAAAATAGGCATATCTCATGTTAGATGCGGCGTAGTACTTTAAGTGAAATGGTAGCGTAGCGGTATACACCCAATGTTTAAGTTTTTAGCCTACTAGGGTGCATTGCCCAGGTTAGTGTTATATTATGTAACAATACTTGTTTGAATTTGATTAACTTTCAATTATCTTTGTGCCTTTAAAGTATTTTGTTTTTCAGGTTGGATTGGAGTCTTCAAGTATTTTATGTGTCTGTTAAATCATAGGTTAATTTAAGAGGATTGCCAAAACACATCAAATCGTAAGAGGAATGGCATTTCATGCTTATGGTTATCTGATAGGTACATTCAGATTTTTTAAAGATAATTAACAGCATATGAGGTGTAAATTGTTAAAAGATGATTACGTTAGCTATATAAAGGACTCGGATGACTGCAGGGCCTTTCATGGTGTTTTTTAGGTTGACGGTGGAAGCCATTAGAAGGTATGTGTCACTGGGGCAAAAGGCAGCATAAGTTTACTTAGCATGTAAATAACTTTTCTGTAGATGATTACGTTTCGGCGGCTGACACACTTCAGGAGTTAAAATGTGAATGTTTCATTTTTTTCTTAGCAACGAACTGGCTAACAAGAGATGATATTTTATTACAAGTACATTGAGACACGAACGGGTGGGAGCATGAAATGAGTTGTGGATGTGAAACATTCTAGGGCGATGAGAATGGATATTTTGTATTGTGCTAATGTGACAGCAATTTAGCAGGAATGTTTCTGAATACTTCTGGTGGGTACTGATACATTAGCAAAAGTATCACCACTAATGATTTAGAGCAATGAATGGGGCAAGTGTAGCAAAATACATTTTGTTTACATTTAACTTTTGGAAATTAACAGTAGCAGTTGGTTCACACAGTGAGACCACAGCTAATGGATAGCTTTTGATTGTTTCGGCATGAACACAATCAAGGGTCTTATATATGTTTTTACAAATGAGGATGGCTCTGTGCTATCGCTCAGGGTTAAATCACTTCTAACTATATAGCAAATGAATCATGTGTAATTATAAAAATTGAAAATCTCAAATTGAATCGCTATTGTCTTGGTTGTTCTATAGTTGAATTTGACAAGAATGTGGACAGAGAATGCAAACCTTTTATATTACAAGCAGTGATCAGAGCAGAAAAAGTTTTTTTTATGTGTGGATATTATTGAGCATATAGCAAGCACAAATTGTAATACTTTGGTTCAGGTTCAGGTTCAGATAGAGCTGTTGGTAATGTAACTTTTGACTTATTGAAGTATTTTTTCATTTCTTCTGAACACCAGTCACATGAGCTTTATAGGTTCCTCATGTTCTGATATTTCTACACATACCTTTTTACCACTTTATTCTTTTGTCTTAATTCTATATCTCCGTATTACTTACGATCTTTATCTGGCTTCTTTTCATTCAATTTATATTTTTTCTCTTATCTTAATGCTTTTTTCCCTCTCAGGGTATCTGCTGGTCATTGAGACTGTCTCCTGTATTAGGCTTTTATGGAGATCTTAAGAATTTGATTTTGAATTTCACTATTCAGGCTATGTAAATCATAGATTATACATTGAACCAATTTTTTTGTTTTATTAAGGTTGCATTATAGTAAGTTGTACCATCATATTCTTTTCAGCTTGAAGAAGTGGATTGTGTCTGCAAAACACGTGTTGGCATCTCCAGCGTCTTTGTATCACAACTCTGTATTGTTGGTATCTCCAGCGTCTTCGTATTACAACTTTGTATTGTTAAAATGCCATGGAACATGATATTACAGTTTTTCTTCTTTTGAGTTTATGAGTCTTTCAAACTGAATGAAGCTGATGATTATGTAACATGCTTGAAATTAACATGTGTACAGTAGAAATAATACAAACAAATAACACAAATACAAACCCTGTAGAACTGGTGATTTTTGCTTTGACTGAGTGTTTATCCTTATTACTCCCCCTACCTCCCAGTGTATTATCCATTAACTTAATACTTTAAAAGAAATGTATGCTAAAGTTTGCAGTTGGTAATCCTATTTAAATGTTCTAAGTCTGCAAAATGTTTTGAAATTAGTAGAAATATGTACTTAAGTTAACCTAACAGTCGATGCCATGTTAACATGAAAATGCATTAATACTGAAAGGCCTGTTTTCTTTTAATGGAATAGTTGTTTGTGTAAGATGTTTTGTTTGTCTTTTCTGCAGATGTTGCTACTTTAGTAGTCTTCAGTTAGCTAGTGAATAGGCACTTGTTTTGTATTCGACAACTGATAGTAAGGTTCTCACTGGGAGGTGGAGAAACAACAGGAAGAATTAGTCATGAGAAAGCAGTCTGAACCGCAAGAGATCTTCGATGTAACTTTTCAAGGGCTAATGTCTGAAAGTCTGTTATGCTCAGATGAGAAAATGGGGAGTTTTCTTATTCCCAGGATTTTCTGAATCCCTGAATTTCTGTTGGAGAACCCAAGAGAAGAAAGAAAAGAATGTTGCAGCATAGGATTTTTGGTGTTTATATTAGTGCGTGTTGCAAGAGTAGGTAGAATTCCTATCCCCACACTCTGACTAGAGGCTCAACTCTGAGTTTCTTATACGTCTCTATATGAGATGTTATTTAGATCGCTGATATCTTTGAGCTGAGAGTACTTTCCAGCTTATAATGCATAGGCGTTATGCTAATACATTGATTATCTCATCAGAACTTTTTATGGGTATCTGAACTGAGACGTTTTCTTTCAATTCTAATCTAGATTAGGGAATTTTCCTTTACGGAACACACTCGTTGCATTATTACTATATTATCTGTGATTCTAACAAAAATGTTGTTCTATTTTATAATCACATATCGATTAATGGATTATATTAACTTCTAATGTTGAGAATTAAAGAATGATACTAAAATAATAAATGATGGAAAACTAAAAGAATTGAAAATAAATCCCTTTAACTCACACAAATTCTATTTATTGACTTGACTAAAGACTTAATAATTGATTATGTTCTTATGTTGATGATCGTGCCTTATTTCTCTACGTCAACAATCAAAGGTCCATACAACCAGTGGCAGGGTTTGTTTAATGATTACACCAGAAGATTGAGGTATAGGGAGGTCTCTGGCCCCTGGGTGGAAATCTCCGCCTATGTGTGTAAAGTTACCAGTAGTAACTTTATAATTGTACATTCCATTTTATATGTTTCTATCCTCTTAACTGAGGGGGTTGAGACATGTGAGTCTGCACCTATGTGTAAGTCAAAACTTGGAAAAGATTAATAGCAAAACACTGTAGACTTACACCTAAATGCAAGAGTAAATTTACACAAATAAATCTACACCTTTATGAATGGGGCTCTCCATGTACCTACAACTTATTTACCTATCGAAAGAAGATTGATATCACTGTTTGTCAAAACATTTGTGCATCTTACTCAACATCCTGTTTCTCATCGTGTTTATGCAATATATGGTAATCATCAGAAAACATGGTGGTGAGAAGTTTTATAGTGGTAACCGATCATACTGCATGTTGTGCATGTAAGGTGCAGGTCTAAATTTATATCTTTCAAACCTTGTCGAGTGTATATGTGAAAGCTACTCCAGTGATTTGTGGACACATGAAATGCTATTCAGCAGTCAAGCAGTCGAGAAACATATTTCATTATTTTCACCTGTGCCAGGTTGTTCTTCCATTAAGCTGTCCCCACCTCTTCCCATGCTGCTGCTGCATCACGCTTGCTCTTGTCTTCCCCTTGCTTCTTCCCCATTTCTGTGTGCTTTCTCCTTGCTTTTCCCCTGTTTTTCACTGCGTTTTCCTTCCTTTTCCACCATTTTCTGAGTGCTTTCTCCTTGCTTTTCTCCCATTTTTCACTGCGTTTTCCTTCCTTTTCCACCATTTTCTGAGTGCTTTCTCCTTGCTTTTCCCCTGTTTTTCACTGCTTTCTCCTTGTTTTTTCCCTCATTGCTGCTTCTGCCACCCACTCATTTTCCTGCCTCTCACCTACTCCCGCCCACATCCTCCCAGCACCCCGCCCACTTTCCAGGACCTACTTAATAGAGGCGGCAGAGTGACCCCATTGAGCAGGTCCCAGGACTAGATCTTCCCATGCTGCTGCATCGCTCTTGCTCCTGTCTTCCCCTTGCTTCTTCCCTGTTTCTGAGTGCTTTATCTATGCTTTTCCTTAGTTTTTCACTGCTTTCTCCTCCCTTCTCCACCATTTTCGGAGTGCTTTCTCCTTGCTTTTCCCCCGTTTTTCACTGCTTTCTCCTTGTTTTTTCACTCATTGCTGCTCCTGCATGCTGACCATTTTCCCGCCTAGCCCCACCTACCAGCTCCCAGCCCCCCTTTCTCTTCTCAGGACCCACATAATGGAGGCTGCAGTGCGGCCGCGCTGCTGGCAAGCCAATGGTGCGTCAAAGGCAAGCACGTCTGTGCCCGTCCACATCTGGACCGCACCCAGCACCAGGAACTCTGGTTCTTCTAGCCCACACAGCTACTCCACCACAGACCTATGAGCCCTGGACCCCGGACTCATTGACAACTGCTGCCACACATCTCCACACACCGCCAGAGGACCATTCTCCTGCCAGCACTGCCACTTCACCTGCAACACTGAAGCAACCAACAGCACCGGAGACACAGCAAGCAAAATTGCACCCACCACGCCAACCAAGACCATCACAGCACAACTTCTGAGCATTCTACTCAGCGCACGATTGCAAACACGCTACAGAGATCTGGGAATCTATCTTATCCCTCACCCCGGACATCATCTTCCTCACAGAGACCTGGCTGAATCCTGCCTCCGTGCCAGAAAGTTACAAGAAAAAACACCAGGACTGAATCAGCAAACACGCATGTGGAATTACCATCAACTACAAGGACACCATCTGCTGAACAACCTCCTCAGACTACCCAACCCCAATAATGGAGCAATTCAATTTCCAACTTCACACAGATGGAAAAAGCTCCATCAGAGGAACCCTCGCATACAGACCACCGGGACCATGCCCTAACTTCTGCAACACCATCCCTGACCTCATCACCCCAATCGCCATTGACTCTTGAGTGCTACATCTTAGGAGATCTTAACTTCCACCTCGACAACCCTGATGACACCAACACAACCAACCTCCTGGAAAGCATGAGCAACATCGGCCTCACACAACTTGTCACCGACCCAACCCACATCCCGGGACACACGCTCGACCCAATTTTTATATCCAGCAACGAATTCAAGTACAACCACGTCTCGCAATCACCTGGACCAACCACTACAGCGTCCACCATCTCAGGATCTACCAACACTGGCACCAAGCCCCACTTCCACATGCATAAACGTGAAAAATATATCAGAAGACCAGTGGAACAACGCTCTCAACTCCCACCTCCCACACACATCATCTGACCCAGGACAGGCTGCAAAGAACTTCTCCCAGTGGATCACGGAATGCGCCAACAGAATCGCCCCCACCAAGCTAGCCAAACCCAAAGTACCAGCCAGGGGCGTGGTCTGGCCACGAATGTAGATGGCCGCCTGAACGGGAAGCTCTGCTCCGAGCCAGGCTTTGTTCGGAGGCAGCAGCCTTAATCAGGTGACTAGGGGGAGCTGACTCATCACCTCTGGTCCGGAGGGTGGCTCGCCCGGACAAACAGCACACCGGAGCTGATCCTCACACACGACCGGGTGAGAATGCAAGGCCTAGAGGTGTGACTGCAGCCTCAGCTCTTGCGTAGGAGCCCGGCCCCCGCCCTTCGCCCATCAAAGCCGTGCCGGCTGGAAACCCGATTCCTGCATCGGAACAGTGAATGCCCAGTGGGGGTACGCTAACCACACCCCCCCTCTAAACTTACTTGCTCATTGCCCAAGCCCGCGGCTGCCTTGGCCCAGGTGTAGCAACCTGGCCCCTGCTTTTCACTTTTCACTTCTCATCGCCGCGGGGGAACACTGGCAGCGAGCAGCAGATCGGAGGACCCAGCGAGGGGACACCTATTACACACCCCCCTGCATGAAATTGTGTGAAATCTCCTGCACATTGCCCGGGCCCATGGCAGACGCGGCTCATGCGTAGGAGCACGGCCCCCATCCTTTCACCATCATCACTGCGCCAGTTGGCGACCCGGCCCTACTTGGCAACTTCTTTTTACAGAAGTACTCAAACAACCACGCAACATGGCCACGAAGGGTGGCGCCCCGAACGATGAGCCACAGGATGTTGAGTAAGATGCACAAATGTGAGTGGTTCCCCTCCACCTGCTCCCCCGCAAGGCGACACGATTGCATCCTACAGGAAATCTCAGCTGTCGGCCGGCGTCTGGAAGGGATGGATACTACTATATCAACGCTGGCAGAAGAAACTAAATCGATCAGGGCAGATATAGCAGAGTTCCATACAAATGCGGAGAGACTCGACCAAAGGATGTCCATGGTGGAGGGACGCCGAGAAGCAATCCAGGACATGGATCAAGAACTCCTCTTTCTCCGCAGCAAACTGATTGACTTGGAGGATAGCAGCAGGAGAGACAATGTCCGATTTTTCGGCTTCCCAGAAAAAATTGAGGGCTCTGAAACGAGGGCATTTCTGAGAGACACCCTCCCAGCACTCCTGGGCATTACCTTTGACCCCCCGCTGGAGCTACAGCGCACCCACCGCCTTGGCCCTCCAAGCAAAGATCCAGTGGCACGCCCCAACACATCATTGCCTGCCTTCTCCGCCACGAGCAAGTGAGGCAGATGCTGGCCGCAGCACGCACCCAAGATCCATTCGCATATGAGGGACATAACATCCGCCTGGCTGCGGATTTCTGCAGAGAAACCAACGACCGCCGCAAGGCATTTCTTTCTATAAGACCCAGATTACACCAAATGAATATCAAGTATGGTCTTTTCGAGCCTGTTCACTTCCGTATCACCAAGGATTGTGACTCTAAAGATTTCTACAACCCGGAGGACCTATGCCTGTTCCTGGACAGCTTTGCCTCGCAGGACATGGATGCTCAACACGACGCTCCGGATCAGGCTCGTACTACTTCCCCCTCTCAAGCACCAGATGGCAGATGGCCGATCACCAGCGGCTCCTCGAATTGTGGTCAGGACCATGAGAAAACGGCCCGTACTCATGACGACAAGGCCTCTGCTCTCCAAACTGTTGCAGCCTTCCTACATGAACAGCAGAGAGACAAATCCCGGTCTCCCCTAAAGCCCACCGCAGGTTCAGATTGAGGGGAAATGGCCCCTGGAGGGGCCCCCAAGTCAGTGTCAGAGCCGGTGACAGTCCGCAGAGTGGGCACCTTCCTGAGAAGAGAGATGGCTGCCAGACGTCGGACAGCTGAGTATCGCACACACTATACTGTTTATTGAGCAGATGTATACGTTTTCTACGTTGTATATGATACCCATCAATGTTTGTTGTTGTTGTTAATAATGATATTGCAGACTTTGTTGTTCATGCTTATAATTGACATCAATATCTGAGCTTAGCCTGATGTATGTTGCTGACCCCTTGCTTCTTCTAGCCTGACACTGGTCTGAGCGACGCCCTGCTAAACTCACCCTGAACACACACCCCGATCGCCATAGGACTGACTGGGTCCGCCTTCTGTTACAGACCCCCTCCCTCTACCCCTTCTTATAAGCAGTGGCTGCTCCGCAAGCCCCCTTGCCTCGCCATTTTTGTGATCAGACCTAGGCAATGCCCTGCGTCCTCAATGGACCCTACCCTCAGAGCAGCACACCTGGGCGCTTAGACCCGCGGTAGCCAGCTTAGCATCCCCAGCACTGCGCTGCTCAGCAACTTGCAGCCACCCACTCCCTGTCACTTCCCCCTCCTTCTCCCCCCTCACTCTTCCCGGTTCAGCCACGTCGTTCCTTTTGCTATCTAGATACGACCTCCCTCCCCCTCAGCTTCCAATCCGCCCACTTCTCCATCGATCCATGCTCCTCTCATTCACCCCACCAACAGGGCAGCGCCTCCTTTGCCACATACTCTGCTAATGCCGCAGGACCATACCATCTCTGTCGTGTGCCAGGGGGCACCACGACACCCACGCCCTTCCCCACACCCCTTCTCCCCTCACCTGTCCACCAACTATCCCTTGCCACCCCCGCTCCCTTTTATCTACGCAGATCTTCAGGCCTACCCTCCCCCCACATCAATCCCCCTCCCTTGCATAGAGTCTCAGACATTACGCCACATATATACACTGCACGGACGTGACCTACTCATGTTGTCCCACGCTCTGCTAACACCACACAGACAGTCCTCAGCATACTCTAGTGCACCCCTCCCCTCCTCTACCCACTTCCGACCTACACCATATGTGCTACTCACCCCTTTTGAGCCATCACCTGGAACGTTCATGGCCTCACCCACTGAATCAAGAAAAAAAATACTCTCCTACCTCCAATCCAAACAGGTTGATGTGGCACTACTGCAGGAAACCCACCTCGGTGCCTTAGAATCTGACAGACTTCATCGGGATTAGGTGGGAAAAGTGATACACAGTAGTGAGCATAGCGGGGACACCCCAGATGCCGGACATCCACGTAAGTGCGGCGTGGCGATCCTCCTACCCAAATCCCTCCCAGTCACGGTGATTAAGACAGTCAGACACAGAAGGCTGCTATGCATTTGCCAAACTATGACTAGGGGACCATCATCTCTGCGTACGCTCGGTCTATGCTCCGATAGGAGCAAAAAAGTCGGTCCTCCTTCAGTTAAACTGCCTCCTGGTGGAAATAGGCGCCTTGCAGTACCTCATCGGCAGAGACTGGAATATAGTGAGGGACCCAGTCCTGGACAGAATGGGACCCTTTGACAGGTGCAATGCAGCAGACAGGGCCCTGATGGACGACGTGCTAGAGGATAACAGACTGGTGGGTCACTGGCGACTTAGCCACCCCGCAGATATGGAATTCACCTTCACCTCCCCGACTCACGGCAAACTCTCTCGACTAGATTATTTTCTTATCTCTCAAGGGGTGGTGCAACTAACCCGAGAGTCACATATACTGGAGGCAGCACTCTCTGACCACTCCCTGGTCCTCATACTGCTGGAAATAGGGTTGGCCCGGCTGGGCCGCAAACTCTGGTGGATGAACATTCAGCAGCATCGGACCCCTAAAGGCAAAGCTAAACTACAAGCACACCTCAAAGTGTACTTTTCTGAGAACCATGGATCCGTAAACTCTGGCAGAACCCTCTGGGCCGCAGCAAAAGACACCATCAGGGGTCAGCTCATGAGGGACGCAGCACAGGCCAATAGACAAGCCGCTACCAGACAGAAGGAGTTGGAGCACGATATTAAGACCTATACCCACCTCTACTATGCAACACCCTCTCTACAACACCGCAAAGTGTTGGAGCAAGCCCAGATGGCACTCAACAGCCTCTTCACCCCCAAAGCAGAATATGCTCTACAGAGGATGAAAGGGAGGCATTATGAGCAGGGGAGGCTACTAGCGGCTCAGCTCCGCCAGCAAGAGGCTGCCTTGGCCATACCGGCCACACGTTAGACGGGAGGGAAAACCCTCACCCGCCCCCAGGACATCGTGAATGAGTTCGCTTTGTTCTACAAGTTTCTCTATGCCCGGGTGGAGCTGGCCTCAGAGGACAAGATGGCTGATTTCCTCAAGGTGCCCAATATCCCCAGTCTCTCTGACAAAGGCAGAGAACTCCTAGAGGGGGAGATCAGCAGAGATTAGGTCACATTGGCGATAGCCAAGGTACCCTACCATCAGGCCCCTGGAGAAGATGGCTTCCCAGCAGAGTTTTACCGATGGACAGGAGAAGAGGTAGTCGATACTCTCCAAGCTACATACCACGAGGCAGAGCAATCTTCCTCTTTAGGTTCTCTCTCCAACAGAGCAATCATCTCCGTCCTGCCCAAGATCCTCTGCTGTGTGGGAGCTACCGACCCATCTCTTTGCTGAATTGCGATAGTAAAATATTGGCCAGCATCTTAGCCTTCCACCTCCGTAATGTACTCCCTTCGCTCTTGCATCACACACAAGTAGGGTTCGTCCCAGGCCGCTCCTCTAGAAACCACTTACGCACCCTGGCCCATACGTTATGGTCGGCCAAGGACCTCGAGTCAGATGCGCTGGCACTCTCACTCAATGCGTAAAAGGCATTCGATCGCATTGAATGGAACTACCCTTTCAAGGTAATGGAGCACTTCGCCTGGGAGACTGCTCTACGATAACCCCACTGCGCAGGTCAACTGTGGGGGTTTCATATTAGACCCATTTCCACTTCGAAGAGGGACACGCCAGGGATGTCCCCTATCCCTGCTTCTCTTTCTCCTGGCCATGGAAACCCTTGCAGCCACCATATGTAACTCAGCTAGTGTCACGAGCAGACACCTCCTCATTGGGGAATCCAAACTCTACCTCTATGCAAACGACATACTGCTCATCTTTTCAGATCTACACCCCTTCTTACCATCCCTGCTCCAAATCATTGATACTTTCTCCTCCTTTTCTGGTTACAAAATAAACTGGGATAAGAGAGAAGCACTCCCCTTCTCTGATGGCACCATGAAAGTGGCCATACATGGGTTCCCCTTCCATTGCCAACCCTTGTGTCTCAAATATCTTGGCATCCTGGTGAACAAAGGCATGGCTGGTATGGGCTCAGACAATTTGAACCCACTGCTTACCCAGATGCAGCGCGATTTCGAGAAATGGAAAGTGCTAGGGCTTTCCATGTGGGGTAGAGTGCAAGCAGTGCGAATGGTCACGCTTCCGCACTTTCTCTATACCCTCAGTATGCTCCCCATACAGGTGCTTCTTACCACACTGCACCTCATAGATTCCAAGATCAAGGCCTTCATGTGGGGCTCCTAGAAACCCCACCTGGCCGTGCCAAAACTTAAGGCCCAGCGCTCCAGCGGGGGGCTGGGCCTTCCGTCAGTAGAGCACCATGCCCTTGCCCTCTGACTATCCCAACTGGAGTACATGCTGCCGGGTACTCCTGATATGCCACACTGGGCACATGTCGAAAGTCTCTTGCTAACGGCTGAGGTGGACCTTTCCTCTCTATATGGGACAGGGATAAGCCGACAACACCCCGCCCACTCGGTACTATCCACAATGCACAGGGCTTGGCAACGAGCACACCGCCTGCTGGGCTCAAACCCGAGACTCCATGAGAAAGCCCCCATATGGGGGAATGCGGGCATATGCATCACCGGACAGAGTCAGTCCTGGCCCCTGTGGAAGGAAGCAGGTATTCTCACCATTGACAAGCTCCTCCTTGCTGGTGAATTTAAAACGTTCACGCAGCTAAGGGAAGAGTTTGGCCTCCCCGCATCGCAATCTTGGAGGTATGTCCAATTGCAGCACTGCATGAGAAAATTTCTAGGCCCGCGTTCCTGATCCTTGCTGACCTCACTGGTGGTAACATACCTCCACACATGGGGGAAACACAAAGGGGGTGTGTCTGGACTCTATGGAGTCCTCTCCTCCCACCTCTTCTCGCAACCCCTTTCGCAGGATCTTAGTGCCAGATGGCAAGCGCAGCTGTCAGTCTCCCATGAAGAAGATGAGTGGACAGATACTCTTGAGACCCTGGATAGGGGCACCAGGGAGGCACGACTGAAATTCTGTCTTTTTATACCCTGCATGACTGGCACTGGACGCCGATGAAACTGTATAGTCAGTTTACTCCTGCATGTGAACTGTTGGAGATGCGCTGATACACGTTGTGATACAATGCATATTATCTGCGAATGTCCATTGGTGCAGCCCATCTGCCACTCACCCCTGCCGCCATTATACTTCATGACCTGCAACACTCGCCAGAACTCTCACGGGCACAACGCCGACTTTTTCACACAGTGGTTGCCACAGCTAAAATATGCTGACCCATGAAACACAGCATTTCATACTCCCCCTGGGTATTGCGACTGCCCCCACCCCACTTCACTCACAGTGGCACTCTTTTTGCACTACCAGCCCACACTGCCCCCTCCCTCTTCTTCCTCCCTTCCCCCCCTCCCTGCCCACTAGACCCCCCACGCCCACCCTTTAAGACGGCACATGCACATCTACATTCTGCCTGCCTACATCCATTCCTCTCTCACCTTTCTCCTCTCCCTTTCTTTTCTCTCTAATTTCTCTATCGGTCCTCTTCCTTTCCTCTCCTATGTCTCAAATGGTGTTCACACTCATTCTATGACCTGATCCTGGAGCCTCCCCACCCTTTCCCCATCCATCTGTCCATCTGTCCTTTCCCTCCTATCCCCCTTTACCTCCTCGCCCCTTCTCTCCCCCTACGCACCTCCCCCACCTAACCTATCCTCCCCCTGGTACCGCCACATGGGACCCTGCAGCGATGCTGGGGAACTGCCGCAAATGCCCTCGGTCCAAGAATAGAGGACATTGAGAAGTAAGATATCCCTCGTATTGTTCTTTCATGGGCTGCTCCCTCTCCTCATACACGAATACTAATATACATCTAGTGCTGACACCCCGCCCCCCTACATCTCCAGTTGGACATAGATACACACCCCACACCAGCACCACCACTGCTCCCATGGCACGTTCTGTGCATATTGTCCCCCTCGCCCCTCAGTGACGCCCATCCCACAGAACACACTAACCTGCTGGAACACTCAGGTCTGACACTCCCCCACTCAAAGTCAGCAGAGCCATCAACGGAGGTAACAGGGGGCACAAGGGGAGGATACGGCCATCCCAATGCCCCGATGGCCTGCTAACCTGGTATTTTGACGCCCCATTATCTGGATATTTCCAGGATCTGGTCACAAGTGATCGCCCAGCCTAGTCACCCCACATTCGTGTATACTGAGCATAGAAACAGCAGTTTGCCATACCTCCTCCACTCTCCCAGTTAGCCCCCCTTACCTATGTCCAATATCCTTTATGCATTTCCTTGTGCCAATGTATTATCATGTTAATATGAAGTGGATGCGAAAGGCCATCCACGTTCTCATGTGCTCCTGTTCATATACATATCTTTTTATTGTTCTGGCTACCCGCTAGTGCATTTAGTTGGCAGAGGATGACTCCTCTTGTTGTTGTACATGCTAGAATAAAAACATTGCAACACAAAAAAAACAAAGTACCAGCCAGAAGAGCTTGCTGGTCCACCGCAGAGCTGAAATCCTCCAAACGCAACTGGCGACAACTAGAAAGGAAGTGGGGTACTAGCAAAAGGACAGGAGACCATACCACCTTCAAAACTGCACTCAACCAGTACTACTGCCTCCTGAGAGAAACAAAAGAGAATGCTCTAGCAGACTACCTAGAAGCCAGCACAAACCACTGCAAGGAGCTCTTTGCCATCGTGAAGGAGTTCTCCAACCCTGCAGCCACCAGGAACGACATCACCCCCTCCCAAGAGCTGTGCGATACCCTGGTGGACTTCTTCTACGACAAGATCTCAGCCATTTATGGGAACTTCAAACCCCAACCCCCTGCTGCTTGTAGCTTCAGCCTACTCACACCCAAGAACCCAAGAACCCATACCCCGAACACCTGCTCACCCATTGGGACCCTCTCACAACTCAAGCCTCAATCTCCCTCATAAACTCTGTACACTCAGGAGCACCCACAGACTCATATCCCCACCACATCTTCAACCTTGGGAGGAAGATGATTAGCGACAAGCTCAAGAAAGTCCTGACCGCCTCCATCACCATGGCCTCCTTCCATGAGGAATAGAAACATGCTGAAGTGAGGACCCTTTCGAAGAAACCATCCACTGGCCCAGAAGATCTGAAGAACTGCTGGCCCATCTTCCTGCTCCTCTTTCCGGTGAAGGTTCTCGATAAGGCAAACAACCAGCAATTCACCAAACACCAGGAGCACTACAACTGCCTAGACCCCTCTCAAACTGGATTCTGAGCCAACCACAGCACCGGGACGCGCTTACCGGCGCCTGTTACTTGCCGTGAGGGGAACGGCCCGAGAGTAACCCTGGGCGTAGTTCGCGAAGTAGCGCTACGCGAAGCTACGTGAAGTGCACCTCGCACTACGCGAGCTACGCGAGCTACGCGAGCTACGCGTAGCTACGCAAACTGCGTAGTGCACTGTGCAAAATGCTGTTCGCACTGATTGCACAGTGCCGGATTCTTGTCCGCACTGTGCAATCATTGAAAACGGCATCTTGCACAGTGCGAGCTGTCCTTACTGCCGCTCGAGTAGATTTTTACTCGAGCGGCAGCTTTCTCAATGCGGACTGGTAGTTTCTCATCGCGAGCGGTCGCGAGCATGCGCAACCACTCGCAATGAGAAACCTGACTTCCCGCGTTGAGAATCTCGCTGGGAGTTTTTTCCACGCTCGCGATCGGCAACTTGATGTTGCTGATCGCAAACGAGAAAAAGTCTCGCTGGGATGTCATTTTGCTTGCTCGCGGTCGCCAACTTGACGTTGAGGACCGCGAGCAAGCAAATGACCGCTACGCGTGTTTGCACTGTGCTACGTGCAATTCGCGTAGTGCGAAGTAGCGCAAACTTCGCAAACTACGCGAGCTTAGCGTAGTGCTTTGCCCAGGCTTACCCGAGAGTCCACTGCACCGCTGTGAGGGGAACAGCTTGGACGACACCTTCAAACGCCGTGAGGGGAACGGCTCCGTACCTTCATCCATTGCCGTGAGGGGAACGGCCTACAATTCCCAGCAGCCCCTGCCCGGTGCGGGGAAGCAGCGTCACAACAGCGCCTCCAGCCCCATCAAAAGCGCTGCCGCCCTCCCGCAGCGCGGGACGCGCTTACCGGCGCCTGTTACTTGCCGTGAGGGGAACGGCCCGAGAGTCCACTGCACCGCTGTGAGGGGAACAGCTTGGACGACACCTTCAAACGCCGTGAGGGGAACGGCTCCGTACCTTCATCCATTGCCATGAGGGGAACGGCCTACAATTCCCAGCAGCCCCTGCCCGGTGCGGGGAAGCAGCGTCACAACAGCGCCTCCAGCCCCATCAAAAGCACTGCCGCCCTCCCGCAGCGCGGGACGCGCTTACCGGCGCCTGTTACTTGCCGTGAGGGGAACGGCCCGAGAGTCCACTGCACCGCTGTGAGGGGAACAGCTTGGATGACACCTTCAAACGCCGTGAGGGGAACGGCTCCGTACCTTCATCCATTGCCGGGAGGGGAACGGCCTACAATTCCCAGTAGCCCCTGCCCGGTGCGGGGAAGCAGCATCACAACAGCGCCTCCAGCCCCATTAAAAGCGCTGCCGCCCTCCCGCAGCGCGGGACGCGCTTACCGGCGCCTGTTACTTGCCGTGAGGGGAACGGCTCCGTACCTTCATCCATTGCCGTGAGGGGAACGGCCTACAATTCCCAGCAGCCCCTGCCCGGTGCGGGGAAGCAGCGTCACAACAGCTCCTCCAGCCCCATCAAAAGCGCTGCAGCCCTCCCGCAGCGCGGGACGCGCGCGGGCAGCGCCTGGGCGAAGCACGGGCCAAGGGTGGGCCTGTCCTTGCCCGTCATTGCCAGGAAGAGGCAGGGCAGGGCCATTCCCCTTTCATCTGCGGCCGTGGGCATTTGTGTAGGACTTGGAGTCTGCTTGCAGGGAGATTTGGAAACCCTTATCACCATCGGATATTTTGGCCATCCTCTGTGTTGTGAATGTTCCTGTGAATAAGAGGCCTCTACATAAAGCAGTTCGTTCTTGAGAGTCTATACCTGCTTGCCGCCCACTCTAGTCTCCTGCCTGCTTGTTCCCTGCTGCACGGACGCCAAGTGCCGAGTGCCGCCATTGTGTTGTTGACGCTTGGGGGATTTGAGAACTACATTGCCCGTCATTTCTCGCGGCGCTGACGCTGCGCTTCGCGCCAGGAGGCGCACAAAACGGGGCTAAGGCTCCCACAGCGCCCGTCCGCGACTGTCTGGGACTGGACTGGACTACCCCCCCAAGAACTAATTATATATATGTTTCGGGGTAAGCATTTGTCTGGTAGAGTCTGAAGGGGGTTGAAGGGGCAAAAGTTAAGTTTGGTTTATTTGTTAGGGTTAGTGTATAAAATCAGTCACTGTTTTAGTTGCAATTACGTTTCTGCTGCTTGGGGTTACATATTGGCTCAGTAAGGAAATATATAATCATGAATAAGCGAAAGGGTGCTGCTGGCACCCTTGATGCCTTCATCATACGAGCTGAGTCTCTTTTAAGCCACGAAATTGAACTAGCAGAGAGAAGGTTGTCACTTGACCCAGCCAGGTTACCAACATATAGACAAGTTAGTTCACCAATAACAACTAACATGATACAACCAAATTTGAGTGGTCGAACACCAACCCCCCCTGTTGATCAAAACACTCATGTTGTAGTATCCACACTAAGTATGCCAATGTCTCCCAACTCAGCTGAAATTAATAGGCCTGGAATATCGTCGAGACTACGAGTTTCAAAACAGGTGGGAGCCCTAAAAGGAAAAAATAAGCAGACACAGAGAGTAAAAAAAAACGGTTCTAGGAATGGTGTAATAAAGCAGAAACAAGGGGGAACAGTTAGCTCATCCAAGGAAATCATAGATGAGCATGAACAAGAGGTGTCCTTATGTAATACTGTTAGTACACAAACTGAGACTGACTGTACTTCTTGTTCTGCTTTATCGTGAGGGTGTTGGGACAGTAGAACAAACTGTCGAGGCCATTCTTAAAACCGTATTAGATCATACACAGACCAAGATTAATGAACGTATGGACATTAAATTTGGGGTTCTTGATGGAAAAATAGACCAGTTAAACTTGGCCGTAGACCAATTAGGTATTCTAATTGAGGATGGTAAAAGAACATTTGAGGAAGGGGCAAAATTAATAGCTGAAGCTAGAAATGTATCTATAAGTAGAAAGAATGATATATGTGGTGACCAAATTTCAGAGCAAGGTAGAACTGACACACTTAGTAGGGGTCGAATTGTGAGGGTTAGTTCAAAGCCAACAGAAATTGGGGAGGTAGGTCGAAATGTTGGTTCTCGAATTGAGGTGGTTGCTGATCATTCAAATATGGGTAATAGTGTAGGGACAGTACATAGCCCAAGAGGAACTGATTTAATTTCTAATACAGACATCCTAAAATTACCCCCAGCTGCGTGTCCATATGTTTTGATACTAGCCGGCGTCCCTACCCTGAAAAGAGAACAAAAAGAATCTTGGCACAATCTCAGAAATAAAACTGTTGATTGGTTATCCAAGTTTAAAAAATGTAATCCTCAAAAAATGAATGACATCTTAATGGTTCGCAGGGTAGGGTGGGTAGGTGATTCCACTAAGAACATACAAGGGGATTGTATTGTTATAAACTTCAGGTGTCCATATTTGGTCCGTAATCTGTTAAGAGTGCATGAGGAGTCTATGGTGCAGAGTACTTGTATCCATGCCTTACCCCTGGGTTATTTTTATAGGACAGCCAGTGGGAATATTGAGTTTGAGTATGATAATATTCCCCCTTATCTATTTTTAACAGATACCAGGAATTAACATCCTTGGAGGCTGTCGATTGACTACAAATCGCAGAATTCCCAAGGGAAGTATTATCTGGAACGATGGAAGGCAAGGCATTAGGGAATCAAGACATTGCCTCAAATATAGAGGGGCCACTTATCTTAAAAAACTGGAATATACAGGAAGAGACCCAGGAAGATTTACAAGAGCGGAAAGAGTGGGATGGTATTGGAATTGTACCTGTTATCCAACGTGTTGTATTAAAGCCGCCAGATGAGGTCACAATGATAAATGATACATATAATACAAGTTGTATTTTGATAGCTGAGCCCAAGATAGCTATTATAGCTAGTAACTTAGCAGGGCTTTGTTTCATTTCATGGAATATAGCGGGACTCGGCAAGAACCTCAGGGATGCAGATTGGAATGAATATATTGAACAGAGCGATATCTGTCTCTTACAGGAGACTTGGGCCCTAGAAACCCCACACAGAGCAGGCTATAAGACATTTAATGTGGATGCAATTCCATCAGCAAGGGGGAGGCCTTCAGGGGGCCTTGTAATATGGATAAAAGTAACCCTCGATATTGAAATCACCCAACTGCGTATAAAATCACAAGATATAGTTGGTGTAAAAATTACAACTAAAGTTGGAAGGGTGCTGCATTTATTTAATGTCTATAATAGACCTAGCTTAGCCTCGAAAGAGTCATTGGTAATTGAACATATGGACTCTATTCTAAATTCATTAGATATAAAAACAGGCATAATAATAGGTGGGGATCTAAATTGTAATTTTGAACCAATTGTAGGGCTCTGTAATATTTTTGAAGATGAGGATGTCGCCAATAACATTCCCGGGCTGGATAGCACTAATACAGTGCCGTGCTCGGTGGCAGCGGTTCAAATTATGAGACTGGCGGCCGGGTATGGCTTGAGAGCATGCAATGGCCGCTTACCATCAGACACGCCAAAGGCCCATACATTCTGTAGGGGTAAATCCCGGAGTAAAATAGATTACATAATGTTATCATTTGATGTTTGGCCTTATGTAATCGATCTAAAAGTGGTCCCGAGAATAGAGAGTGACCATCGTCCCCTTCAATTGTCATTCCTTGATGAGTTTCTCCCTTCTGCCTCGCAGAATACTGAGAGTTTAGATGTGAGCCCTGACGATATTATAGTTAGTAATAATCGCTGTTCTCTAAAATGGGCACATATATTAGAGCATAGTGAGGTATTGGCAAAAATTTATAATACATTTGCCGATATTTTTGATCCCCATTCAAATCTACTACTAGGGAAAGATTTATTCCTAGAGCTACACAAACATTTATTGACAGCATTGGTTCCGATAGTGACTAAAATGTCAAAAAGGAAGAATGGAGAAGTAAAAACTCTCAGTAGTGAAGCAAATCCTTGGTACGACAAGGGTTGTCGTAATGTTAAGACAGAATTAATATTGGCAATAAAAAATGGTAGTTTGTCTAACATAAAGGATACCAGGATTAAATATAGGAAAACTCTTGAGAAGGCCAAAAAACTTGGGATGATGAAAATTGGTCCGATCTCCTTACAGCAGCTAAAAATAAGGACCAATTGGGCTTTTGGAGGCTAGTGGCCAAAGGGAACAAAACAGGGAAGGAAGTAAAGGACGTTTATCTTGATGCAGCCACTTGGGTTGACCACTTCTCAAGGCTGTATGCAGCACCAGACAGTGACATGGTCTTACCTAATGCCGGGTTACTACCCAGTCCGAATGAAGACAAATTAGTTTTCGATTTAGAAGAAACAATATTGGCGATCAATGCAGTTAAATTAGGGAAAGTGCCCGGACCTGATAAAATCCCGGGAGATTTATTTAAGCACGATATCAGTGTCTGGGGCCCCTATATTAACTATCTATGTAACGCCATAGCAGCGGGCGCAGAAATTCCAAAAACATGGAAAGGGGGGAAATTTTACAATTTTTAAAAAGGGTAATCGCTGTGACCCAATAAATTATCGCCCTATCAGTTTAATTGATATTTTACAGAAAGTTTTTGCAAGGCATATTTTAAATCGTATAAATATATGGATTGAGGAGAGCACTATACTTTCTAAATTTCAGGCAGGTTTTAGACTTAAAACCAGTACAATAGATCAGGTCTTCAGATTTTCTTGTTTATGTTGGAAATATGTGAACTTAAGAAAGGGTCATCTTTACGTTGCCTTTGTAGATCTAAAGGCAGCGTTTGATCTTATCCCACGGGCTTTGCTATGGGAGTCACTGAGATGTCAAGGGTTGCCAGCTAACCTATTCGAACAGATTATGAGGCTACAAGAAAATAATTACGCGAAGGTTAGATGGGGTCCAAGGGGCGAACTAACAGGACCAATCCCCATAAAATGGGGCGTTCGCCAAGGATGCGTACTGGCACCCACATTATACTCATTATACGTCAACGATATTCCGAAATTTCTGAATGGCTGTAAAAATGATGCACCAAAATTAAGGGGTGAATTGGTGCCAGCACTTTTATTCGCTGACGATACGATATTAATATCGCAAACACCCAAGGGACTACAATGTTTAATAGATTCGTTCCATACGTATAGTAACATTAAAGGCCTTGAAATTAACATTAGTAAGACTAAATACATGGCCATAAATCCCCACAAAACGTTTCGGGAAAACATAGTCTTGAATGGTCAAAAGTTGGAGTACGTACAGAGTATTAGCTATTTGGGTATTTCCTTGGACACTAAATTATCATGGAAGACCCAAATAGAAAAAAGTAAGATAACCTTGACACAAAATGCGTTGCCTATTATGAAAAAAGCGATACCAAAGGGGATGATGGATGGAGCGCCTGAGCAAATCAAACACTCACCCCCAGTCAACTGATCTGGGTTTAATCCATCATCATTCTTTAGCTCACTCCACCACCCCAGTTCAGACATGGCCATATGCAAATCAGTCTGACCCTGTGCCTCATGGGAACAGTCCAGCCCGAACTGCCAAGCCATGTCTTCCCTGGACCGGAAACAAGCATCCTGGGACCGGTTTCTGGCCATTCAGGCGTCATCAGCCAGGCTAGCTTGAATCCAGTGGCAAAGTGATCAAGGGACCCACGTCTGGGCATACCCTGCCAACTTAGGGCGAACAAAGCGATACCAAAGGGGATGATGGACGGAGCACCTGAGCAAATCAAACACTCACCCCCAGTCAACTGATCTGGGTTTAATCCATCATCATTCTTTAGCTCACTCCACCACCCCAGTTCAGACATGGCCATATGCAAATCAGTCTGACCCTGTGCCTCATGGGAACAGTCCAGCCCGAACTGCCAAGCCATGTCTTCCCTGGACCGGAAACAAGCATCCTGGGACCGGTTTCTGGCCATTCAGCCGTCATCAGCCAGGCTAGCTTGAATCCAGTGGCAAAGTGAGCAAGGGACCCACGTCTGGGCATACCCTGCCAACTTAGGGCGAACAAAGCGATACCAAAGGGGATGATGGACGGAGCGCCTGAGCAAATCAAACACTCACCCCCAGTCAACTGATCTGGGTTTAATCCATCATCATTCTTTAGCTCACTCCACCACCCCAGTTCAGACATGGCCATATGCAAATCAGTCTGACCCTGTGCCTCATGGGAACAGTCCAGCCCGAACTGCCAAGCCATGTCTTCCCTGGACCGGAAACAAGCATCCTGGGACCGGTGTCTGGCCATTCAGCCGTCATCAGCCAGGCTAGCTTGAATCCAGTGGCAAAGTGAGCAAGGGACCCACGTCTGGGCATACCCTGCCAACTTAGGGCGAACAAAGCGATACTAAAGGGGATGATGGACGGAGCGCCTGAGCAAATCAAACACTCACCCCCAGTCAACTGATCTGGGTTTAATCCATCATCATTCTTTAGCTCACTCCACCACCCCAGTTCAGACATGGCCATATGCAAATCAGTCTGACCCTGTGCCTCATGGGAACAGTCCAGCCCGAACTGCCAAGCCATGTCTTCCCTGGACCGGAAACAAGCATCCTGGGACCGGTTTCTGGCCATTCAGCCATCATCAGACAGGCTAGCTTGAATCCAGTGGCAAAGTGAGCAAGGAACCTACGTCTGGGCATACCCTGCCAACTTAGGGCGAACAAAGCGATACCAAAGGGGATGATGGACGGAGCGCCTGAGCAAATCAAACACTCACCCCCAGTCAACTGATCTGGGTTTAATCCATCATCATTCTTTAACTCACTCCACCATCCCAGTTCAGACATGGCCATATGCAAATCAGTCTGACCCTGTGCCTCATGGGAACAGTCCAGCCCGAACTGCCAAGCCATGTCTTCCTGGACCGGAAACAAGCATCCTGGGACCGGTTTCTGGCCATTCAGCCGTCATCAGCCAGGCTAGCTTGAATCCAGTGGCAAAGTGAGCAAGGGACCCACGTCTGGGCATACCCTGCCAACTTAGGGCGAACAAAGCGATACTAAAGGGGATGATGGACGGAGCGCCTGAGCAAATCAAACACTCACCCCCAGTCAACTGATCTGGGTTTAATCCATCATCATTCTTTAGCTCACTCCACCACCCCAGTTCAGACATGGCCATATGCAAATCAGTCTGACCCTGTGCCTCATGGGAACAGTCCAGCCCGAACTGCCAAGCCATGTCTTCCCTGGACCGGAAACAAGCATCCTGGGACTGGTTTCTGGCCATTCAGCCGTCATCAGCCAGGCTAGCTAGAATCCAGTGGCAAAGTGAGCAAGGGACCCACGTCTGGGCATACCCTGCCAACTTAGGGCGAACAAAGCGATACCTGGCTGAAGAAGGGTGACATGCCCTGAAACCGGTCCCAGGATGCTTGTTTCCGGTCCAGGGAGGACCTGGCCTGGCAGTTCGGTCTGGACTGTTCCCATGGGGCACAGGGTCAAGACTGATTTGCATATGGCTGGGTCCAAACTGGGGTGGCGTAGTGGGCAAAAGAACAATGGATTTAACCCAGATCTTTTGACTGGGGGAGAATGTTTGCATTGTCAGCATTCTGTCCATCATTTGTTTGTTGTAACACTTTTCGCCCTAAGTGGGATGGGTATGCCCAGACGTGGGTTCCTTGCTCACTGTGCCACTGGATTCAAGCTAGCCTGGCTGAAGAAGGGTGATATGCCCTGAAACCGGTCCCAGGATGCTTGTTTCCGGTCCAGGGAGGACCTGGCCTGGCAGTTCGGTCTGGACTGTTCCCATGGGGCACAGGGTCAAGACTGATTTGCATATGGCTGGGTCCAAACTGGGGTGGCGTAGTGGGCAAAAGAACAATGGATTTAACCCAGATCTTTTGACTGGGGGAGAATGTTTGCATTGTCAGCATTCTGTCCATCATTTGTTTGTTGTAACACTTTTCGCCCTAAGTGGGATGGGTATGCCCAGACGTGGGTTCCTTGCTCACTGTGCCACTGGATTCGAGCTAGCCTGGCTGAAGAAGGGTGACATGCCCTGAAACCGGTCCCAGGATGCTTGTTTCCAGTCCAGGGAGGACCTGGCCTGGCAGTTTGGTCTGGACTGTTCCCCTGGGGCACAGGGTCAAGACTGATTTACATATGGCTGGGTCCAAACTGTGGTGGCGTAGTGGGCAAAAGAACAATGGATTTAACCCAGATCTTTTGACTGGGGGAGAATGTTTGCATTGTCAGCATTCTGTCCATCATTTGTTTGTTGTAACACTTTTCGCCCTAAGTGGGATGGGTATGCCCAGACGTGGGTCCCTTGCTCACTGTGCCACTGGATTCAAGCTAGCCTGGCTGAAGAAGGGTGACATGCACTGAAACCGGTCCAAGGATGCTTGTTTCCGGTCCAGGAGGACCTGGCCTAGCAGTTCGGTCTGGACTGTTCCCATGGGGCACAGGGTCAAGACTGATTTGCATATGGCTGGGTCCAAACTGGGGTGGCGTAGTGGGCAAAAGAACAATGGATTTAACCCAGATCTTTTGACTGGGGAGAATGTTTGCATTGTCAGCATTCTGTCCATCATTTGTTTGTTGTAACACTTTTCGACCTAAGTGGGATGGGTATGCCCAGACGTGGGTCCCTTGCTCACTGTGCCACTGGATTCAAGCTAGCCTGGCTGAAGAAGGGTGACATGCCCTGAAACCGGTCCCAGGATGCTTGTTTCCGGTCCAGGGAGGACCTGGCCTGGCAGTTCGGTCTGGACTGTTCCCATGGGGCACAGGGTCAAGACTGATTTGCATAAGGCTGGGTCCAAACTGGGGTGGCGTAGTGGGCAAAAGAACAATGGATTTAACCCAGATCCTTTGACTGGGGGAGAATGTTTGCATTGTCAGCATTCTGTCCATCATTTGTTTGTTGTAACACTTTTCGCCCTAAGTGGGATGGGTATGCTCAGACGTGGGTCCCTTGCTCACTGTGCCACAGGATTCAAGCTAGCCTGGCTGAAAAAGGGTGACATGCCCTGAAACCGGTCCCAGGATGCTTGTTTCCGGTCCAGGGAGGACCTGGCCTGGCAGTTCGGTCTGGACTGTTCCCATGGGGCACAGGGTCAAGACTGATTTGCAAATGGCTGGGTCCAAACTGGGGTGGCGTAGTGGGCAAAAGAACAATGGATTTAACCCAGATCTTTTGACTGGGGGAGAATGTTTGCATTGTCAGCATTCTGTCCATCATTTGTTTGTTGTAACACTTTTCGCCCTAAGTGGGATGGGTATGCCCAGACGTGGGTCCCTTGCTCACTGTGCCACTGGATTCAAGCTAGCCTGGCTGAAGAAGGGTGACATGCACTGAAACCGGTCCCAGGATGCTTGTTTCCGGTCCAGGGAGGACCTGGCCTGGCAGTTCGGTCTGGACTGTTCCCATGGGGCACAGGGTCAAGACTGATTTGCATATGGCTGGGTCCAAACTGTGGTGGCGTAGTGGGCAAAAGAACAATGGATTTAACCCAGATCTTTTGACTGGGGGAGAATGTTTGCATTGTCAGCATTCTGTCCATCATTTGTTTGTTGTAACACTTTTCGCCCTAAGTGGGATGGGTATGCCCAGACGTGGGTCCCTTGCTCACTGTGCCACTGGATTCAAGCTAGCCTGGCTGAAGAAGGGTGACATGCACTGAAACCGGTCCCAGGATGCTTGTTTCCGGTCCAGGGAGGACCTGGCCTGGCAGTTCGGTCTGGACTGTTCCCATGGGGCACAGGGTCAAGACTGATTTGCATATGGCTGGGTCCAAACTGTGGTGGCGTAGTGGGCAAAAGAACAATGGATTTAACCCAGATCTTTTGACTGGGGGAGAATGTTTGCATTGTCAGCATTCTGTCCATCATTTGTTTGTTGTAACACTTTTCGCCCTAAGTGGGATGGGTATGCCCAGACGTGGGTCCCTTGCTCACTGTGCCACTGGATTCAAGCTAGCCTGGCTGAAGAAGGGTGACATGCCCTGAAACCGGTCCCAGGATGCCTGTTTCCGGTCCAGGGAGGACCTGGCCTGGCAGTTCGGTCTGTACTGTTCCCATGGGGCACAGGGTCAAGACTGATTTGCATATGGCTGGGTCCAAACTGGGGTGGCGTAGTGGGCAAAAGAACAATGGATTTAACCCAGATCTTTTGACTGGGGGAGAATGTTTGCATTGTCAGCATTCTGTCCATCATTTGTTTGTTGTAACGGCTATTATGAATACTTGGAAATAGTTTTACTAAAGCGGTTTCTCCAGCATTGGAGGTGTTCAAATACAAAGCCCAATCTGCAGCATTATATGGGGCTGAAATATGGGGACCCGTCTGCAAAAAGAATTTCCAGGTGGGAGAAAACAAATTCTATAGAGCACTTTTAAGTCTTCCGGTACGCACACCACTAATCCCAATTATTTTGGACCTTAATATAAAACGGACTGACCACTATGCAATTTTAAGACCTTATACATTATGGGTAAGACTTTGGTCAACACCGGAGTTGCTAGATTATAAGGTCGGTTTAGAAGAAATTATAAAATTGGATCAGAACAAAAGTATTACATGGCTTAGACATGTTTGTTTATTTTTGAAAAAGATTGGCTTATCCCAGTTTTGGGATGACCCGTCTTTATTGACCCAAGCCTCTAAAAAGGTATTAAAATCTACTTTCTGGGCTTACATTCAAAGTAGCATGCTACATGATTCAGCAGGAGGGGCGTTAACAACAAGGTTCCTTTTGTTCAAAGATGTGGCATATTTTGAGCCTTTCTTGGACGAAGTACGCCCTCAACTTGCAAAAACATTATATATGAAATTTAGATATGGTATAATGAACATTAATACAGTTGTAGCAAGTTGGGCCAGTAAACACACTGAAAATATCGATGATTTGTGTACTTTATGTTCAGGTAAAGCCAAAGAAAATGAGTTGCATATTTTTTTCTTCTGTCCTGCATATGCTAAGGCTAGGAAAAAATGGATCAAACCGATTTGTTTAAACCTAGGAATGAGATCATGCAAAGAGGCGGAAAGAATTCTAAAGACTGAAACTGCACAGGTTATTGTCTTTGGCGTTAGTAGATTTTTGCTAGCAGTTAGTTTTTTAAGAGCTAAAGCAGGTCTTAAGCTGTAGTGTATTGTCCGTATTTTCTCGGAGTTTTTGAAACAATATAGTTGTCTATAATGAAAAGACACAGGGAATGGCACTGTACTATGTATTAGCAGACACAAAGTTATTAATTGTCTTATATTCTAACAATACTGGAGTTTCTTAAAAAAGACGTGGAATGCAAGCCTAATACCATGAGTTTTCCTCTTTTTAATTATTGATGCCTTTTTAGCATATTTATATTAGTATCTATGTTTTAACATAGTAGGGACATACAGATCCCTTTCCATTGTATCTCTTTGTATAAATTGCTCGCATAGGTTTTTATTTGGACTATTTGTATTTGTATTTAAAATTGTACGTATTTTTATGCATCTTTTATGGTTTAAAAGAACCGAAATAAAGATTTTGAACTGAACTGAAATGATTAGCGACAAGCTCAAGAAAGTCCTGACCGCCTCCATCACCATGGCCTCCTTCCATGAGGAATAGAAACATGCTGAAGTGAGGACCCTTTCGAAGAAACCATCCACTGGCCCAGAAGATCTGAAGAACTGCTGGCCCATCTTCCTGCTCCTCTTTCCGGTGAAGGTTCTCGATAAGGCAAACAACCAGCAATTCACCAAACACCAGGAGCACTACAACTGCCTAGACTCCTCTCAAACTGGATTCTGAGCCAACCACAGCACCGGGACAGCCCTGATCACAGTCACCAATAACATCAGGGACCTCCTGAACCATGGCAAAACAACAGCTCTCATCCTCCTGCACCTGTCAGCCACCTTCAACACCGTCTCTCACCACATCTTGATCAATGGACTCCTGTGGTGTACTGCCTTTCCTTTACTTAATTCATACTTGTTTACCCATGCAGGTTCTACATTAGTATTTGGAATTCTACCTCTGAAAAGTAAGAATGGTGTCTTCCCAGTCGTAGAATGAGGAGACAATCTGTATTCCTCTATTTCCTTTATTACTACAGACTTCCAATTTAAAGAAAGAGACTTTGCTAAGGCAATAGTTTCTTTGATCACTCTGTCAAACCTCTCTACCATTCCGTTGGCCTCTGGATGATAGAGAGAACATGTTTTATGAACGATTCCTTTAGAAGAGAGAAAATTTCTCATCTCCTCAGAGACAAGCTGAACCCCATTATCAGTTAACCCCTTGACCGCGATCGGAATTCCGCTCGTGTGCTGGACATTCCGATCGCGGTCGTGACGAGCTCAGCTCGTCATGCGCACAGCGCTACCGCGCAGCATGACGAGCTGAGCTCGTCATGAGCACGGAAGGGGTTAATAGAGATTCAGGAATCCCTTCTTTTGAAAACAAACCCTCTAAATATTGAATAATATGTTTAGAATCAATAACTGGTAAAAAGAAAATTTCTGGCCATCGTGAAAACATGTCAATTACAACCAATACAAAAGTTTGTGAACCATTACTATGAATAGGACCCAAGATATCCAAAGCTATATTTTGCCAAGGGCTAGAAGGGCGTCTTCTTAAAACCATCGGCTGAACACGTGTACACTTGGATTTATCGCTTAGTGAACATGGAATGCAATCACGTAACATCCGTTCAATCTCCCTATCCATACCTGGCCACCAATAAGTCATGCACAATCTCTCCTTACATTTAGTTAAACCAGCATGTGAAGAAAGAACCAAATCAATGAGCTCCTTCCTAAGGGTGCTTGGAGGAATTATCCTCGTACCACGAAACAATAATCCTTTGTCAACAGATAATTCATTACGCAATGGCCAAAAGTTCTTACAAGAATCTGATCCTTCCTTATTACTGATCCAACCTTTCCTAATAAGTTTCATGACTTCATTTAAAGTGACATCTTGAGACATTTCATCACACCACCTTTTTCAGAAATTACTTCTTGATCAATCACACAAACCCATTCTTCAGCATCTTCTAAATCTTCTTGTTCAGATACAATTTTAGGTGTAAGACGTGACAATACATCTGCTACTGATCCAGCGCGATATTAGCAAACAGCATTCATACACTAGATACTCACTTGGGCCCATACATTCATACTACGCTAATACTTACGCTGGGTTTTATCAGTTGTTACTCTCTATCAAAATCCCTGCTACCAATTATCTTCTGATTGAAGAGTAATGACTTACCAATGAATCCTTTGCTAATTGGGAAATTTAAAATGAGTGACATTCATTATAGTACATAATCCTGAAATAACCACTGAGTCAGGAAGTTTTAAAATGTTTATCTAAAGATTCAGCAGAGTAAAATACAGAGCCACATGGTACTTAATCGCAATACCCAAGATTAAGCATAAAAATGATTATTGCTAATCAATGACGGTGTTTAAAGAAGAGGAGAGGATAGAGATAGCAGCGCAACTAAAGGTTGCAATATATTTACCTAAGTGCGAGAACCAAACCCCTTAGCCAAGGAGTTGAAAGAATAGGACCCAGGAAGGATGAAGAGCAAAGACCTCCTCCAGGATCAGGACAGGACCGGTGACCTCTCTACAACGACGCCTGCGTCGTTCCCCTCTCTGATACTCGACTTCTCCTCGATTCTCCCGTTCCTTCCTTCTAATGGACTCTGCCGCCCCCTCCTCAGGACCTCTTCTGGACAGGGACTCGGTCTGCAATCGGACAGCTTGGCGGTCTGGAGCTAAGCGCGCTCTGGCAGCTTGGACGCCTGTTCTTCATGAACGCATGCTCTCATGGAATCTTGCTCTGACTAATTAACTAATGCTATATTCTATTATACCCTTCTACGCCCATGTACCTCCCCTTAATGTTACTAAAATATGGGACCACTACTTCTGATTGGACAGGGACAGGGGGTGGATTCTCGCACCATATTGATTTGGCCTAAATTGTAAAGCCTATTGTCTTTACGTTCCCACCCCTTCAAATTAATACATTCGCTTTATTTCCCACCCGTCTCATGACAAATGTAAACCAATTTTCATAGACATTGTATCAATGTGTGACAGGAAAGCACTAGTACAACATCTTCGGCCATCAGGTTACGGCCTTGGACTTCGTCCAGGTTGACTTCATTTGGCAGGCACACAAGACACATGCGCAGAACCATTTGCCTCTCGAGTTTCAGGTCACCAACCCAGGCCCAAGTTTACTGAACTAATAAAAGTGCAAGAAGAAAATATTAGAATCAAAAATAAAATGTTTCACTGTATACCCATTATTTCTATTCTATTCCCAATTAAATATATATACTATCCCGCGTTAGTAGCGTTAGGAAACGACAATTTAATAATGACATGAGAGCAAGCAGAAGCATGTGAAAACATCAAGCAGCCATTTTAATGCACACTGCGCAGAAGCAGAAGTTTCCCACCAAGCAAAGAAAGACGTCACACCATGTGATATGGTTGCGACATGCGCATTGAGCTTTCCGCGCATAGCGGCCATTTTGGATTACAGACAAGCGTTATTCATTAGTAAAACACATAGGCAAGCATCTTTTTCTTTTGTGTCGTGAATGCAAAGGTTAGTATTAACAATACAAGTTTAATAAATTAATACTGTGAGGAGGATTGAATACAAGCAAGTTTCATTTATGAAACCTTGCTCCATCAATCCCTCTCTGATGGCGTTCTGAGCCATCAAAACACTACCGTCAATCAGATGCCAACTTCTAGAAATTACTTCATTCTCATCTTTACACTTTCCATTTTTACAATCTCCTTTTAATTTCTTGTATAATTCACTTCTCCACTCTTCAAGTTCGATTTCATCTACCTTTCGTTTCTTTCCTCTTCCTGTCACCTTATATGTTCCATTCTTTTTACAGCATTTGCACCATATTGTTACTACCAATATTATTATTGCTATCCCTGCTGAGGGTACTAATATTTGACCTATAAGTCCTTTCCCTATATTAGCAAACCAGGTTCCAATTGACGATATACTATTTGTCAATCTTTCCCATACACTATCAACTTCCAGTGGTTTAAGTTCTTTCTCAAGTTTAGTTATATTCTGTATATACGTTCCAATTTCTGCACTCTTATCAGGAATATAAGTGCAACAATGTTTCGTCTTCAATAATTTACAGACTCCGCCCTCTTTTGCCAATATGATATCAAGAGCAAGTCGATTTTGCATAACCATAGACCTAATCGCAACCATTTCCGCATTAATCATTAGAAATCCTCCAGCAGTATCCGTTGATAAACGATCAACTACTGTTGACAATTTACATATTTTCCTTGAGTTCAGAATTATTTTCACTGAAGGTATCAATGCACCAAATATATCACCTACAATTTCTGAAAAACTAGCTCTTTTACTACGTATTAATTCGTTATTGTTTTCATTGCTCTCAGTGTTTCTTTTTACGTGATATA
Organism: Calotriton arnoldi; assembly: GCA_963921515.1. NCBI lineage: Eukaryota > Metazoa > Chordata > Amphibia > Caudata > Salamandridae > Calotriton > Calotriton arnoldi. The sequence continues at coordinate 809,963 of CAWUFW010007456.1, read as the reverse complement.
TCTTTGGAAATACTATTCCAAAATAACAACTTCCATACCACCGTGCAGGAAGCCTAAAGTAAGCCTTATTCCCACACACATAATAGATTCCAGGAAAAACTGAATCTGTTCCTCCTTTGAGTCCCCAACTCCAAGAATTAAAAAATTGTGTTCACATTCACTGGTACCGATGAAAACATTGTTATAATCAGTCTTTAACCTATGAAGACAAATTTTTCCTGTTTTTACAAAATCCAGAGCCATAGCAGCTTGAGCCTTGCCAGGTGTGTAACTACCTTCTTTCTCAGCCCAAGGTGGCAAATGAGCCTTATGCTCAGAAGCTTTCTTTTGAAAATCTTGTCTTCTAAATTCAAAAATATCTTTTCTTCTTCAAGTAAAGAACATGTTAGATTGTGTCTATGTGCATGTGTTATGTCTATTGATTTCATGGTTAAGAAAAATTCTCCCATAAACTGTGCGTCTTGACTACTAAGCACTGGGTTCATACTCTTGCGAATCGGAATCTCAGAAAATATCACATCTAAGTTTGAATAATAATACAGAAGTTTCCCTGTTCTATAAAATAAACTAGACAAAACACTACATGATATGCCATATGTCAGTGGTAAGTGATGGTATGTTAATCCTTCTGCTACTGATTCGGGTAACTTCATACAGACGTAACAATTACTAACTTCCATTGTGTCTACATATTGAAACAATAACTTTGTGAAAACGTTTAAACTAGTGTCGTTGTCAGCTACTTCATGATGAATTTCTGGTTCACTTTCTACCATTAGTTCTACTCTATTGCCCTTTATGTTTGCTGTCCTCTCCTTAGTTTCATTATTAATCTTTTTATCTATTATCATCAGGTAAGGAATTGCTACAATCAGGACTAACCATACTATAAGCACCATTACTAGACTACATATGCATATTGCACAGCATCTTCTACAACATTTCTGTTTTGGTCTCCCAGTAACTCTATCGTCAGGCATTTTTCGACAAGGAAGATTGCTCTTCTTATCTTTTCTTTAGCTTATTCTTTTGCTTAGTCAGGGTGGTCTTGTTTCTTCTTCGTACGTCAATTCTGCACTTGTTCCTTCGCCACCACTGTCACTTGATTCTGAGCTTTCAAAATCTTCAAGAATGATATAAGTCCAGTCAGGACCCTTGAGTTTATTATTCACAAGTTTCAGTCTTTTGCTTCTTCTTTTCGCAGTTTTATTTTCTTGTTCAGTTTGACTTGATACTTCAGGTATTTGATCTGGATCTTCACTTCTGGTTGTTATGTGGTACTTTACTCTTTTAATGACACTCGGCCAATGATCTCCTTTTCTTGTTTTCTTTGTTGGCACTGTTTCTTTGTTTTCGTCTTTAGAGATCTCGTTAATTTCACTGCTTAGCACTGTTTCGTGTTCTTCAATTACTGTGCTTCTTGTTTGCTCCTTTTCAGGTCTAATTGGTTTCTCTGTAACAGCTCCACTGTGAGTTTCCAATAACTGACCTTGTTCTTTATTTATTTCTTCAAGTTCATGTTTTTCAAGGTTTTCTTCTTCTGTGTACTCTTCTTGATCTAACTTGTTCTGATCAGGGCTTATTGCACTGTGAACTTCTGCAGCCTGACCGGATTCTTCTAGACCTGTCTGTCCCTGATCAAAGTCTATTAGGTCTTCACTGTTTTGAGTCCAGTTTTCTTTCCCTATCTGACTTTGTTCAGGTTTTCTTAATGTCTTTTCTTCTTGTTCCTGAACTGCTTCTTCTTCACCTATCTGATCTTCTTCAATTTCCTCCAATTTCGCTTGACTTCTTGTTCTGTGGTATACTTCAGGAACTTCTACCACTGGTATCCAATCCTGACTTGTGCTCGGTTGTTCTTCTTCAGCTTCCCCGGAATCTCTAACTTGAGATCCTACAGCTGGGCAACCTTCAGCCTCTTCAGTGATTGGCGTTGTCTGAGGATTCTCTTCCTCGGGATCCGGTACTCTCTTGGTGTGACTTACATGGATCCAATTATGAAATCCGGCACACTTCACTGCTGTATTCGTTTTCAGTATGACTTGACACGGTCTCCCCCATCTAGGTGATAGACACGTTTCTCTGGTGTGATTCTTCACTACCACCCAGTCACCAGGATTCAGATCATGTTCTTGCTCAGGCTGCCTGGAAACTGCGTCTTCTCCAACCTGATGAGAGACAGAACGCACTAGGTCAGCCAATCCTTTGCAATAGTCCAGAACCATATCATCAGATATATTCACCAGTTTGTTTGTGGGAACATGTGTTTGTCTCATTGCTCTTCCCATCATTATTTCGTGAGGGCTCAATCCTGTGTTTCTGTCAGGTATACTTCTGAGTCCCATTAAAACAGAGTGGTAATGCATCTGGCCACTCTAATGATGTTGATGCACACATTTTTCCCAGTCTTGACTTTATAGTGCCATTCAATTGTTCAACCACTCCAGAAGCTTCTGGACGATATGCACAGTGCAGTTTCTGTTTTATTTGAAATGCTTCACAGATTATTTGAATCACTTCGCTGTTAAAATGTTTTCCTCTATCTGATTCCAAAGTTACTGGAAAACCAAACCTAGGAATGAGCTCTCGTAGCAACAGTTTTGCAACTGTAATGCTGTCATTCCTCCTAGTAGGGTAAGCCTCCACCCACTTTGAAAACAGGCACACTATGACTAGTACATATTTCAGCCCTCTACATGGTGGTAACTGTATGAAATCAAACTGAAGTCTCATAAATGGACCCTCTGCCTTTCCAATTTTCCCAAATCCAATTACTGTCTTCCTCCCGGATTATGCATCTGGCAAGTTAGACATCTCTGGCAAAGACTCTCTGCAACAGCTCTGAATTTGGGATTGTACCAATTTTGTCTGAACAGCCTAATCATTGCATCTCTCCCTATGTGTGTGTCTCCATGATGCATTCTAGCCATTTGTGAGAGTAAACAGTCTGGCATGACTGGTCTGCCTTCAGCACTGATCCATACTTCATCATCTCCTCTTTGGGAACAACCCACTTTAATCCACAAATTCTTCTCACTTTCATCAACTTCATCTTGCAATTTCTTCACCTCATTCCAAGTTTCAGGTTGCATATACAGCATAAGTTGGCAGCTGATTCCCATTCTTTCCACCCTCTTATTGACTGACATTCTGGTTTTGGCACAATGTTGAGCCACCAGATCTGCATATCTGTTGCCGACTACCACCCAGTCATCTCCTGACTGGTGTGCAGCACATTTCACCACAGCCAATTCTTTTGGTGATTGTATTGCTTCTAGCAATTCCCTTACAAATTGTCCATTTTTAATGGGGGATCCTGAAGAAGTAATGAAATCCCTCTGCATCCATAGTTGGCCAAAATCGTGCACAACCCCGTAACCATATTGGCTATCTGTAAATATGGTCACTCTCTGATTCCTCCCAATTTTGCATGCTTTATCAACGCAATCAATTCAGCTACTTGTGCAGATTTGACTCCTGGTAAATAGGATGCTTCAACTATTCCAGTTAATTCACATACCGCATAGGCAGCAGTTAGTTTACCATCTTCATGTCTTTGACATGAACCATCAACAAATAGCTCCCTGTCTGGCTTTTTAAGAGGCTGTTCCTCTATATCTGGGCGTGGTTTTGTGCATAATTCTGTAATTTGTATACAATCATGTTCATCGTCTTCGTCATCTTTAATTCTCTCATGACGTGGGTCTGGTAGTAAGGTTGCTGGATTTATTATAGTACACCTTACCATGTTCACATTTTCAGCACCCATTATGATTCTTTCGTATTTAGTCAGCCGACTATGAGTAAGATGCTGAGTTCGGGTTCTTGTCAACAGAATGACAACTGCATGTGGAACATACACTTTTACAGGGTGTCCCATCACAATTGACTCACTTTGTTCAATGCTCAAACAAGTAGCCGCCACTGCTTTTAGGCATCCTGGCAATGCGGCTGCTACTGGGTCCAATGTAGCAGAAAAATATGCTATAGGACGTCTTTCTAGTCCATGTCTTTGAGTTAGGACAGAAAGTGCACAATTTTCTCTCTCATGACAGAACAATGCAAATTCTCTCTTATAATCAGGCATGCCTAAGGCAGGTGCTGAACATAGGGCATTTCTCAATTTTACAAATGCTTCTACACTTTCATCCTCCCACTCCACAGGGTCCTTTGCTTTCTTTTTTGTCATGTTAATTAAGGGCTTAGCCAACATGGAAAATCTTGGTATCCATTGTCGACAGTAACCTACTATTCCTAGGAACATTCTCACTTGTCTTTGTGTTACAGGCATTTGCATTTTCTTTATTAAAGCTACTCTTTCAGCTGTTACTCTTCTTTTTCCTCTCTCAATTTGGTGTCCCAGATACTTAACAGCTGTTGTACAGAATTGCAATTTTTCAGGCGAGACCTTATGCCCTTTTTCTGCCAAAAGATTTAATAATGCTATGGAATCAACCACACAGTCCTCTCTGGTGTTCGATGCCACCAATAAGTCGTCGATATATTGGACAAAAACTGAGCTTCCTGGCATCACTAATTTTGCAAGGCACTTTTTCAGTATCTGGTTGAAAATAGAAGGACTTTCTGTGTACCCCTGAGGAACACGATTCCACACATAAACTTTGTTCTCAAATTTAAATGAGAAAAGATACTGGCTGTCTGGATGTAATGGTATTGAAAAGAACGCTTGACACAAATCAATTACTGTGAACCATCCTGCACTCCACGGAATCTGGTATAGAATTACTGCAGGATTTGGTACTATGGGACAACATGGTTCTACAATCTTATTTATTTTCCTCAGGTCCTGAACAATTCTATATTTTCCACTAGGTTTCTTTAATCCCATTATTGGTGAATTACATGGGCTACTCATTACTTCTTTTAGTATGTTTTGTTCTATCATTCGATTTATTTCTTCAATGACTCCTGCTTTTACTTCTGCACTCATTTTGTACTGTCGGGTATTTGGGAAAATTGCACCTTCCTTTACAGTAATTTTAACTGGATCTATTTTAGCCATAAGTCCTACTTCTTTTCTGGTGAAGTCCCATACTATGGGGTTTACTGTACCTTTTAATTCTTCTGGCAACTTATCTTTTGTTATTAATGAAAACATCTCATCCACTTCTGTACCTTGTTTTGCAATCATAATTTTATATACATGGTCTTCATCTGGTGTCTGAACGGCCACACCATCGGGTGTGCAGAAAATGGTACAATTCATCTTGCACAACAAATCCCTACCTAATAAGTTTACTGGACTGGAATCACATACTACAAATTGATGCATTTCTCTGAAGTTTCCAATTTTAACTTCCATTGGTTCGGTAAGAGGTGTTCTAATCCGCTGGTTAGCTACCCCCACTACTTGGATATTTTCACCAGAGAGAGGAAGGTCTGGAATGTCTGCTGTTCTCACAGTAGACCGGGTAGCACCAGTGTCCAAAAGGAAAGTAATATTATTACCTTTCACATTCCCTTCAACATATGGACCTGACTGATCTACCTGTAAGGATGCACCAAGTATGCACTCCTTCTTCCCCTCTCCTAGGCACCGTCATGGACTGTATTGACAGAAATCGTCCTGCAAAAGAAATTGTGATGTCATATAATCATTCTTACCACTTCCTCCTGGATATCCGATGTCTGTACCATGCTTTGCTCTGCTTACATTACCCTGAATAGGTGCAGGTGGCAACTGACTCTGAGGATTTGCACCCTGCTGTGAGTCATTCTGCGTCTGTGGATTTAAATTTTGATTTGGGCCATTATTATTCCGAATCTTTTTACATTCATCCTTCCAATGCCCCAATTTTCCGCATCCATGACAAGGAAATTTCTTTTTAGCTTCTTCTCTACTCATTCGTCCTCTAAACTTGCCACCATTCCCAGCATCACCATTCGTTCCAGAATCTTTTCCCGGATTTTCACTCAGATTTTCCAAATTGATTCCCTGTTTCTCAGCCATTTTCACCTGAGCCCACATTACTTTTTCCTGCAATTTCTTGTGTCTATCCTCAATATCATCTCCACAATATTTTGCATACTTCAGAATCTCATCTATGGGCTTTCCCTGCCAACACAGCATATGCTGTTTAGTCATCTGACACATTTCTGGCTTTAAACCATAAACAAATCGATACACAAACTGACTCATGTTTTTGTCTCCAATGTCCTCAAATCCACTATACTTTTTAAATACCTGCAATAGACGCTCATAGTAAGAATGTACTGATTCATTAGCTTCTTGGGTAGTTCAATCTATTTTTACCCAATCTGTTTCTTTCGGTGGTATTTTCCCTTTCAGGTAAGTTATCACCTGCTGATACTTTTTCATCACGTCATTTGACGGGGCACCTGTCTTCGGATCTCTAGGATATTCATCACTAGGCCAATCAACTGTAATTTTACAATCTGTCCACAAATCGGCAGGTACCACTATGTCAAACAACCCATCTAAGTCCTTCAACAATACCTTTGACACCTTCACAAACCTGTCAACCTGCTTGTACCATTCAATTGGTTTTTCTCTCAACTTTGAAAAATCATTCGTAAATGACAAAATATCCTGTCTGCTCCATGGGACATGTACATATCCTCCTCCCGCAACTTCTCGCATTGGATACATCTGGTCTGCTTTCCCTGTTTCTTTCATCACATATTCTGATGCTGTTCTACTTGTTCGTGCTTCTTCCTTTTTCTTGGCCCACCTAGTTTTCCATTTATCTAGGTCTCCCCATTTTTGCAAAACTAACATTAATTCTCTTATTTGTAATCTTCTTCCAGAGGCATTCATATTTTCTTAATCTTAGTCTGAAAATTCTGCTCTATAGGGTTTCTGTAGTACTTTTGATCTCCCAATTTCTATTCCCATCTGTAGTGCTAAATTGGATAATTTTTCATGGAATATCCTTACATTTCTGGTGATACTCCTACACAGGAACAATAATTCTTCTTCATCATAGGTATTTAAGCGTTCTAGTCCTACATTTCCTGCTATTATTTCTTCTAATTCGACTTTCAATTTATGAATGTCCATTATTTTCGGAGGTGTGCACTGTTTAACTGATCCTTGCACCCATCTTTCTAGATCTTCAGGTGTTACTATGGTAGCACTTTTTGCTCCCGATGAAGTTACTAAACTTACATCTTTTGAACATCCAGGTACATCTTTTCTTGGAGTACTATTTACAGAACCTCGAATAGGCAAGTCCATAAGTGATATTGTGGATTCACAGTCACTAAATTGATCCTCAATTATAACTGGAGCTTCAGGTTTGGGATTATTCACAGGAGTAGGTGTAAGTATCGGTGGAGGACAGCTTCCCTGAGTACCATATAATGGAACTACTGGACCAATTGTTACAGGTATGGTCAATGAATCAGGATGTACTTTTATCTGAGTTATTTTCTGTATTAATTCTGTTCTGGTCTTTTCTAGGGCTTCTTTTTCTTTGTCATGAAGTATTCTACTAGGGGTGAATTCATGCATTATCTGTGGCACTAATGGAGTTTTCGGTGGTGCACTTGGAGTGCATCCACTTGTCCCTTCCTGATATGGTGGGGGATTTCTTAACATTTCCTCCATAAATTCGTCTTCAGACTCCTCATTTCTTATTAAATGTTTTGTCTTTTCTGTGCATTTACTTCCTAATTTCTCCTCTGCTGAGAACAATGGATATAATCCTTCTGTAATCATTGCCCTTCTCCATTGTTTCATCTGACCGTCCCTAGACTCACGTAGATATCTGGGAAAAAATCCTGGATAACTCCTATTACTTCTAGATCGGTCCCGCTCAAATGCCTCGGTTTCCCATTCTTCTAGAGCTTCGTACTGAGTTAATCTAGGTCTGGGTTCTAAGTCATTCATCCTCAATCTCAAATTCTGAAGAATTCGCCCATTGAACGTGCCATTCTCGGGAAATGCTAGTATTCCATCATGTTTGGTATATTCTATCCAATTCTCCATCCATACACAAGTATGATAACCTCTCTCCATCATCATGAATGAAGCGGGCGTTTTAGCTGGTGGAATAATAATTCCTTCTCTAGTTTTGAGTGGTTTATCCTTTTTAAAATAGTTCTTAATCTTTTGCAGAAAGGACATTTTTCTCTTCTCTCTGTACATTCTATCTAATCTTCGGTGTACAAAATTATATTCTGCAAAACCTAGGAATCTCCTATCCGGACGAGTTCCTGTTAAAGTCGGATCGCGTTTTAACATGCAATCTTTATCCACTAAGATTTTAGCTTCTAAAATATCCACCAATCAAATGTCTGCTATCTTTTATTTCTGAGCCAATCCTTGCGTGGCCTTTTGGTGACGTTTATCTGTCAACCCCTCCTTTACAATCTGCTCTTTCCTGTCCTTGCTGGTTCAACCAATCCCAGCGCGGCACCTGTGACGTCAGTACTACTCCTGACTACTGACCCCTCCTTTACAAGGGTTTTTCCACACCCGCTGATTCAACCAATCTCAGCGCGGCGTTTTGTGACGTCAGCTCCCTCTCCGGCAACTGACCCTCCCTTTACAAAATCTTACGCAAACTTTATTTTCTCTATAAATCTTAATTAAATTTCAGTAACAACATAAAATATTCGCTATCGTGCCAGTTTCTCTAAAATAGAAAAGATAGTTTTTCTCTCACACTTAGTAAAACCTTTCCGTTTACTAAACATACACTACGAGTAAAACACTTCTGTCTACTCTTCACACAAGCTCCAGAAGTACCTCTTACTTCTCCAATGTTACCCTTTCTAGGTGATATAACATCAAATTTTCACCAGCGTACTCTTTTGCTATTACTCACACGCATAGAATCCCTAACGAGTACTGAAAGTCCTGCTTAACTTTTCAGTACTAATTCTGCCTGACAGATAACCTCACTGCAGTATGGCTTCCACTTACCATCCGCTATTCCTTTTACCCCGGGGTATTCTGGACAACATAAAACAAAACTCAAAATTTAAGCGGATGTTAGTTCATAAAAATACAAATAAAATTCTCATTACCCAATTAACAAAAAGTAACCATTCTCTGATAACCAGAAAACTGATCCAGCGCGATATTAGCAAACAGCATTCATACACTAGATACTCACTTGGGCCCATACATTCATACTATGCTAATACTTACGCTGGGTTTTATCAGTTGTTACTCTCTATCAAAATCCCTGCTACCAATTATCTTCTGATTGAAGAGTAATGCCTTACCAATGAATCCTTTGCTAATTGGGAAATTTAAAATGAGTGACATTCATTATAGTACATAATCCTGAAATAACCACAGAGTCAGGAAGTTTTAAAATGTTTATCTAAAGATTCAGCAGAGTAAAATACAGAGCCACATGGTACTTAATCGCAATACCCAAGATTAAGCATAAAAATGATTATTGCTAATCAATGACGGTGTTTAAAGAAGAGGAGAGGATAGAGATAGCAGCGCAACTAAAGGTTGCATTATATTTACCTAAGTGCGAGAACCAAACCCCTTATCCAAGGAGTTGAAAGAATAGGACCCAGGAAGGATGAAGAGCAAAGACCTCCTCCAGGATCAGGACAGGACCGGTGACCTCTCTACAACGACACCTGCGTCGTTCCCCTCTCTGATACTCGACTTCTCCTCGATTCTCCCGTGCCTTCCTTCTAATGGACTTTGCCGCCCCCTCCTCAGGACCTCTTCTGGACAGGGACTCGGTCTGCAATCGGACAGCTTGGCGGTCTGGAGCTAAGCGCGCTCTGGCAGCATGGATGCCTGTTCTTCATGAACGCATGCTCTCATGGAATCTTGCTCTGACTAATTAACTAATGCTATATTCTATTATACCCTTATACGCCCATGTACCTCCCCTTAATGTTACTAAAATATGGGACCACTACTTCTGATTGGACAGGGACAGGGGTGGATTCTCGCACCATATTGATTTGGCCTAAATTGTAAAGCCTATTGTCTTTACGTTCCCACCCCTTCAAATTAATACATTCGCTTTATTTCCCACCCGTCTCATGACAAATGTAAACCAATTTTCATAGACATTGTATCAATGTGTGACAGGAAAGCACTAGTACAACATCTTCGGCCATCAGGTTACGGCCTTGGACTTTGTCCAGGTTGACTTCATTTGGCAAGCACACAAGACACATGCGCAGAACCATTTGCCTCTCGAGTTTCAGGTCACCAACCCAGGCCCAAGTTTACGAACTAATAAAAGTGCAAGAAGAAAATATTAGAATCAAAAATAAAATGTTTCACTGTATACCCACTATTTCTATTCTATTCCCAATTAAATATATATACTATCCCGCGTTAGTAGCGTTAGGAAACGACAATTTAATAATGACATGAAAGCAAACAGAAGCATGTGAAAACATCAAGCAGCCATTTTAATGCACACTGCGCAGAAGCAGAAGTTTCCCACCAAGCAAAGAAAGATGTCACACCATGTGATATGGTTGCGACATGCACATTGAGCTTTCCCGCGCATAGCGGCCATTTTGGATTACAGACAAGCGTTATTCATTAGTAAAACACATAGGCAAGCATCTTTTTCTTTTGTGTCGTGAATGCAAAGGTTAGTATTAACAATACAAGTTTAATAAATTAATACTGTGAGGAGGATTGAATACAAGCAAGTTTCATTTATGAAACCTTGCTCCATCACTACCTTATTCTCTAAACCCGGAATGTATTTTATAACAAAATTGTACTCCTGTAGACATATTACCCACTTAGTTATTCTACTAGAGATTGAATCAAGGCCCTTCTTGCTAAATATTTCAATCAAAGGTTTATGGTCAGTTCGTACTTCAAAGTCAATCCCCCAAAGAATTTTTTTAAATTTTTTAATGGCCCAAAATACAGCGAGGGATTCTCTCTCAACCACCGAATATCTAGTTGCAGGGTCTTTGAGACTGCGTGATAAAAACATTATGGTTTGCATACCTTTAGGACCATGTTGTTGCAAGACTGAGCCCAACCCTTTTTCACTGGCATCAGTGATGAGTATAGGTTTAGACTTAGGGTTAAAACTACTGAGAGAAGGTGCAGACTTAAGTTTCTCTTTGATATCAATAAACTCTCTCTCACAACAGTCCGACCATTCAAAATCAATTCCCTTCTTCAATAAATACCTCATATTGGCAGCACAATCTGCAAAATTTCTCACAAATTTACCATAATATTCTACTACACCTAAGAACTTCATGAGTTCACTCTTACATGAAGGAGAACTCATTTCTTGTATAGTATTGATTAAATCCGACTTTGGTTTAACCCCTTCGCTGGTAATATTGTGACCTAAGTAATTTATTGAGTCCGTTCTAAATTTGCACTTTTCTGCTTTAATGGTCAAGTTGTGATTACACAATTTCTCCAAAGTTAATCTTAAACATGCATCATGCTGACTTATATCATCGCCATATATCAAAATATCATCTTGATACACATATACACCTGGGAGACCATGAAGAATGTTCTCCATAACTCTCTGGAAAACTGAAGAGGCTGATACTAAGCCAAAAGGCATACGTTTGAATCTATAAGTACCAAAAGGCGTTATGAAGGAAGTAAAGTCTCTACACGACTCTTCTAACTCTATTTGGTGGTATGCTGAAGTAAGGTCTATTGTACTAAAGACTTTAGCACCACCTAACAAGGCTAATAATTCATTTATGTTTGGTAATGGATATTTATCAACTACTACACATTTATTTAATTGTCTCAAGTCGATGCAGAGCCTCAGATCTCCATTAGATTTACGAGCTGCTACAACTGGGGCCAACCATTCAGTGCCCTCAACATCCTCTATGATACCCCAATCTTTTAGTTTATCAATTTCCTTCCTCATGGCATCCCTCACAGAAAGAGGAACGTTCCTTACTTTGCAACAAACAGGAGTAGCGTCTTTTCTAAGTACAATTTTATGTTGGTACCCTTTGAGGCAACCTAAGTCTTTTCTGAAAACCTTTGAATAATCTCTCTTGAGCTCTGAAACAAAACTATCCTCACCACTCTTTTCAAGAATCGAATTAACATCATTTTTTAGTTGAATGGGAGGATCAGCATTTGGGTCAAGGTATACTCCAAGATCACCTTGATGGATCCAGCTAATGATGCTGTCTCCTTTTTTAGAAACATAGATTTTTCCTGAAACTAGTCTACCCTTATACTCTATGAGACCTACAAAATAACCATGAAGTTTAATAGGTTCTCCGCCATAGGCTAAAGGCCTAATATCAGGTTCCAAAAGTTTTACCTTAATAGAGTTGTTGTAGTCAAAGGAAAGATTAGCCATGACCTAAATGAAAGCTTGAATGGAGCAACTCCGCAGGTTGGTGGAAAAAGTGAAATTCGTAGCTCATCTAGGATGTGCAAACGACCATCTTATCTTTCTGATTATGTATAAATGTTCTTGTTTTATTTTGTTTAGGTAAAGAAGGGAGGTGTGTGGTGTACTGCCTTTCCTTCTATATATGTGATGTCTTAGTCATGGAACTTTAGTATGTCATTTACAGAATGTTGTATGAGTCATAGACCTGTGTCATGACATTCCATGAAAAGTTTTGTAAGTAAACCTGGGAGATGATGTTAAGACCTGCTGGTTGATGGATGGGATTCTTGGTGGAATAAACTAAAGAAGAAACAGCATATCTGTGTCCAGACTCTATGTATCAGGAATGCTTTAACTCCACCAAATCGGAATCCAGGGAGATGCTGTTAAATGGATCACAAACACAAGAGAGGGGGGGACTGGGAGCTAGCGGAAAAAGGTCCAGTACCCGTGCCCCCAAAGTCAGATGTGTCTATCACTGGAGGGTAACTGTTCCTAATAAAGTAGCTTGCCCATTTGGCCGCCTAAAGTGTAGGTGAAAGGAGACCTGACTCCTTTATGGGCTAATGGTTGGATATGAAGAGAAGAGGGGGGAAAATTCCTCCTGATTAGAGAAGTGCCCTCACACACTCATAAGAGTGTCATGCTTCAACATTGGGCGTTACTCCTCATGGGGGTGGTGCTGCTGTCTCCCACGGGCCCCGCGAGAGGGCTCTTTGGCAGAGATCTTTTCAGAGGAACGCCGCAGTGGTGAGTGTGGGTGTGTGGGGAATAGTGCGAGTGAGTTAAAAATATCATACTGGTATCCTAAGAGAATTTTATTCTGGGGTCCGTGCGATATGGTTAAAATAAAGCAAAGAGGGGTACTCATGACCTGGTTGTCAGAGTTGGGAGTATTTTCCTCTGCGAATATCAGTGCTAGTGGTGATAATAAACAAACAGGTTGTTAAGTGGTGAAAATGGTCATTTCAGGTCGACATGTTTCACGCCTATCGTGGTCCCTAATGGATCCAATGGTGATTCTTCAGGACCGTGCAAATATTAAAAAGAGAGAAATAGTGATACAGGGGTTCAAGACAGCGACACTCAATACACCCTGTAGTTATACCCAGATTTGATTGTGTGGTCAAGGTGGCTCTGCACCTATACGAAATTGACCACCTTAGTATCAGTATCCAACCTGAGAAAAGGAGAAATAAGCACAATGTATATGTCTAAATTGCCATAGTATATAAAAACCCGATTAACATTACCATACTAGACCAGGTATGTAATGATCAGCTGGAAATTCTGGTTTTCAGTATGAATCTGCATCACAATGTTAACTGGAAAGGAGCTATAGTCTATCGCCCACCTGGACCACTAGCCAATGCCACCTCACAGATCATTGAACTCATTGCACCATATGTCATCTCCTCTAGGAATTTCCTTCTTCTTGGTGATTTTAATATACATAGCGAAATTCTAGACAACCCAGAGACTTCATATTTTCTGACCAAACTGGCTGCACTCAATCTTATTGTAATGAACAAAGATGCTACTCACCAGGCAGGACATACGTTGGACATCATCTTAACTAACTCCCCTGACTTATCGTATGTGGCTACGACTCCTTTGACTTGGTCGGACCACTCGATGGTCGAATTTCGTATCAATAACCACAAGGCCCACCCCGCTCCCAAATGCCATTTTAATAAAAGCTATAGAAAGTGGAATTTAATTACACCAGAACTCTTCGAAGGGGCATTCTGTCCACCTCATTATGCGAATACAGACAATGTGGAGAAACGCCTAGCCGTTTTTAATACCAGACTACTTGCCACGCTAGATAGTTTAGCACCTCAGAAAAAATGCTCCACTAGCATAAAACGACGCCACGCCCCGTGGTATTCGACCTCATTGCGACTAGAAAAAGGCGTATGTAAAAAACTTGAACGCCATTGGCGCCGCTATCAAAACATCTCAGACAAAGAAAAATTCAAGGCGGCTCTAAACCATTACCACCACAACCTAAAAAATGCAAGGAAGACCCATATCGCTGCCGCTCTCGAACAAGCCGGGAGCTCTCAGAAATGCCTTTATCAGATTTTAAAAACTTTCACCAATCCTTTGGCCTGCGACACGGCGTCTGCACCCTCTCAGGCGCTGTGCGATGACATTGCTAGTCACTTTATTCAGAAAATAGACATGATATATAATAAAATCACTGCTACCATGAACTCCCAACCTAAATCAGGAACTGAACCCAAACATGTCCCACCGGTAACCAACTCAGTAGGAAACTTCCCACTACTCACAATAGAAGGTACTGAAGCCCTCCTAAAAGGCGCAAAATCAGGTTCTCCGTTGGATCTGATACCTGCCAAATTAATTTCCACTCTGGCCAGACAGCTTGCGGTTCCTATTTGTAACATTCTTAACAGTTCCCTGAAGGAAGGTGTCCTCCCTCCTGATTGGAAAGCTGCTCAAATACTGCCGATCAAAAAAAAACTTAAAATTTCATCTGAAGATGTAACCAACTACCGTCCCATTTCACTCCTTCCTCTGCACACCAAAAGTTTAGAAAAACACATCCACACTCACCTTTCTAACTTTGTTGAATCCACTAATAGCTTAGATTCCTCACAATCAGGGTTTCGTCCCAGATATAGCACCGAGTCAACCCTGGTGGCAGTAATGGACAACATTAGGATGCTATTGGACAAAGGTCAGGCGGTACTTTTGGTGCTGCTCGACCTATCCGCTGCATTCGACACCATATCCCACCAAATTTTACTCAGTAGACTGAGGGATATAGGCATCACAGGAACAGCTCTTAAATGGTTAACTAACTTTCTGTCTGACAGAACTCAGACCATTAACCTAGGGCCTTAACACTCTAAGACCACCAAGGTTACCAAGGGAATACCACAGGGCTCATGTTTGAGCCTTACTTTGTTCAACATTTATGTGGCTCCCTTGGTGAGACTGTTGAGAAATTTGGGTTTCATCCCCATATCCTATGCTGATGACACCCAATTACTCCTCTCGCTTGACAAATCCAACCCCAATATTCAAACCACCTTTGGTGAAGGCATGAAATCCATAGCGGAATGGATGAAATTGAATTTTCTCCAGCTGAACGCTACCAAGTCGGAGATTATGATATTTGGTGAGGCCTCTGTGAAATGGTCGCCTAGCTGGTGGCCAGAGGAACTGGGTCCCGCCCCTTGTCCTAAACAAGTGGTGAAAAACCTGGGAGTCCGATTGGACCAAAAACTCACCCAGAGAGATCATGTTTCCTCTACTATTGGAGCCTGCTTTCATAATCTGAGCATGCTCAGAAGAGCCTTCCCTTTCCTACCACTATCCTCGAGAAAAACCTTGATCCAGGCGTTGATTCTAAGCCGCTTAGATTACTGTAACGCGCTGCTGATCTCTGCCAATGAGAGAGACATTAATAGACTACAGGTGGTCCAAAACACCGCGGCTCGTTTGGTAACTAATGCCCCTCCAAGAACAGCTTCCTCTCCGCTGCTGCAGAAGCTTCATTGGCTGCCCATTCGGAAAAGGATCCACTTCAAAATATGTTGTATGGCTTATAAATCCGTATACAGATTAGGCCCTAGTTACCTTAATGACAAATTCATTAATTACGTGCCCTCCAGACCTCTCCGTTCAGGTGACAAAGCCCTGATTATAGTCCCACGCTTTAATAAGATGCGACAAGGTGGCAAGGCCTTCTACCATCTGGCCCCACGCCTCTGGAACAGTCTCCCCATTCATTTACGACAATGTACAGATTACCTGGCATTCAGGAAATTATTGAAAACTTCACTCTTTTAGCTTAGTCCCCTCAGGTTCGCTTATGTGCCCTCAGCGCTGAGATACCCTTATGGGGTGATTCACGCGCTCTATAAGTGAATAAATAAATAAATAAAATAAATAAATAAGTGTTGTTAATCCTGTAACGATAGGTGTAAATGCTGCAAATGCGAAGATAAGACATGCCTGAACAAACATGGCATACACGCCGGAAACCGGCTTTAAGGTGACAGACACACTGCTCATCTGTGCGCATACTTAACGTAATGGCAGTGAGTAGATCAAACACATCAGAGCACACGAGGTGTGGACATGCCTGAAAAAGCATGCCTTACAAGCCGTGGTCTGGCTGTGAAGTAATAAATACACTGCTCATCTGAGCGCAATCATGACATAAAGGCAGTGAGTCAGTGAAACACACTAAAACACACAACACAGAAATATATACGCCCTACCCCAAAAAATTGTTCAGGGAAATCTCAACAGCAGGGGAAGTGGCTCGAGAGGTTACCTAGAGATGACATATTGGGAATGAAATGCTAACCGCGAATGCTCCTAAAAATGGAGTATAAACTCACATGGTGCAAACAACAGATGGAAAATACTCACATTGACCTCATCGAATGACAGAACTGGTAACTGGCCTCAGCCGCTTGCCGGTGGGAAGGCGGTCGGCGGCACTCGTTTTAAATATGTGTGGCCCGCCCCCTCATTATCTCCTCACTGCGGACTGACATAGGGGCATAGAGCAGTGCTCGTATTTTGCGAGTGGTATTTTCGGGCGCCATGTTGGAAGTAGGGCGGGAGGGGGATGGAACTACATATGTATAGTGCATGTCTCTCAGGGGATGTTCGTTTTTTGTGAGAGGTTTATTTGAGCTCCATGTTGGAAGTAGGGTGGAAGGGGGAGAGAACCACATGTGTGTGGTGCATGTCTCTCGGGGTAGGCACTTATTCAGAGGCCATGTTGGGAATGGGGAGACAAAGAACCATCATACCGGGGCCACGTTGCCCGATGTGAGTACTGCCTGTGTCAAAATGCATTGGGCAGAACAAGGTAAATAGCCTGTGCTAGGGTGGAAGGGGCCATAGTATTACACTGCTCTGGGTCTCAGAAGCTGGAAAGGACTTGATTAGACAATACGTCACCGTGGGTCATCCTATGAATGACCAGACTCGGTGGCTTCGTAGCATAAGTGGTGTATGTGGGAACAACCCTCATAAAGAGATAGCGAAAGGTCTCGGGTGGGAAACGGGTAGGAAAAATGATGATGAGTTTGGGGACAGTCCCTTGTAATCTGTCAAAAATCCATCTAGAGTGGGAGATAGTGGACAGAAATCAAAAAGAAGTCAGTATGGTCACGTTATTCATAGTGGTAACGGACCGTGTCACTGCCATGGATACGAAGAATCCTAGAGGGTAGTATAACAGTGGTGCTGACAGATAAGACAGTCATTTAGTTAATGAATTTGGCCCAGGGAATGTCATCATTAAGTCCCCGAGTATTGGACTGTAAACGGAACACCCAGCGTTGTTCCTGAGTGAATAGGGTTCTTGCAGACCAGTTTGGATTAGAATCGATGATTGTCCATCGTAAATTGTCCGGTGTATGGTGCGCCTCAAGAAAATGTGTTAACAATCTGGTGTTAGTTTTCTTGCAGCGGATCGTGCTTCTATGCTCGCTGATCCGTACCTTAACAGGTCTTGTGGTCATGCCCATGTAACGGAGGTTGCAAGGACATGTGATTAGATAGACACAGTTTTTTGTATTGCAGTTAGTGTGTCGTTTCTGTTGCCAAGGCCTCTGTAATCCTAGGTCTGTGTGTCACCTAACTGCTCTGTTAGGTGACACACAGAGCAGGATCCACATGGGAAATGACCCTCGACTGGTGGTAAGGCCCAAAGAGTGGGTTGTCTTGTTTGTTGGGTACGTGGGCGGGTATGCACCAATAAGTTCCTCATGTTTTGTGTGCGTTTGAATGCAAATAAAGGGATAGGTCCGGGACTGAAGTTACCCATGTTAAGGATACTACCCTCCCATTGAGAATGACCCTACCAAGCGCTTAACCATCAAGATCATAAGACTTGTTTCAGAGGCTGAGACAGAAGAATGGATCACCAAACAAGAAGCATAATTCCTGAATAATGATCAACCCCAGATTCCATATTTCTACACCCTCCCTAAAATTCATAAAGGAGTCAACCCCCTCCAGGCCGTCCGATTGTTTTGGGTATTGAGTCACTCCTCGAACCCCTTAGCAAAATTTGCGACTTCTTTCTGAGACCCATCGTGATGAAGACCCCCACATATCTAAGAGATACGACTGATGTCCTCAATTTGATACAGTCATTTCCGACACCTGAAAAGATCGATCACCTGGTGACGTTGGACGTCGAAGCCCTGTACACTAACATTCCCCTGGACGCCACCCTCGAAGTCCTGGAGACCAACCTTCACAAGGAAGACCCATGGCCAAACAAGACCCCGATTACCTTCATTGTCGAATGTGCGTCCATAGCCCTAAAAGAGAATTTCTGAGGGGCGTGGCCAAGATGGTGGCGGAGTAACATCGACTCCTTGGGACTCCGCTCACCGAGGCCGTAATACAGCGTCCATTGGCGACATCTGGACCTTAGAGGGGGTTCCGTAGTATCCTCAGGGTGCGCTGGGCAATGTGAGTCGGAGCAGACATCCCGGAGACCCTGATCGCTGCGGTAAACGGCCGCGGAGGCTCTGAGGTGGCGAGCAGCGGCGGCGACGGGGACATTGTGAAGGCCGTCCCGAGAAACCCACCGGTGGTGAGCGGGCCCCGGAGTTGCGGCACCCGCCGAGTCAGTGGCAGAGGAGGCATTGCGGGCTGACAGCGAAGAGGAGCGGAGGGCGAGGGCCTGGCGGGATCGCGGCCTCGCCCGGAGCTGAGGGGCGGCCTATGCGGGACCTGGCCTGACGCGGCAGCGGTAACCTGTGAGGCCTGGAGCCGGGGAGGTGAGGTGGCGGCGCGGCCCTTACCTCTGCCCCGGCCACGAAGGGGTGAGCAGCGGCGCCTACCTGGCCCCGGGGAACCGGCCTGAGATGTGGGACGCCGCGCCCGGACCTCGCTACTGACGACTGGCGCGCTTGGAGCAGGGGAGCGGCGGCCACGTGTAGCTGCCTACTAGAGAAATGCGTGGGGCCCCTGACGGCCTAGTGGTGTGATTCAAAGAGCGGTGAGGTGCCTGTGGACACGGGGAGCTGCGGTGAGTGGCCTGTGCAAGCGGCGGTGTGGGGGACACAGACTGGGATCGGCCCCGGAGCCGGCGAAAGTCTCTGGGAGCTGGAGGGCCGGATAGCACATAGGCCGTGACCAGAGGGAGGGGCCCTGGCTCAACACCGACGACAGCCATTACATGGGGAGTGAGCCGGCCCAGGATCACATCCGCTGGAGACATAGGCCTTGGAGGTTGGCCTTTCGCTTGCCGGCTCAGGGCGCCACAGATGGACCTCGTCCCCCGCAGATAGACAGGCCGCTCCAGCTGAGAACTGGGACCTGGGAGAGGAGTGGAAACGCGACACACTTGCGGCTGGGACCCACTCGTTGTCAGGACTGGGAGTGCATTGCCCCGAGGCAGGTGAAGTTGGTGATCTGCCCCAGCCTGGCGGTGTGATCCTCTGTCTGCTGCGGCTGGGCCTGGTCCTGGCGCGCCCTTGCTGGTGTGAGGTGGGACGAGCAATGGAGGGCCACGGAGGCCTGGGCGCGGTTCTTCTGCGAACCCCTTGACTTGGTGGCCTGCTGGAGGGGCTCCTATTCCCCCACTTGGAGTCTCGTGTGGGGGAGGTGGCGGGATCCTGTGTCCAGCGAGCCATGGCTACACAACGATCCAAGAAGGACACCATGAGTAAAGATCCTTCCATCAAAGACCTGCTCCAGAAAACGGGCGGGAAGAAGACAGGCGAAGTGGGGACGGATCCGGAGTTGGGGCATGCCGTGGAACAGATTACAAAAGAATTTATGGAGCAGCTCTTCGGCTCGCACCGAGAGGACTTTGAAAGCCTGCGGCAGGAGATGGCCTCCGATATCAAGCAGCTCCGGACGGAGATCAGCGAGGTGGGGGATAGAGTTGACACTCTGGAACGCAACGGAGACCGTCGGGAGGAGAAGCTCACCACCCAGGCCCGGGAGCTCATTGACCTTCGTGAGCGGAATGAGGAGCTATACCTCAAGCTGGAAGATCTGGAGAACCGCTCGTGCGCTCTAACATTCGAATCAAGGGCGTGCCACTTCAGGCAGATGGCGGCAAGCTGGAAGAGTGGGTTCTCCGTTTCTTTAAACATATGGCTCCTGAACTGAGGGACAAGGAGGTCGTGTTGGACCGTACACACCGAGCCGGGCGGCCTGCTTCCGGCCCTGGCCAACCACAGGATATCCTGACTTGCCTCCATTCCTATCGCCAGAAGGAGATCATCATGGCCGCCACGCGAGACCGAACAACGGTGGAGTTTGAGGGACTCAAGGTGGGGGTCTTCCAAGATCTCTCACACCTCACCCTACAGCGGCGCAAAGACTTACGGCCTGTTACGTCCTTCCTCCGTGAGCAGGGTGTTCAGTACAGATGGGGACACCCGATCCGCCTCTCCTTCGTCTGGAATAATGAAACACATGGGGTGCGGAATATACAGGAGGTGAACGCTGTACTGGGTAATGCTCTGATGGTGGCAGAGGACTCAGACGCGGAGTAGGGGGGTCCCTCGGCTGGGAGGCCCCCGAGAACAGGTAGGAGACACGGCCCTAGGAGGGGCGCCCAGACGAAACCGTCGGAGGAAGAACGCCAACAGGAACGGGAGGCCGTGCTGCGACAACTACAAAACCGGGAGGGCTCGGAGGACGGAAACCACTGAAGGACCCTTGGGGGTCGGGAGCCCGCGGCCTGACAGCAGAATGACGGGTCCGATCCCAATAGGATAAGACATCGGTCTTGGTGGGGGGAGCCCCGTCCCATGAGTGTTGATGCCAGACCGTCGGATCCATGGACCCCTGCACGTCAGTGCTTACTTTTCCTGTCGGAAGAAGATGTTGAAATTTTCTCATGCTCTTCTCTTTCTGCCTTTTTTTGTTCTCTCCTTTCCTCTGTTCTTTTTCTCCACCCAAGAGAAATTTGCAGCCACCCCACAGACAGGTAGGGTGACTCATCGACTCTGGCAGTGGGGGGGCGGCGGTTGGGGGCAGGGAGGAGGGAACAACCCTGGGGAGGAGGACGGGACTGCTGCGCACACTGGGGGGGTGCTGCTTGTGGGTCTTATTGGTGCTTCTACTTCGGGGGTGCGCTGGTTGCTTGGTTCGTTGCCCCGGGCCTGCCTCCCCACACACATGTTGGGCCTGCTCCACTGCGCTAGGGGGACACAGTGTGACGCTGCTGTGGGAGGGGGGATCACCGGTAGTGGGGCCCGCTGGCGGGACAGGGGAAAGGGAGAGCGGGTACTCCGCAGCTGCGGGTTTCCCCTGCGACAGGCTAAGTCAGTATACACTTGAACCCACTCACATCTCCACATGATATGACTTAAGGTAGTGATTATGAGCTTCAATGTGCGAGGTCTTAACTCGCCAGCAAAGCGGCGCGCGCTTCTTGACTTGTTGAGAGATGCTCGGTGCGACATTTGCCTTTTACAGGAGACCCACCTCATGCGGGCGCATTGGAAGCTGCTTAGATCCAAGTGGTTCGATAGACAATACTTTTCATCGGGGCCGGGGAAGAAGGCTGGAGTGGCGATCCTTTTTGCTACACACTTTCAGGGGAAGGTTGTGGGTACTCACACAGAAATCGCTGGGCGCCTTCTGTCCCTGCGGGTGTTGATAGGGGAGCGAATACATACGATAGCCTCGGTTGATAGCCCCAATGAGCAGCAGGAGGCCTTCTTACGGGATAAAATAAGCTCAATCTTGGAGTCTCCGGACGAGGATCTCGTCATCGGGGGCGATTTTAATTTGGTCCCGGCAGCGGACCTTGACAGATCGACGCTTAGGGTGGGACACTCCGGCTCGATCTCCGACATGATACTTCAGAGACTGGGGGAGGCTGGCCTCACGGACGCCTGGCGCCACCGCTTTCTGACAGCTCGGTAGTATACCTTTTTTTCTGCGGCCCATCAAACATACGCCCGCATTGATCTTTTTTGGACCTCACCTAGGGTCACGGCGTCCACCGCCAAGGTATCTATTGGGGTGGCGGCGCTCTCAGACCACTCTCCGGTTGTCCTGACGCTGCTACTCCCAGGCGGTCCCGCACCGCAAAGCTCATGGCGTTTCAACCGTAAATTGCTCACTTACGGCGCCAATATTACTGAACTACGTGGTGCTATTAAAACTTACCTGGAAGTAAACGATGGAGGCTCGGTTGGGGCTGACATACTATGGGACGCCTTGAAGGCTGTCCTCCGCGGACGCTGTATAGCCATTGCGGCGGGCCTGAATAGGGACCGTAAGGCAAAGAGGGGGGAACTGGAGGATCAAATTAGGGAGCTGGAGGGGGTGCACATCCGTACGGGGGCGGTCCAAACCTGGCGGCTACTTACACAGGCGAGGAAGCAATTGCGGGCGTTATTTCTCGACCGCGCCGAATATGCCTTGCTCCGCACTAAGCAACGATACTATGAAGGAGGTAACAAGGCGGGGAGACTCTTGGCACACGCTCTTCGGACTGAGACGGCGGCACGCCGAGTCGCGGAACTCACGAATGAGCGGGGAGAGACCCTGCGTGTGGATGAGGATATAGCGTCCGAATTTGAGGCCTTCTACAAGGCCCTCTTTTCAGCCGAGTGCCTGGACCCTGCTGCGGCCGGAGAGTATACGCTAGCGGCGCCGGTGACCCCGCTTACGGCCTCGGTTGCGACCGGTCTGGATGCGGACATCAGCCCCGATGAAGGTCTGCGGACCATCCAGAGACTTTCAGTTGGTAAGGCCCCGGGCGAAGACGGCTTCCCGGTCGACTTTTATAAAATGTTTGCGCCAGATCTCACCCCCCTTTTGGCGCGCCTGTTTAACACCTTTAGCACATCTGGGAAACTGACCCCTTCGATGTCCATGGCAGAGGTAGTGGTCATTCCCAAACCGGGAAAGGATCCCCGAGAGTGTGCTTCATACCGCCCTATCTCTCTGCTCAACGTGGACCTGAAGATTTTCACAATTATCTTAGCATCCCGACTCGCCCCCCACATGCAAGGCATAGTGGACCCAGACCAATCGGGTTTTATCCCGGACCGCAACTGCGGAGATGGGACTCGACGGCTATGCCACTTACTGGACAAGACGCAACGGACACGGACCCCGGCGATACTCCTCTCGGTGGATGCCGAAAAGGCATTTGACCGGGTCCACTGGCCCTACTTGCACCAAGTCCTCTGCCGATTTGGGCTTGGGGAGAGATTCCGGAAGTGGGTGAACTGTGTGTATCATGATCCACAGGCCCTTATTCGGGTTAATGGGGTGGTCTCCCGTCCCTTCCGGATCGGACGCAGCACGAGGCAGGGGTGTCCTCTCTCTCCCCTCCTCTTCACGCTCTATATGGAGCCGATTGCTGAGAGGGTCCGCCAACTTCCTACGATCACTGGGATCCAGATGGGTGACAAGGAACACAAGATCTCTCTGTACGCGGATGACGTGCTCCTTTTCTTAACTTGTCCGTTGCTTTCCCTTCCCCCTCTGCTGGCGGAGGTGGAGGCCTTTAGTGCGGCGTCGGGATTCAAAATTAACTTGAAAAAGACACAGGCTTTGAGCCTCACACTACCAGCGGCGGATAGACACCAGCTATCGCAGCACTTCCCCTTCTCTTGGGCCGCCACCGATATCACCTTCTTGGGGATCCGGGTTTTTTCCACCACTGCGAAGACTAGCCAGGTGAACTATCTGGAGGCACTGGCCAAGGTCCGCCATGAACTGAATAGTTGGAAGAAGAATGCCCTGTCCTGGCTGGGCAAAATAGCGGCCATCAAAATGACGATTTTGCCCCGCCTGCTCTACATTATGCAGACGCTCCCCTTATGTCCCCCACCTACGACGCTGGCTCAAATGCAGCAACTCATCAACAGCTTCATTTGGGGGGAAAGAAGCTGCGTATGGCTCGTCACCTCACGTACTTGAGGCAAGACGAGGGAGGAATCGGTGTCCCACATCTTGGGCGCTACTACGAAGCGGCGCAACTGCCATGGATGATTGAATGGTACCAACTAGAGTTGGAAAAACATTGGTGCTTCATGGATAGGGGTGTGGCAGGGATTCACATCTGGAAGGTTCCCTGGCTTCCTAGGCGACACCGGCCGCCGGGCGCGTACATCTCCCTGGTCCTCCGTGACACTATGAAGGTGTGGGACAGGGTCCAGGAGAATTGTCAGCTGTCCTCGGCTATCTCTCCCTTGACTCCTTTCATTGGGAACCCAGACTTCCCCCCGGCCCTCGTAGGGAGCTTCTATTTGAAATGGCAGGAAGCAAACTGTAAACGTATAGGCGACCTCTTTGACGAGCAGGGAATCCTGGATTTCCCCAGGTTGGTGGCTCACTATGGGATCCCCAAGGAAGCGTATTGGCAGTATTTGGCGCTGCACCATTGGGTCACACAGCCCCAGGTCCGTCTACATGCAGGTCGGCTCCTCACAAAATTTGAGCTGTGGTACATTACCCGCACCTCCAACAAACGCCTCCTGTCAGATATTTATGGCTTTCTCAACAAGGCAAGGATCCAGGCCAAATCCCCAGCGCAGCGTAGGTGGGAGGCGGAATTGAGTCGGGAGTTCTCACCCAAAGAATGGGCGGACATTATCCATAGGGCCCGGGCATCATCGTGCAGCACATCGGGGAAGGAAATGCTCCTAAAAATTGCACATTATTGGTACTACACCCCAGTGAGGGTCGCCAAATGGAAGCCCCGCAGCAGCAATCTCTGTTGGCGCAATTGCGGACAGGCGGGTACCCTGACCCATATTCTATGGCACTGCCCTAAGATACAGGCATTCTGGGAGACTATTCTGCCCTTAGTTGATCAGATATATCAGACAGAACTCCCCAGATTTCCTAGTTATATCCTGCTGGGGCTACCCAACCCTCTCACATACCCCCTCCGGTCTTGTAGGGGCAGGGCGATCACTCTGGCGCTAGGGGCGGCCAAGCAGGTTCTCCTGGCAAGATGGGGCACGGCCGACACCCCGACTAAGTTAGACTGGCTACACAAAATGTGGGAGGTAGTGGGGATGGAACGGATTACTGCCGGGATCAATCATACCTTGCCTAAATTCGATAAGACCTGGGGCTCTATGGTGCATACTTAGCTTCTGAATTCATAGAGCTTACCTGCCCCCGATATCTAAGAGTCCTGCGATTCCCTACGACTCCCCTAACAGACCCGCCGCTCCCTCCGAAGGAAAATCAGTCCTAGCTCCCTACCGAGTCTTACCGTAAGCTGTGGGTGGATACCTGTCCTTTATCTCTTCCGTTTCTTCAGTCTCTTCTTCACTTTCCTTCACTTCCTCTTTTCCTCATTTCTTTTCTCTATAATAAAGTTTGACTTTGACTAAGATGCTCCCCGCCGGCCAATGGTTGTAGGTGGGTGTAATGTAAATGATTGCTGCATATTCAATAAAAAAGATTTAAACCATAAAAGAGAATTTCTTTGCTTTTCAGGACCAACTCTACCATCAGGTACAAGGCACCGGCATGGGAAGCACCTTTGCTCCAAGCTTGGCCTGTATCTACATGGCCGCATTTAAAAGCAAGTACATTGAACACGAGAACAACCCATATCGCAACAACATACTGCTATGGCATGGTTACATTGACGACATCTTAGTGTTTTGGAGTGGTGACTCAGAAACATGTGTATCATTCTGCGATTGGGTTAACACCTTGGACCCTTTTCTGAAGTTCACCAGCACCAGGTCAGAGAGCTCTATACCTTTTCTCGTTCTGTTGACCTCGACCCAAGACGGCGGCCTATTCACCACAAATTATTGGAAACCAACAGACAGAAACAGTCTTCTGCTCTATGATAGCCACCATCCCAAATCCCTTAGGGATAATCTCCCAGTTGGCCAGTTCCTCTGTTTACGCCGGAACTGTAATACCATCACCGAATACGAAAGGCAGGCCACCACTCTGAGATCCAACTTAGTGGACCGCCACTACCCACACAGACTGATACACCAGGCCTAGGGAGAGCTTGTTGGAGAGGAAGGAGAGAATACCCACTGACACCCTCACGTGTGTCACGACGTTCACTCCCGCCTCCAATAGAATACAGAAGGTCATCAAGAAACATTGGGCTATCCTTAACACGGGTAACTTCACTCCCGGACCTACCCCTTTATTTGCATTCAAGCGCACACAAAACATGAGGGACTTATTGGTGCATACCCGCCCACGTACCCAACAAACAAGACAACCCACTCTTTGGGCCTTACCACCAGTCGAGGGTCATTTCCCATGTGGATCCTGCTCTGTGTGTCACCTAACAGAGCAGTTAGGTGACACACAGACCTAGGATTACAGAGGCCTTGGCAACAGAAACGACACACTAACTGCAATACAAAAAACGGTGTCTATCTAATCACATGTCCTTGCAACCTCCGTTACGTGGGTATGACCATAAGACCTGTTAAGGTACGGATCAGGGAGCATAGAAGCATGATCCGCTGCAAGAAAACTAACACCAGATTGTTAACACATTTTCTTGAGGCACACCATACACCGGACAATTTACGATGGACAATCATCGATTCTAATCCACACTGGTCTACGAGAACCCTATTCACTCAGGAACAACGCTGGGTGTTCCGTTTACGGTCCAATACTCGGTAATGATGACATTCCGTGGGCCGAATTCATTAACTAAATGACTGCCTTATCTGTCAGCACCACTGTTATACTACCCTTTAGGATATTTTGTATCCATGGCAGTGACACGGTACGTTACCAATATTAATAACGTGACCATACTGACTTCTTTTTGATTTCTGTCCACTATCACCCACTCTAGATGGATTTTTGACAGATTACACGGGACTGTCCCCAAACTCATCATCATTTTTGCTACCTGCCTCCCACCTGAGACCTTTCCCTATCTCTTTATGAGGGTTATCCCCACATGCACCACTTACGCTACGAAGCCACTGAGTCTTCTCATTCATAGGATGATCCACGGTGACGTATTGTCTAATCAAGTCCTTTCCAGCTTCTGACACCCAGAGCAGTATAATACTATGGCCCCTTCCACCCTAGCACAGGCTATTTACCTTGTTCTGCCCAATGCGTTTTGACTTAGGCAGTACTCACATCTGGCAATGTGGCCCCGGTATGATGTTTCTTTGTCTCCCCATTCCCAACATGGCCTCTGAATAAGTGCCTCCCCTGAGAGACATGCACCACACACATGTGGTTCTCTCCCCCTTCTACCCTACTACCAACATGGTGCTCAAATAAACCTCTCGCGAAAAACGAACATCCCCTGAGAGACATGCACCATACACATGTAGTTCTCTCCCCCTCCCGCCCTACTTCCAACATGGCACCTGAAAATACCACTCACGAAATACGAGCACCGCTCTATGCCCCTACGTCACTCCACAGTGAGGAGATAACGAAGGGGTGGGCCACACGTATTTAAAACGAGTCCCGCCGACCGCATTCCCACCGGCGAGTGAGCAGCTGAGGGCAGGTACCAATTCTGTCATTCGATGAGGTCAATATGAGTATTTTCCATCTGTTGTCTGCACCATGTGAGTTTATACTCCATTTTTAGGAGCATTCGCGGCTAGCATTTCATTCCCAATATGTCATCTCTAGGTAACCTCTCGAGCCGCTTCCCCTGCTGTTGAGGCTTCCCTGAACAATTTTTTGGGGTAGGGCATATATATTTCTGTGTTGTGTGTTTTCGTGTGTTTCACTGAATCACTGCCTTTATGTCACGATTGCGCTCAGATGAGCAGTGTATTTATTATTCACAGCCGGACCATGGCTTGTAAGCTATGCTTTTTCAGGCATGTCCACAGCTCGTGTGCTCTGATGTGTTTGATCTACTCACTGCCATTATGTTACGTATGCGCACAGATGAGCAGTGTGTCTGTCACCTTAAAGCCGGATTCCGGCGTGTATGCCATATTTGTTCAGGCATGTCTTATCTTCGCATTTGCAGCATTTAGACCTATTGTTACAGGATTAACAACATTTATTCAGACCTATACATTGTGCTTATTTCTCCTTTTCTCAGGTTGGATACTGATACTAAGGTGGTCGATTTCGTATAGGTGCAGAGCCACCTTGACCACACACTCGAATCTGGGTATAACTACAGGGTGTATTGAGTGTCGCCGTCTTGTACCCCTGTATCACTAGTTCTCTCTTTTTAATATTTGCACTGTCCTGAAGAATCACTATTGGATCCATTAGGGACCACAATAGGCGTGAAACATGTCTACCTGAAATGACCATTTTCACCACTTAACAACCTGTTTGTTTATTATCACCACTTACACTGATATTCGCAGAGGAAAATACTCCCAACTCTGACAACCAGGTCACGAGTACCCCTCTTTGCTTTATTTTAACCATATCGCATGGACCCCAGAATAAAATTCTCTTATGGTACCAGTACGATATTTTTAACTCACTCGCACTATTCCCCACACACCCACACTCACCACTGCAGCGTTCCTCTGAGAAGATCTCCGCCAAAGAGCCCTCTCGCTGGGCCCATGGGGGACAGCAGCGCCACCCCCACGAGGAGCAATGCCCAATGATGAAGCATGACACTCTTATGGGTGTGTGAGGGCACTTCTCTAATCAAGAGGAATTTCCCCCCTCTTCTCTTCATTTTCTTTTTGTTTAACTTTGTTTTTATTGATTTTTTGATTTTTACAACAATTTGTAGTTTACAGTGTATTATTATCTTTTCTGTGTTTAGTCCACATTGTTAATACAAGACAGATCATGGCGTTATAGAAATAGATCACGCATTTACTACCTACACATCAGCCAATTTCAACTGGTACAGGGTTGTTGTTGCCCAATAATTGATTGAACATCATAATATACTGTTTGAACGTACTTAATATGTAGGCAACAACATAACATAAAATTGAATGACCTACACCCGGAACACTTACAGCGCGCCCATACACGTCTTCTTGTGTTGTATCCGCAATTCCCCCCCCACCCGCGCACCCGACCCAACATATCATTTCGTCTGTGCTTTTTGTTTACTCAGTCACCCAATCCCCTTAATACATAATGAATACCAGACAGACGATATACCCTGCCATGTGGGGTCTAAGTATATACACCTAAGCAGGAAGGCCAACTATGCATGCCCAAGTCCGTGTAGGATGGCCGGGCGAGGCAATGATCGCCTCCCCCCCTCCCCGCATTATAAGCCTTCGACACTCATATGCCCGCTATCAAGTGCGGGCGTTCCCCGTGGCGACTGCGGGCGGTCTCGCCAAGCCATACGAAAGTCCAAAAGTATCGCGTCCCACGCTGTGGCTAGCGGTTGCTTACGCAGTCCTCTAGCATCCTCCCGCTTAAGAGTCACGCTTTCTGCCTGCGCCCAGCATAGTAGTGATTGGTACCAGGCCTCCGCTGCCGGGGGGTCCGGAGATTTCCAACGGCGTGTGAGTAGCCTCTTGGCAACTATGAGTCCCAGGTCTATGTACCTGGAGGTCACCTTGTGTTTTTTGGATCTGGGGTACAGCCCCAAGACGCATTGCTCTCACGTCCAGTCCAGTTCCCGCTCCGTGCACTGAGCTAAACAACTGGTGCCCATGCCCCAGTAGGTACGAATGGCGGCGCATGACCACAGCATATGCAGTAGGTCTGCTCCTATTTCATCGCATCTCGCACATCTGGCATCGGTGCGATCAAAATATCTATTTATGCGCTCTGGTGTTAGGTAAGCACTGTGAATAATATAGTATTGTATGAGCCGGAATCGAATGTTCCGAGGTATTCGCACCGGGCTCTCGAGAATATTTTCACAGTCCCTGTCCGTGGCGGGCCTCTGCAGATCCGCGTCCCATCAGGCTCGGAGGGATAGCAGGTGTGGCACCGTGTGCACTCGGAGGGACTCCGCAAACCACTTGGTTAGGTGCCTACCAGTGCCCAACTCGTGCAAATACTGTATAGTTAAGTGGGTGGCAGGTTCCTGCGTTACATCGCCCCACATTGCGCCAAGTGACCGAACTATTGCGGTATGCAGGAGGAATTGGCCCTGTGGCAAGTCCGAACTCTCGGCTAGTTCTGCAAACAGGAGGAGCAGCCCATCATTATACAAGTCAGACAGCGTCTGCACCCCGGCGTCATCCCAACACTCAAGCTCTGCACTGGTTATTGCCCGAAGCCGTCTGGGGGTACCCAGGATTGGGAGTGATGACGCGTAGGGTGCAACACTACGTGTGATGTAAAGGCTGTGCCAATAACATCGATATGCCACCCCTACCAAAAGCTGTAGAGGTGCACTGCCTGTCCGACCCGGGTGAAACAATGTTACTATCTGAGCCTGTGTGAGCTCAGGTTCCTGTGTCGCTTTGTCCGACAGCTGACGTGCGCCAATCCAATGCGCCACCCATTGGAGCTGCGACGCTAAATAATATTGCTCCAAATTGGGTAGTGAGAGTCCGCCCCGGTTGGTCGGCTGATACATTTTAGCTAGTGACACCCTACTACGTGTCCCATGCCATATGAATCGCCTCACGTCCGATTCCAGAGATTTAAAAAACGGTGGTCTAAGTTGTAACAGAAAGTTTGTAAAATGGTAGAGAAGGCGCGGCAGTACCACCATTTTTAGTAGTGCAATCCTACCCATGACTGCCAGTGGCAAGGTAGACCAAAAAGACATCTGCGCTCGTATTGCCGTGATAGCTCGGGTCAGGTTCCCCTCCAGCAGGTCTTGTGTATCTCTATAGATCAGGATCCCCAGATACCGAAACGCCTCGGTCTGCCAGTGGACACTTCTGCCACTGATAACTAGGTGCGGATCGGGAGTGGCTACTGCGAATGGGTATAAGCACGACTTGTCCCAGTTCACTCTCAGGCCTGACACTGAAGCGAACTCAAGAAGTTTGGCTTCAATCACTGCATGCCCCTGCCCCACGTCCCTAAGATAGATCAACAGGTCATCTGCATATAAGGAGACAGCATGTATACCGTCCCCCAGCGGTATTCCCCATCCATCCTGCGTGGCCCGAAGTGCCACCGCCAATGGTTCAATGGCGAGCGCGAATAGCAGGGGGGAGAGCGGGCAGCCCTGTCTCGGGCCCCGTTCAATGGAGGTGCGCCCCGAAACATAAGGGCCTGTCTTGACTCTGGTCGTGGGACACGTATAGAGCAGCTTGACAAGATTAAAAAAGGCGTCCCCTAGGCCGTAGCGACGCAGCGCAGCAAACAGAAACCCCCACTCCAGGGTGTCAAACGCCTTCTCAAGGTCTAACACTAGGCATCCAGCATGCGGCCAGCCGTGCCCCGAATAATGCGCCACGCGAAAGAATCGCCGCAGGTTTAGCGATGTGTTGCGCGCTGGCACAAAGCCATTCTGGTCCACATGCACTAATTGCGGCACCAGGGGGGCCAGCCTACCCGCAAGTATTTTTGCGAGGATCTTATAATCCGAGTTGAGTAGTGCTAGCGGGCGATAGGACCCCAGGAGCTCCGCAGCTCTGTGCGGCTTGGGGAGGGACACCAGCAGGGACTCTCGAAGTATATCCGGAAGAATGCCTTTCTCCTGGGCACTTTGGTATATTGCAAGTAGGCGCGGCACCAGAGTCTGTGTATAGGCTTTATAATATTCAGCCGGGTAGCCGTCCGGCCCCGGTGCCTTGCCGGTGGCTAATGAGCTGATGGCCATCTGCACTTCCGACAGTGTGAGCGGTTCATCTAACCCGGCACTTTGGTCATCTGTGATCTGGCCCAGGGGTAGAGGGGCGAGGAATGCGTCTACGTCCGCTAGTGTTGCGCAGCATATCGACTGGTATACTCTAGTGTAGTGGCTGGTGAACGCCCCATGTATGTCGTGTTGTGTACTAAGTATCACCCCCTCCGCAGACCGAAGTCTCAGTATAGGCGTCCGTGTGGCTTGCTGCCGAATCATGCGTGCTAACAACCTGCCCACCCTATCTGCCACTGCATGCGTACGCACTGCATGGGAAGCATAATTCAGGCAGCGTAGTCGCTCCATCACCTCAGCATGCTGAGCGCGCTGCGCCTCCATGTCATGTTGCACATCATCGCCCTCCGCCAAGCCAGCCTCCAGCCTAGTCAAGGTGTCTTCAATGCTTTTCACTTCGTCATCCAACTGCTTCCTAATGCTCCAGCTCAGCCCCATACTGTGTCCTCTTACCACCGCCTTGCCTGCGTCCCATAAGGTGCCCACATCCTCATCAGACCCTTCATTGTTGGCGAAGTATGCTTCTAGTGCCGCGCCTACCGCCTCTTTAAATGGTGGGTCCTCCGAGGCCAGTGGTTGCAATCGCCACAGGTGAGTTATAGGTCCCCCCGCTTCTCCCTGTAGTGTCAGCATATGCGGATTATGATCCGAATGTGTCTTGCCAAGATACTCTGCCTTGGCACACTGTGGGAGCAGCGGCGCGCTTGCAACAAAGCGATCAATGCGTACCTGTAATCGATGTGGGTGCGAATAGTAGGAATATCTGTTTGTCTGTGGATGGAGAGACCTCCATACATCTGTTAAGTCCCACCTGCGTAACCATTCCCCCAGAACTCTGGCATTTGTAGTTGTCACCGTCTGCGCCAGCGGCGGGAATGACCGATCTAGTGTCGTGTCCAGTACTGCATTAAAGTCTCCACCCAGGAGCCAGGGAATTACACACCACTGAGACAATAAGCTAGTCAGCGCCTGCCAAAATGGGCCCTGCTCTGCGTTCGGGGCATAGATGGAGCCCAGTACTACCTGTATGCCATTCAAACGACCCTTCACAAGCACATATCGGCCATATATGTCTATGCTAGTGTCTTCAGATATGAAGTGGGTGCCCGGGCGTATCCAAACCAGGGCCCCTCTGGCATACGCCGAGTAGCCTGTGGCAAAGACCTGCCCTCTCCACCTTTGCTGCAGCCTACGAATTTCTGGCTGTGATATGTGCGTTTCCTGGAGGAGCGCGACGTGTGCAGCATGCCGCTTAAGGTATGCATACGTGCCATATCTGCGAGCTGGTGAGTGAAGCCCCCTAACATTCCAGGTGACTACGTTTGTGGGGGGCATGGGGTGTGCTGATAGTGGTCCAGACTACGTGGGTCGCTGGCACCGGCAGGGGCAGAGGGGCAGCCCATGTAGGGTCTAATCCGCACTAAGCACGGCTGCAGTGCCCACAGGTGCAGGGGTTTAAAAACTCGTGTAGGGGGTGTGTAGGGAACCCTAATGTGGGTGAACTTGGAAAGAGCAGATGAAGAACTCATATCCGCCCAAACTATTAAAAACGCCCTAAGGCAACACACGGCTTGAAACGCCGCTTAGATCGTACTGAAGGGTGAGGTGGGCTAAAGCTGAATGTGTAGGGAAACATGTAGGTAGATCCGCCCAGTGCATATAGGTGTGTGCTTCGCCCTATTGTGCACGTTATGCCTCAGCATTTTGCCTATCTATTATGAGTCAAAGACAACAAGCCCCGCCCCATCGTTGCGTCCCATCCTACATGATAGGACAACCACTGTGTGAGTCATAGTCTTAATGCAAAAGTCTCTGTAGCAATGAGCTCTCCTTGCCCAATACTTGCGTGTCTGTGAAGCATAGTATTCTTTTACATCAGATCGTCCGCAATCTGTGGCGTTACATCTGTGGGTGGCTGCGAGTCTTCATGAATTGGCCAACCAGTCTGCGAGCCGGCCTCACTCAATGACTGCTCAGACGAGGCGTCAGCGTCCCCGCTATCTCGGCGGTCTCTCATGTCCGCCACTGCCCGTAGTGCGTCCCTCCTCTTGCTGAGCACCTGCTCACGGTCTGGGGCCGCTACTGACTGACTGGCCGCCCCCGCTGCTCGTTGCCCACGCCTGGTCCTTCGACCTCTTCGGGTGCCCGTCCGCGGGCCCGGGCCATTGTGTCTCTGGCTCGGCGAGGTGTGGTGTCCTTTGGATTCGAGCGCAAAAACAACATTTGATGGAAAGAATGCAGAACAATGTCGTACATTTTCCCCAGTACAGAGATCTGGGCCTAACTCCATAGTTTTTTTGCTCACCATGCCATTCCAGTTTGGACCCAGCCATATGCAAATCAGTCTTGACCCTGCGCCCAATGGGAACAGTCCAGCCCGAACTGCCAGGCCAGGTCCTCCCTGGACTGGAAACAAGCATCCTAGGACCGGTTTCGGGCTTTCATCCTTTGGATTCGAGCCATTTCCATGCGTCTTCTGCTGCGTCGAAGAAGTGTGTGGAGCCATCCGCTACTACTCGCAGCCTGGCCTGGAATATGAGAGAGTATTTTAAGTTGAATTTTCGCATTCGTCTCTTGGCGGCGAGGAAGGTGCTCCGCTGCCTTTGCACTCCCAGGGCATAGTCCGAGAAGAAGAGAACTTGCGAGTTGTTCACCTTTATCACCTCCAGTTTTCTGGCCTCTCTGAGCACCGCATCCCTGTCTTCAAAGTTCATGAGGCGAACTAAGAAAGGCCGCGGCCCAGCACCCGGCGGCGGGCGGCGCACCGGAACCCTATGCTCTCTTTCCACCATGAAGAAGGGAGAGAGTACACCCACAGGCAGCAACGTTTTCAGCCAGTCCTCGGTGTATGCAACTGCATCGGCCCCCTCCGTGCCTTCTGGCAGACCCACTACGCATACGTTGTTATGCCGTGAGCGGCCTTCAGCATCGTCCATTCTGCGCTTAAGGGAGTGTAGTCTGGCCGTGAGGTCACGCACTTCCGTAGACACCGTTGAGGCCACCGGGGCAATCTTTGTCACTTCCCTCTCCAGTTCATGGACCTTCCCATACAATTTACTATGGTCAGCATGTAGGAGCGTGAAGCCCAATGTCACCTTATCGATGCGGCCTTCGAGAGACGTATGAGTTTGCGTCAATGCTTCGCTCATTTGCGTTACGGCCTGTAGCACCGAGTCTATCTTTGACTCCAGACTGGGGGTCCTCGTAGTGTCCATCAATTCAGACTCTTGATCCAACTGAGTCGGGCCCAGCGTCGAGCGCGCGGGCGCCGCACCCGCGCCCACACGATGTCTGCCCATCCTGCTGTGCACGTAATATCTCCTGCGCGTAGGGGATGGGGTAGTGTTTTATGCTCCACTCCTGTTGCCAATCGTTCAGTTGGTCTCGCCTGTACAGTTCAGAGGGCGGCCACGTATCTGGCGCTGTATTGATTATCGCCAGCTGGCTGAGTCAGTGCAGTACATACAGTAGATCTGTGCACCTTAGTGGCGGCAGTTCAGGGCGGGCGAGGAAGCTGGTCCCAGGCACCGACACCTGCTTAATCTCCTTCAAGCGTGCTCTGGGATCACCTGCGCCTTCCCTACTGACTGTGGCAGGCCCTCCAGTAGCCCCCGGTCTCCGTGTAGAGGCGCTGTTTGACTGCACCTCGCGGATGTCTGCCCACAAGTCTCAGGAGTATTGTGGCCACTAGGTTACTCACAAGTGATGGCCCTGCTGCGCACCACACCGCAGGAGCCTTGTGGGGCGACAGAAGCGATCATGACTTTAACTGCCCACGCCCTCTGTGGTGGCAAATCCAACCTACGTGAGATGCGTAGAGAGGGGGGAGGAGGGGAGACCCCCAGGGTCCGAGACCGTGTGAACAGGGAAATCCTCGACTTCTCCTATCACCCCCTCTCGCTGGCAGCAACCGGGGAAGACACAATCCTCAGCTGCGCTTGCTCACTCTGCTCGCGGCGGTGCCCTCTGTGTCCGTTGCGCTCGGGAGTGTCGCAGGGAGCCGAACGTTGTCCTCCAGAGCAGCTCCTCCCGCCTCCCCAGCACTCAACAGGCTTCCATCCGGAGGTCGCACCTCCCGCTCCGCAGCTCACCTCTGGTCACGGCAGCAAGTCTCGGCACCGCGTTCCGCCTCTTGGGGACCACTCCTGCCAAACCCACTCAGTCACGCGTGGCCAGGACGCCGCACACCACCGGGCGATCCCATGGCACGTGCCAGCTCTCCACAGCGGCTCCCCGCCAGTCCAGTTGGGACCCGCCCCTGCCAGATCCAAGGGCTAGATCCCGTACCTCAGTGCCCAGTCGCCAGCCGCCTCATGCATCGATTGGCCACCGCTGCACAGCCTCCGGCAGGACCTCTGATTCCCCGTTCCAGCAGTCCCTCCTGGCAAGGCCGCTCAGCGCTCCGTCCCGGCTCACAGTGCACACTTCTCGCCAGCGGTACTATCAGGTCAACAACAACGACCACCCGGCTCAAATTCGCCGGTCATGCTCTGCAGAAGGTCTACTTTCAGGTAGGCTTTAGTAACCCTTGCGATGGCACTAGCATGCGTAGGATAAATGACGGATCTGCGGATCGTATGGCGGAGCCTCGCTAGAGTGCGTCCGCCATCTTGGCTAGCTAGCCACACCCCCCCCTCTTCTCTTCATATCCAACCATTAAACCATACAGGAGTCAGGTCTCCTTTCACCTACACATTAGGCGGCAAATGGGCAAGCTACTTTATTAGGAACAGTTACCCTCCAGTGTTAAATGGATCAACTCATACCTCACCCGAAGAACCCGAGAATCCATCTCCCACCCTTCACCTCGGAACCCACGAAGATCACCTGCGGCATTTAACAAGGAATCATCCCTGAGTCTCACCCACTTCAACACGTACATGACCCCCTGGCCAACATCGTCAGATTGCTCGTACTCCTATGCCAACGACACCCAGCTCATCCTCTCGCTGTAATTTGAGTTGTCATCTGTGAGTTCATAATCAATGGCATAGAACATGTCATGAGTGATGTCATATGTGAGGTTATAAGCAGTGCGTGGCAGGGGCGCAAGGTATAGTTAGCGCTGCTAACTATACCTGGTGAATTTCTGTGTTTTTTTAGTTCAAAACGTTAATGTTCACACTCACAAATTCACCTAACTATATTGTTACTTTAACCTTTGCTTTTTTTCCAGTTGATGTACTTTTTTTTTTTTTTTAAATGAAAATAGATATTTTTATTGCATCTAACTATAATGTTACTTTAAACTTGGGCTTTTTCAGCGAATATCTAGTTTTTTTTTAAAAGTTTTTTTTTTTTTAAGTAAATTAATTATTTTGTAAGTGTATGTATGGTAGAATGATTTTATAATATATGTTATGCTCTGACATTACTTTAGTTAAAGAATCTTTTTTTGCAACAAAACGGAATATTGGTCACAGATTGCAAAATCTTTGTAAAATGTGTGTGAGTATTGAACAGATAAATATTCAATAGAAACTGTTTATTTGCTCAGTTATTGTAACTCTGATATAAAACCATTTCACCAGCAATCTTTTTTTGAGGTGTCATTACTCTCGCAATGATGGGTCTGAATAGTAGGGTGAGTAGAGGGACTGGCCTATCTGCTGAGACCTCTCTTGGTAATGATGGGTGTGCTTAGTAGGGTGTGGAGAGGGACTGGCTTCTGCTTTCAGACCTCTCTCTTAGATGATGACAGATGTGCGTAGTAGGGTGTGGGGAGGGACTGTGTTACGAAGCCAGACTGTCATAGGTTTCAGCAAGATTTATTGGCTTACAGGCAGACCACCAACTCCTGCTGCCGGCCTCTCTGCTCTCCTGGTTCTAACCGTCTCCCTACGAGACTCACCATGGAGACAGAATCTTCAGGCACGAGCAGGACATAGAATGATTACAACACTTCCCCTTTACTCAAAACACAAGGAAAAAAGGAAAGAGTAAGGAGCAAGAGGAGAGGAGAAGGAAGGAGAAAGAGAATGCATAAGTCAAAACATAGCAGTGCAGTAATGTAACAACAATACAAAATATTTCAATTCATCACATAGTCGTTATAACGCCTAGGAGGGCAACGAGACCTGGAAGAAGGACTTCGGGGACAAAGTGGAAAAGGAACAGGAGCACCCATGGTTGAGTCCAAAGCAGGCAAAACATCTGAACCTGAATAGCTCGGTGACTTGTCACCATGGAACTTCACCAAGCGGGACATGCTCCACTTAGTGCCATTATTAACAACAACAACATTCTTGAATACAGAAGTTATGACAAAGGGACCCATAAAGTCAGTGACACCCTTCCTATGCCACCTTGGTTTTTTTATAAGTACCCACTCACCAACTCTCCAAGTTGTGGCCTTGGTTGATTTTTTTAAATCAAACCTCTCCTTGTACTTCCTCTGGTAAGCCTTAATCTTCGCTCCCACCTCCTCCTTATCCAAAACAGGACCTTCAATGTGGGGTAGCCAACCAGGATTAAGTTTGGACAGTGCCACCCTTCCCCTTAGTATGTGGAAAGGCGACTTTCCCAAAACAGTATTGAGTGCAGTTCGATGCGCCCACCAAGTATCCCTCAGGACACTTTTGAGAGGTACTTTCATCTCCACAGCCCGTTGGACACATGCCTTTACCACCCTGTTCATGCGTTCAGCTAATCCATTCGCCTGCGGCGCATAAAGCGCAGTCTTTTGATGGATAATCCCAAAATCCTTTAAGAAGTCATGCATCTCTTGTGAGATGAACTGCACCCCATTATCTGTGATGAGGAAACGAGGAACACCCTCGGTGTGATATTGTCATCCATTGTTACTTTGTGTGCTTTCATCTCCTTGACCCAGCCTGAGGTGTTCTCCATTCCTTCTACAATAGCTACAGCTTCTTTGAGAGAAGGGTTTCTAGAAAGCAGTTTTTCCTGCACTCTGGAACTGTTGGTGCACCTGACCAGTTGATCACGTATCAACGAGTCCGTGAGTTCACCAAAGTCACAGGTACGAGCCAAAGTCTTTAGCGAAGCAATATAATTCCCTACCTTTTCGTTGTGTTCTTGTATCCTCATAAAAAATTTGTGCCTCTCTAAAACGACATTGATGCGCGGGCCAAAATACATTTCTAACATTTTTATAGACATCTCAAATACATCAGACGGTTCACCCTCACCTTCACCAACAGGAAGTGTGTCAATGCTTTCGTAAATGTTGCGCCCTTCAATTCCTAAATTATGAAGAAGGATGGCTTGTCTCCTATGAGCTGAAAATTTTTCACCCCCAATAGCTATTAAATAGGAGTCAAATAACAGTTTCCACCTTTTCCAGGGTAATAGCGGCTCACCCTTTTCGCATAGGAATGGAGGTGGTTGGCTCATGGAGGTGGTTGACATATTAGCAGAGTTTTTGAATTATTTCTTAAAAACTTTTGGCACCAAAATATGCAGAATATTGGATAAGTCAAAATTAAAGTCAGCAATGTAAGTATAGCCAAGTATATCCAATAAATGTCAGTGCAGATGCTAGTACTCAGGAGAGTTTGCAGAGCGCGGTATACAATCAACCTTTGTGAAGAAAAAAATGAAAAAAAATAAAATTGTAGCGCTGGACTACAAACTCTAAAATTAACGAAAGTACCTGTGGTGTTCAATATCTAAGTCCAAGTGGTTGCGCTTTTATTTCTAAATCGTTGCGCCTTAATTTTGCATTCGTGTGGCTCTGTGTGGCTCTGAGGTGTTGTCATGGAGATCAGACAACAAGATGGGGGCACGCTGTGGTAATCTGACGCGCGATGATGTTATGACGTCGTGCGCGTCGAGCGTAGCAAACAGATGAGGCAGGACAGCGTCGCGAGCCAAGTAGAGCCGTTGGAGGGAAAAGTGCTGAAAATCCCTCAAATCCAGTGCAAAACGTTCCCGAGGATGGGAAAAAAACCCAGTGGTATGGCGCAGACTCCGGCAGACTCCGGGAAGCAAGGAAAGAGGCCTCTCACTGGTCACGCAACTCCAAGTGGCGTGGTGAGAAAACGAAATCCGTGGGTTCATCAAGAAAGGAGTTGGAGGTAAGGTTGCTCGTCGCCAGTGTTACGAAGCCAGACTGTCATAGGTTTCAGCAAGATTTATTGGCTTACAGGCAGACCACCAACTCCTGCTGCCGGCCTCTCTGCTCTCCTGGTTCTAACCGTCTCCCTACGAGACTCACCATGGAGACAGAATCTTCAGGCACGAGCAGGACATAGAATGATTACAACAGACTGCCACCTCCTTTTATACTTCTCTCTCACATGATGGGTATGTGTAGCAGGGTGTGTGGAGGGACTGGCCTCTCTGCTGAGACCTCTCTCTGTAATGATAGGTGTGCATAGTAGAGTGTGGAGCAGAACTGGGCTCTCCTTTCAGAACTCTGTCTCAGGTGACGGATGTGCATAGTAGGGTGTGGGGAGGGACTGGCTTCTTTAAGATCTCATTCTCAGATTATGGATGTGTGTAGTAGGATGTATATAGGGCCTGTCCTCTTTTCTGATACCTTTCTCTGTAATAATGGGTGCCTTCTCCTTTCAGACCTCTCTTAGATGACAGGTGTGCATAATACGGTGTGAGGAGGGACTATCCTCTCCTTTCAGACCTCTCTCTCAGTGGACAGGTGTGCATAGTAGGGTGTGTGCAAGGACTGACCTCACTGCTGAGCTCTCTCTCTGTAATGATAGGTGTGCATAGTAAGGTGTGGGGAGGGACTGGGCTCTCCTTTCTGACCTCTCTCTTAGATGACAGATGTCCATAGTATGGTGTGGCGAGGGACTGGCCTCTCTGGTGAAACCTCTCTCTATAATAATGGGTGTACTTAATAAGAGTGTGGAGAGGGACTGGCCTTTCCTTTCAGACCTCTCTCTCAGATGACAGATGTGTGATGTAGGGTGTGGGGAGGGCCTGCCCTATCCTTTAAAACCGCTTTCTCAGGTGACGGGTGTTCATAGAAGGGTATGGGGAGGGACTGCTATCTCCTTTTTGACCTCTCTCTGTAATGATAGATGTGCGTAGTAGGGTCTGGGGAGGGACTGGGCTCTCCTTTCAGACCTCTATCTCAGATGATGGGTGTGCATAG
Source organism: Calotriton arnoldi (assembly GCA_963921515.1). NCBI lineage: Eukaryota > Metazoa > Chordata > Amphibia > Caudata > Salamandridae > Calotriton > Calotriton arnoldi. The sequence goes on along the minus strand of CAWUFW010007456.1, from coordinate 768,856 downwards.
TTAGGTGTTTGGATAAGCCTTAACTTTACTCACAACTCTTCTGAAACCGATGAGCATAAATAGGGGAATCCGATGAACACCATCTCCAGTAGGACTTCCTCATACAGCAACAAGTGTGCACAGCAGAGTGTATTCAAACATTACTTTCTCTTTCCTACTTTTCATGATCCTGTGAGAGTCTCATGAGACCATAACATAAAAAAAAAAAATGTAACAATCTGCTCATCACATCATATACCGCTTACACACTTTCTCTCAAAAAACAAGCACCACAATATACATTCCTACTAATAAAGTGTATTGAGACCTCATCAACTCCGTTTTACTATTCGCGATCCTGCAAGAGTCCTGCCTGATCGTAAAAATTAGTTAAAAACAATATACATTTATTATCTTCACAGTAGTTATCCCTTAGACGCCTCATCTCTAAATCGAGGGGGACAGCATGACTTTCTGCCTCCCCCCTATATAGCTTTTTTACTTCATTTCAACAACAACTCCAATTTTTCACAGTAAACAGTAATGGCGGCCATTTCATTTCTAACATTCCAACAGCTAGCCAATCAGAGCACTCGCAAGATTCATGGGAGACTCTCGCTCCTGCAAGAATGTGAAGGGTCACAGGAAAAATAGACCTCTCAACCAATCACAGTGATCCATTTTTTAGTTGCGCGTGGAAGGCTCACGGGCATCTCACGAGCCCAACAGTCAAAATATACAATTATTTTTTACCCTTAATTTCTCAAAAGCGACTGAACGGATTTTCACCAAATCAAAAAGCACAGTCTATGGACCAAGATCTAGCTTCCTGCTAAATTTGGTGTAATTCCGTTCAGCAGTTTTAGCTATAACCTGTCGTAAAAAAGTCAATAGAAAAGACATGGAGATTTTATGTTTTGGGACCACCCATTTTTTCTCAGCCCCGGCTTGATGGATCACCCCGAAACTTTCCAGGAAGGAACTGAGGTGGATGAACTTTATTTTTCAAAAGTGTTGTCCAGATTCATCAAATGGGCACAAAGTTATTAGCAAACCAAAAAAACTCTGTCTATGGAAAAGCAGACCTAACTATAACTACCTACTGGGGACCATATATATGAAGATTCCTCCATGATTTTCACATCTACCTCTTTGAGATCCAGCGCCACTTGGCGGGTACTATGTGTTTCTCAAAATCAGGAGAGGAGAAATTTCGTTGTAGAAAAATTTGATTTATGTCAGGATAGAGATACAATGTCGGGGTAGCCGATGCGTTTTTCTTCAACACCTTTAACGAGGCCAACATCATACAAAAGATCAATACCATTATATGCAGGTCATCCCGAATGTCCTTGACACATCTAGTCAGCCTACTGTGCAACTGTTATATATAGGTTCCATTATATTTTTCACTCCGCTGAAGCCAAACGAGGCAAATTCATAATCATAGTCACAAGAATTAAATAAAGACACAACATTGTCCCATAAATTGCATTTACTATTTGTACTATATTAACTCCGTGTATGGCAATGCAGCTATCATGTAGTTAGGTTTCTCCATCCGTCATGGACATTAACAAGTACGTCTGAAATCTGTGTCAAGTGCACATAAAGAGGTCAAATAATATGAAGTGTCAAGTGCAAAAAGTGTCAGGTGCTTGAAAGTGCTAAGTGCAAAAATACTGATTGCACACACCCGCACATATACATATATATATATATATATATATATATATATATATATATATATATATATATATATATATATCACACAAACCCCTCCATTCTGAAGAAGTAGAGGCCACTCGGGGAAACCTTGAGGAAACAGCTTTAATGGACAGCGTTGTTGCATAATGCATTTCGGCGATTTCCGCCTTCATCAGATGCCGCTGCTTACCGAATCTCGTCCCAACCACGTTACAAATGTCCTGCACTCATCCCATTGGTGGGAGTGCTCGCCACCCCAGATCATGTGTTCACACACCAATTGCAGTACAATGGGGACTGCAACTCCCAGAGTTCTCCATTCCTGGTAAGATGTTGCGTGGGGAATCTTGGCTGAATTACGCCCGTGTGGGCTGGCGCCATGCAGGGCAAGACGCGGTGATGACAGGTCCCGGTGTGTATAGTCCCAGTGTTTCCTCGGGTCCCCTATATGTTCAAGCCCCCCTGTACAGGCGTCCGCTGGGCCGTAGGCTGTGATTGCAGTGAATCTCACCTCCCGTGAAGTCAAGGGCTGCGCCTGGCTGCGGCCCTTGCTTAGCTTGCACTGTGGGGCGGGCTGAGGCATTTCCAATACCTTGGACGACAAAAGACTGCAGATGCAGGAACCAGTGAAGCCCCAGCCAACTTGTAGAACGGGGCCTCTTTCCCGTCTCTGGCTGACGCGCATATCTCACACAAACCCCTCCATTCTGAAGAAGTAGAGGCCACTCGGGGAAACCTTGAGGAAACAGCTTTAATGGACAGCGTTGTGGCATAATGCATTTCGGCGATTTCTGCCTTCATCAGATGCCGCTGCTTACCGAATCTCATCCCAACCACGCCTTACAAATGTCCTGCACTCATCCCATTGGTGGGAGTGCTTGCCACCCCAGATCATGTGTTCGCACACCAATTGCAGTACAATGGGGACTGCAACTCCCAGAGTTCTCCATTCCTGGTAAGATGTTGCGTGGGGAATATTGGCTGAATTACACCCGTGTGGGCTGGCGCCATGCAGGGCAAGACGCGGTGATGACAGGTCCCGGTGTGTATAGTCCCAGTGTTTCCTCGGGTCCCCTATATGTTCAAGCCCCCCGTACAGGCGTACAGGTATATATATATCCACCAAAACGTTTAGCTCAAGCCCAAGCCACTTGCTACGGCGGGCGACACGGCAGGGTAGCAAACCCTAAACATCCACAATCGTCCAGTGATTCAGTCAGTTGAAGTTCGTTGACAAGGAAAACACCGGTGCCGTGGCCACTATAAACAAACGTGTTTATTCACACTTTGCAACGCAAATCACGACCCATTTCGGAGTTACAGCACTCCTTTCTTACGGGGAAGGTTTGTACATATTTGGTTTCTTTTAAAGGAACATGTGCCCAATTACTGTGCATGATTATAGACATAAAAAACATCTTTCTGACTGTTCACCATTGAAATATATCAATACATTTTTCAGGATCAAAAAATTGAGGGAAAATGCATAACATATTTAGTGAGTTCACAGATTATTTTTAGCAAGTATTTATAGCAATTCATAGCATACATTGCGAGCGTGCTTCAATTCTGCCCGTGTGGGCAAACGAATATCACATGTAAAACGCCATTAAAACCATTGTAACCCATCTCATGAAAACAATCATTTCGTAAATCTTGACGCAATTGCGGCAGCAAGGGTAACCATCTGAAATAACAATCCGGCCCCAGTGGGCATTAATCAATACCAAGAAACAACTTCCAAGTTATATTCTTAATCCGCTTCCCATTTGCTACATATGAGCCAATTCCGCCCCTGTGGGCATAAGACTACTTCGGTTAACACTGGCGCAACAAATCATAAAAAAGCTCATTGCTGTAAAATTGCTGACAAACCAACAGAATGCAACTTCATTAATTTTAGTCCTGCTCTAGTGAGCAATTGATTGTGACTTCACCAATCACATTTCTGTGAAAAAAGTATTCTATGGCAGCTGAGTAGCCAGATATTTAAACTCTTCTGCATCCCTCGTTAGTATCTGAAATAAAACCAGACAGAAACAGTACAATTAAAAACGTGACACAAGTGCACAAAATAACTCAATAGAACAAAAATCAAAACCTCTTAAAAACATGTTACATATATGAGAGGACAGCTGTAACCACACTATTTATCCTAAGTGGAATGACATTTCTTCGTCCAGGTTAAGACCCATCGGAAACAAAGTATTGTATTTGATAATCATTTTGGATTCAAGCTTTCTTAATTCCAGAGTCCTGTTACCTTCTCTTTCTCTTAGGGGTATACTATCAAGGACATAGAATTTGAGCAGATTGGCATTTTGGTTGTGGCATGTTTTAAAGTGACGAGTAATTGGATACTGCTTGTCATTTTTCTTTATGGCACGAAGGTGTTCGAGCACCCTCTTTTTGGCCTTGTGAATAATGCTCCCAATATAAAATTTATCACAGGGACATTTCAGTGCGTAAACTACAAAATCCGTGTTACAAATCAAATGTTTCATGATTCTGTGCGGTGGTTTATCAATACAAATTTTTAGTGATTTACAGCTATCACTGTATTTGCAGGCTTTGCACTGGTTGCAAGTATAAAAGCCCTGAATCTCTCTGTTTTTTTTTACCTGATTAACTAGACTAGTGCTTAACGAGTCTCGCAAAGATTTGGCTTTTCTAAATGTTATAGATGGGTTTTCACCTATGTGTTCACTCAAATCATTATCAGTTTTCAAGTCTTCCCAAAATGTCTTCAAGCCTTTCTTTATCTCCCATGCTTGACTATGATAGGTAGTGATGAATGGTGTAAAAAGGGGGCATGGCCTCGGACCACTCTCAGCAATCCAGCTGTGTGGGTCTTACTACAGATAACTGGCGGGCTCGTTGGCCCCCAGGGACCCCCAGGAGGCAAAGGTACTTCATCCCCCAACCAAGAGCATGCCAGAAGGCGCGTTTGCAGAGTGGTGCAGAAAGGGAGCGTGGCCTGTGTCCACCTCTCCACAATCCCACTATATGGGGCTTACTGGAGGTATCAGGGAGGCTAGTTGGCCCTTAAGGACCCCCAGCAGCAAAGGGGACTTCACTCCCCATCCAAGAGTGCGCCGGGGAGCGCATTTGCAGACTGGTGGGCAAAGGGGGCGTGGCCTGCTTTGAGAATTTACCAATGCTGCTGTGTGGGACTTACTGGAGGTAATAGGAGGGGTAGTTGGCCCCCAAGGTTGTCCTTGGGGGCCAACTATCCCTACTGTTACCTCCAGTAAGTCCCACACAGTGGTATTGGTAAGACGTCTTCAGAGGCCATGCCCCTTTCTCCACCGCTCTGCAAACGCGCCTCCTGGCACACTACGGGTTGGGGGATGAAGTCCACTTTGCTCCTGAGGGACTTTGGAGGCCAAGAAGTCCTCCTGGTACCTCCTGTAAGTCCTACGCAGTGGAATTCCTGAGTGCTGGTCGGAGGCCCAGCCCCCTTTCTCCACCTCTCTGCAAACGCGACTACTAGTTAAAGAACCATTTGCAATGTAATAGGTTTCACATTTGTGAGAGTTAGTGCTATAGGCGTTGTAAATGTAAAGGTGTTTTACTAATGTTTCTCGGAGTGGAGTGGATGTAGGTTGTGTGTAGTGGAATTATGTGGTATGATGTGCAGTGAAATTATGTGGATAGACTTTGACTTTGATGTGGATAGAAGGTATGTGGTATTTAGTGTATAGGAATTATGGAGAGTGGGATTATGTGTTATGGAGAGTAATTATGAGGTATGGTAGTCTGTGTTGTGGAGTGGTAACCTCAAGTTTAGTCTTCCTCGTTTCCATAGAAGCTAAACTATAAACTCAATGAGACAAAAAAAAGAAGGAACCACTGAGGAGCACTTCTGGACCTAGTTAGAGGTATGAGCTTTGCCACTGGAATTATGCGACTGTTTGGCTGCACCAACTTTCTCACAATCATACATTTTCTGCATTTACCACATAATTCATAATCTGCTGCATAATCTGCAGATTTGAACAAATAAACCCTTGTTTCTAGCTTAAACTGCTCAAAAGCTACTAAAAATGCAGTGACAAGTGTTACAGCATGGTGGAAGGCCCTTTGCAAACCTAGAATGGTCACCTGTTACTTATTGCTAAATGTGGGTATTAAATTGGTACTAATGGTGTGCAAACCACTCTTGCTTCTTTCTGTACCTCTCTTGCCTCTTTCTGCATTTCTGTTGCTTCTTTCTGCACCTTTCTTTTTTTCTGCACTTCTTTTGCCTCTTTCTGCTCATCTCTTCTACTATCTGCACCACTCTTGCCTCTTTCTGCACCTCTGTTGCCTCTTTCTGCACCTCACTTGCTTCTTCCTGTACCCCTCTTGCCTCTTTCTGCATCCTTCTTCCCTCTTTCTGAACCTCTCTTGCCCCTTTCTGCACCCCTGTTCCCTCTTTCTGCACCTCTCCTGCTTGTTTCTACATCTCTCTTGCCTCTTTCTACACTTCTCCTGCCTCTTTCTGCACCTCTGTTGCTTCTTTCTGCACTTCTCTTGCCTCTTTCTGTACCCCTCTCGCCTCTTTCTGCACCTGTGTTGCCTCTTTCTGCACTTCTCTTGCTTCCTTCTGCACCCGTCTTGCCTCTTTCTGCACCCCTCTTCCATCTTTCTGCACCTCTCTTGCCTCAGTCTGCACCCCTGTTCTCTCTTTCTGCACCCCTTTTGCCTGTTTCTGCAACTCTCTTGCCTCTTTCTGCAGTTCTCTTGCCTCCTTCTGCACCTCACTTGCCTCTTTCTGCAAGTCTCTTTTCTCTTTCTGCAGTTCTCTTGCCTCCTTCTGTACCTCTCTTGTCTCTTACAACACTTCTCTTGCCTGTTTCTGCACCTCTTTTGCCTCTTTCTGCACATCTCTTGCCTCTTTCTGTACATCACTTGCTTCTTTCTGCACCCCTCTTGCCTCTTTCTGCACCCCTCTTCCCTCTTTGGGCAACTCTCTTGCCTCTTTCTACACCTCTCTTCCCTCTTTCTGCACCACTCTTGCCTCTTTCTGTACCTCTGTTGCTTCTTTCTGCACTTCTCTTGCCTCTTTCTGCACCCTTCGTGCCTCTCTCAGCACCTCTATTGCTTCTTTCTGCACTTCTCTTCCTTCTTTCTGCACCCCTCCTGCCTCTTTCTGTACCCCTCTTGCCTCTTTGTGCACCCCTCCTACCCCTTTCTGCACCCCTCTTGCCTCTTTTTGCACCTCTGTTGGTTCTTTCTGCACTGCTCTTGGTTTTTTCTGCACCTCTTTTGAAAATTTCTGCATCCTTCTTGCCTATTTCTGCACCCCTCTTCCCTCTTTGTCCACCTCTCTTGCTTCTTTCTGCACTTCTCTTGCTTCTTTCTGCACCTCTCTTGTAAATTTCTGTATCCCTCTTGCCTCTTTCTGCACCCCTGTTCCCTCTTTCTGTACTTTTCATGCCTGCTTCTGTACTTGTCTTGCCTCTTTCTGCACCTCTGTTACTTCTTTCTGCACTTTTCTTGCCTCTTTCTGCGCCCCTCTTGCCTCTTTCAGCACCTCTGTTGCTTCTTTCTGCACTTCTCTTGCTTCTTTCTGTACCCCTCTCGCCTCTTTGTGCACCTCTCCTGCCTCATTCTGCACCTCTCTTGCTTTTTTCTGCAGTTCTCTTGCCTCTTTCTGCACCTCTTTTGCTTCGTTCTGCACTTCACTTGCCTCTTTCTGTACCCCTCTTGCCTCTTTCTGCACCTCTGTTGGTTCTTTCTTCACTGGTCTTGCTTCTTTCTGCACCTCTGTTCTAAATTTCTGCATTCCTCTTGCCTCTTTCTGCACCCTTCTTCCCTCTTTCTGCACCTCTCTTGCCTCAGTCTGCCCACCTGTTCCCTCTTTCTGCACCCCTTTTGCCTGTTTATGCAACTCTCTTGCCTCTTTCTGAAGTTCTTTTGCCTCCTGCTGTACCTCACCTGCCTCTTTCTGCACCTCTGTTGGTTCTTTTGCACTGCTCTTGCTTCTTTCTGTACCTCTCATGCACATTTCTGCACCCCTCTTGCCTCTTTCTGCACCTCTCTTGCCTCTGTCTGCACCCCTGTTCCCTCTTTCTGTACCTCTTTTGCCTGTTTCTGCAACTCTCTTGCCTTATTCTGCAGTTCTCTTGCCTCCTTCTGCACCTCTGTTGCTTCTTTCTGCACTTCTCTTGCCTCTTTCTGCACCCTGTTGCTTCATTCTGCACTTTCCATGCTTCTTTCTGCACCTGTCTTGCTTCTTTCGGCACCCCTGTTGTCTCTTTCTGCACTTGTCTTCCCTCTTTCTGCACGTCTCCTGCCTCTTTCTGCACCTCTCTTACCTCTTTCTGCACTTCTCTTGCTTATTTTTGCGCCATTCTTCCTCTTTCTGCACTTGTCCTACCTATGTAGGCATAGTTAGAAATTAGCATTTAAAAAACCATAGAAATTCACTGAAAAAGCCACAGGTTTCAGGGACGTTATAGTTAGGGATTAGCATTTAAAAAACCTTAGAAATTCACTAAAAAAGACACAGGTTTCAGGGACGTTATAGGTAGTTGGACATTTCACTTGTATAAAACCAGAGAAATTCGGGTGTTATACTTAGTAGAACTAACTATAACTCATGCCCCGCAATGCACTTCTGATGACGTCACATATGACATCACTCATGACATGGTCAGTGACATCACTGATGACATCACTGATGATATCTCAAATGACATCACTGATGATATCACTGATGACATCATCCACGTGTTCATCTGATGCACCTCCTCACATCCTAATAAAACCGTTGATACACCCACTCTAAAAAACAGACTACCAATATCGAAACCATACACAGACCAATAGCAGTTAGTACATACCCGCTCAGTGATTCATATGTCTACACACACATCCACTCACTAACCCATACAGTCACTCATACACGCAGTCATTCATCAATACAGCCACTGATATATCCACTCATACACCCATATAGACACTCACACAGTGCCACTCACCCAAAGAGTTACTCAAACACCTAGTCAGTCACCCAAAGAATTAATTACACTGCCATTTACTCACCTATACAGTTATACACACACACCACCTCACTTATTCATACAGATAGTACCATATACGTACTCTCTTCAACATTTACTGACATAAGCACACACTTATCCATGCAGCCACTCTCACAATCACTCACTGTCACATATACTCACTTATATACTCCAACACTCACATATACTGCCTTTCACATATGTAGTTACTTACACATATACTTGTGAAGTTAAATCCCTAGGCAAAGAAGAAGGTCAGACTCTAATCACTGACTCAAGCAAAACCAAACATAATATAAAATACTCAGTGTCACTAGCGAAAGTATTAAAATCTCATCATTTTATTCTTGTCTTTTATTTAAAAACATAGATAGAAATGCACATGACATATACATACGAAACATATTAAACATAATTGTCACAAATAAACAACATCTAAATGACCAATCAACAATATACACAAAACATCATAATTAAATGAATATTTAATAATGACAAGGGACCAACGATAAATGAAAAAACAAAACGAAGACAGTGGCTATGCGATGGTTCTTCGACGCGCGTTTCGGCGCAAACAGCGCCTTCATCAGGAGAGCCACAAACAAATTCTTGGTTGAAAGGTGGTAGGGTAACCTTTAACCGATGTCAGGTTACCGACGTTTCAGCTCAAATCCGTACTGAGAAACAATATTTCCACAGCACAACATGCGGTGTTCGAATGAAAGCACCGAGGAAGGATTGTCAATTATCGAAAAAAGGATGGTGAAGAATTCGGAATGATGAATCCTGAGTGAAATGCATCTCTGACTGCCATCATCGCGTCGACTACCCGTAAGGTACATTAATCATTGTACCACAGCCAGTAAGGATTCATCATTCCGAATTCTTCACCATCCTTTTTTCGATAATTGACAATCCTTCCTCGGGCTTTCATTCGAACACCGCATGTTGTGCTGTGGAAATATTGTTTCTCAGTACGGATTTGAGCCGGGGCCCGGCCTTTATTTATTTTTATTTTTTAATTTTTGGGGGAGGGAGGCCGCGTGGCCCCCTCCCGGGCCACTTCTAGCCCCGGGGACCCCATCCCCCGGGGCTGGCCCTCTCCGTTGGGGACCGTGGGGGTCCCCAATGCCCCCACGGTACCGCCGGCTCCCCGCGTCCTGCGGGAGCCGGCATTGCTTTTCCACATGGGGATCTGCTGACATGCAGCTCCCCGTGTGGCAAAGCAATCTGCTTTGCTTCATTGAAGTGAGAGCAGGTTTCCCTGCTCTCGCTTCAATGAAGCAAAGCAGTTTGCAATGACAGGGCGGGAGCCGCGAGGCTCCCGCCCTGTCATTGCAAACAGCAGTGTCCCGGGGGTGGGCACCCCGGGACACTGCAGGAGCCGGCCCTGGGGGGTGGCGGTCCCCAGGGCCATCAAGGGCTCCAGGAGAGGGGACGCGCAGCCCCCCTCCCACCTGTTGCACAGCCCCGGGGAGATGGTGGTCCATGGGGCTCGGGGGGTCCGTAACGGACCCCCAAATTTAAATTTTTAGTGCCTTGGGGAGGTGGCGGTCCCCGGGGCGTGTGGGGGGGCTCGAGCCCCCCCACACAGGTATTTTATTTTTTTTAAATGAAGCCCCGGGGGGTGGCGGTCCCCGGGGCTGAGGGGGGCAGTGTGCCCCCGCTATTATAATTAATGGAAGCCCTGGGGGGTGGCGGTCCCCGGGGCTTGGGAGGGCCTTAGAAGCCCCCCAAACTTTAAAAAAACAAGCCCCGGGGGGTGGCGGTCCCCAGGGCTGCGGGGGGGCTGCGTGCCCCCCGCAACTCATTATTCAAGCCCCGGGGAGGTGGCGGTCACCGGGGAAGTGTGGGGGGTATTGGGCCCCCCACACTTTTTTTTTCACTGCCCCCGGGACTTGGCCCACCCGGGGGCTAACGTTTTACCTTTTTGCCAAATTTGGTGCAATTCCGTTCAGCAGTTTTGGCTGTACCCTTGCATAAAGTTTCCTATGGGAAATTGATTTTTTGACTCTGACTACTGAACGGATTTACACCATTTAAAAAAAAGGTCGCTTTCTGAACCAAGCGCTACCTTTTTGCCCAATTTGGTGTAATTCCGTTCAGCAGTTCGGGCTGTAGCCGTGTCTAAAATTTCCTATGGGAATTAACATGGTGAAAACACGTTTTGGGAACCCCCTTTTTTCTCCGCCCCCGCTTGATGAATCACACCAAAACTTTCAAGATAGGAGCGGACCGGAGCGGGCCATAAGTTTTGAAAATTTCGCGAAGATTCATCAACCGGCGCCAAAGTTATTGGGAAAAAAATGTTATGAATTTCCTATGGATAATAGGTCCTAACTATAACTATCTACTGGCGACCGCCAGTAGATAATATATATATATATATATATATATATATATATATATATATATATATATATATATATATATATATATATATATATATATAGTATATATATATATATATATTCTGCTCCAAAGGTTGTCCACCAGGTGAGTAGCACTCGATCAGCAGCTTTATTTATGATAGGCAGGGACGAGGATCCGCTTGTAGAAGCTGCTCCGTAATGGAATTGCCTGACGCGTTTCGAAGCTCCATATGCTTCTCTTCAGAGGCTTGAACGGAGACAGTGTGTGCAAACGCTGAACCCACTTCACCATTTTCATATTGCACACCCACCAATGGGAAGCTCGAATGAGACTGTGCATTGTGGGAAATGTAGTCCGGATAGCACACAAATCTTGTCCTGTATGGACCTTGCAACTTCCCAGAAGGCACAGTTTCATTCGAGCCTCCCATTGGGGGGGTGTGTCAGAAGTGGGTCAGCGGTTGCGCACACCGTTCCATTTAAGCCTCTGAAGAGAAGCATATGGTGCTTCGAAACGCATCAGGCAATACCACTATGGAGCGGCTCCTACGGGCGGTTCCCCGTCCTTACCTACACATGAATCAAGCTGTTGCTCGAGTGCTACTTACAGGTGGACAACCTTGGAGCAGTGATTTATAACGTGGCAGTCCAGCCGCGGAGTGTGCACCACCCCGTAAGATTGGGGGCCACGAAAGTGGAACAGCAGCTGTACATAGGATCGTGGACGGGCCCACCTGTGGGGTCCATACAGGACTTGATTATGTGCTACCCGCACTACACTTCCCAGAAGGCACAGTTTCATTCGAGCCTCCCATTGGGGGGGTGTGTCAGAAGTGGGTCAGCGGTTGCGCACACCGTTCCATTTAAGCCTCTAAATCTAAATCTAAATCTAAATCCGTATTTGTAAAGCGCGAACTACTCACCCTTACGGGTCTCAAGGCGCTGGGGGCCGTAGTGGAAATTAAGTGAGCTATTGCCCAGAGTCACATGGTGCTGAGCTGAGCTGCCGCCGGAGCCGGGGATCGAACCGTGAACCCTGTTGCTCCGAAGTCAGCTGCCCTGGCCGCTGCACCACACCTCTCCACTGAAGAGAAGCATATGGTGCTTCGAAACGCATCAGGCAATACCACTATGGAGCGGCTCCTACGGGCGGTTCCCCGTCCTTACCTACACATGAATCAAGCTGTTGCTCGAGTGCTACTTACAGGTGGACAACCTTGGAGCAGTGATATATATATATATATATATATATATATATATATTATATATATATATATATATATATATATATATATGTATATATATGTATATATATATATTACCTGTATATATATATATATATATATATATATATATATATATATATATTACCTACCGGCGGTCGCCAGTAGGTAGTTATAGATAGGACCTTGTTTCTATTCAAAAAGCGTTTTTTCTTTTGCCAATATCTTTGGTGCCGTTTGACGAATCTTCGCAAAATTTTCAAAACTAATGGGGCGCTCCGGTCAGCTCCTGTCTTGAACCTTTCGGAGTGATTCATCAAGCAGGGCCCGAGAAAAAAGGGGGTCCCAAAATGCGTTTTCTACATGTTAATTTCCATAGGAAACTTTAGACAAGGCTACAGCCCGAACTGCTGAACGGAATTACACCAAATTTGGCAAAATGGTAGCTCTTGGTTCAGAAAGCGCCCTTTTTTTAAATGGTGTAAATCCATTCAGTAGTTTTTTAAATATTAAAGGAAAAAGAAATTTATATATCTGGGCGGAGCCTAACCACACATCTCATCGTGAGATCTGATTGGCTGTCAGCACTTCATCCAAGAAGTGTTGGCAGCCATCTTGGGACCAATGTACATGATAGCACCCTATTAAAATGCATTGTAGTGAATGGAAGGTTTTGAGGGTCACCAAAAGGAGAACGTATAAAGGGTGATAAGACTTTAGTTACATTATAAATCATTTGTTGATGGTACCATACTAATTTTAGGAATTGTGGTGTGTTTTAAGGTGATTTTACCCTGTGAAAAAGCCTTCTGCTGGGATATCATGAATCATGTTTGAGAGAAAACTATTTTCTCATACTTTTCCCATAGAGGTTTGGAAGGTGATCTAGAAGCTAAAATGAGAGCATATTTTCTGTAAATTCACATTATCTTTCTCAGTCATGTGAGAATGAAGTCTGACATTCTCAGTAAAACATGTACATCCAACAAGGGCAGAGACTGTCAGTTAATTCCTTTGTGTTCTACTGCAGCTTCCCAGAGTGTTCTAAAGAACTACTAGAGCGCTAACAGTCTTACTTATGACAAAAGTATGGCACACCTAAAGCCATCTTGATTGGAATAAAGTGGTAACACTTAAAACATTTAATTTAAAAAGGAACAAAATGAGGGGGTTCATTTTGCCATAGAAATTATGATTAGTGCTGTAGAAAGAAAAATTAGGGCACATTTTGAGTGACTTCTCAAATCCTCTTCTATTTCATTAAAAAATTCTGACATGCAGACTGAAACATGCACTTTCAATACCAGCAGCAGACTTCCCTGGTGAGCAGTAGCTTTACTACAGTGATCTAATGAGCAACTAGAGTGCTAACATTCTGAATTTATGGCAAATGTGTGACACATCTGAATGCCTTCTTGATGGAATCAAAGTAAAAAACTGAAAATATTTCCTCCTGAGGAGACTGTAGTAAATGAGGAAATTAGGAAACTTCATAACAAGTAAGTCTCCCAAGATGGCCACCAGAGACAAAAGAGCCCAAATGTAGCACAAATATCACCCAGATGTAGCCCACGTATAGCCCAATGACAGAATGTCCCAGAGTGTTCTAAAGAACAAGTAGAGCACTAACAGTCTTACTTATGACAAAAGTATGGCACACCTGAAGCCATCTTGATTGGAATAAACTGGTAACACTTAAAACATTTAATTTAAAAAGGAACAAACTGAGGGGGTTTATTTTGCCATAGAAATTATGATTAGTGCTGAAGAAAGAAAAATTAGGGCACATTTTGAGTGACTTCTCAAATCCTCTTCTATTTCATTAAAAAATTCTGACATGCAGACTGAAACATGCACTTTCAATACCAGCAGCAGACTTCCCTAGTGAGCAGTAGCTTCACTACAGTGATCTAAAGAGCAACTAGAGTGCTAACATTCAGAATTTATATCGAATGTGTGACACATCTGAATGCCTTTTGATGGAATCAAAGTAAAATGCTGAAAGCATTTCCTACTGAGGAGACTGCAGTAAATGAGGAAATTAGGAAACTTCATAACAAATAAATCTCCCAAGATGGCCACCAGAGACAAAAGAGCCCAAATGTAGCACAAATATCACCCAGATGTAGCCCATGTATAGCCCAATGACAGAAGTGTGCAAAACACTTTTTATTTTTTGTTTTATATAGTGCAGACTGGTCAGGTATTGGAGTGCTTTACATGAGCATTGGTTACATCACACAAGGACACATTCATGTTGGTTGTAGACATGGGGAGATTAAGTGATTTGACCAAAATCACAGAATGTCGAGCTGAAGCAGAAACTCCAACCTGGTTCCCCAGTTGCAAAGTCTGCAGCTCTGGAAGTAATACCATATCCTCTCCTGTCTACAATCTCCTCTTTTTCAATGTAAGTCAATGGGGAAAATCAATACCCCAGTTTTGTTTTCAAAATCTCCCTCTTACCAAGTTCAAAATGTTAGCAAGTATGGTACATTGGATCATGGAAGGCAGGAGGAATTGGGGTAGGGACATGGACTCGGATAACAGAGGACAGGAGGGACATGGACAGGTGCACCAAACTGACCTTACAGGGCAGGCATCAGGGTTTGTAGCAGCACAATACACAACACAGGGCATGCGGGCCGGAGTGCAGCACAACAATCCATGGAAAGCAATAGGGAGGGGACAGGAAAATGCACATGGACAACAGAGAACAGAGGGGAAAGAGGCAATGGCAGCTAGCTGACCATAATGGACAGACAGGAGAGAAAGCTGCAGCATAACGGACCATAAAGGGCAGGAGGTAGGGATCAGGGGCATTACAATGGAACAGACAAGCCAGGAGGGAGGGAATAGGGGTCTGCACATGGAAAACAGAGGGCAGGGGGCAGGAGCAGCAAGCTGACAATGTAGGTCAGGCAGGATGGGCACTAGAAGCAAGACACACCAGTGAGACTATAATGGCATACACACAGACCATGGAGGGAAGGTGGGAGGGGGTCAGGGGCAGCTAGCTGACACACAGGGAAGGTGGGAGGTGCCATGGCAGCACAGAAGACCATGCATGGCAAGTGGGAGGGTTAGTGGCAGGGCAATGGCCATGATGGGCGAGAAGGAGGGGGCAGATGCATGCAGAAAGGACCATGGAGGATAGAAGGGAGGGGTAGGAGCTGGGCACAGACAAGAGAGTTCAGGGGAAGGGGCCTCACAAAAGACCACGCGGGGCAGGCAGGAGGAGCAGTTGCAGCACAACAGACCAGGGAGGGCAGAAGGGTGTGGCAGTAAAATAGACCATGGAGGACATGAGGAAGGGGCTAGGAGCATGGAACGTGGACAGGCAGGGTGGAGGTGGCAGGGACAGGTTACAGTCATCTGACAATGCTAGGCAGGTGGGAGGGGAGTGGCAGCGCAACAGAACACTCAGAGTAGATAGGAGGGGCAAGTCCATGGAACATGGTGGTCAAAAAGGATGGAGCAGGGGCATGCACACAGACATCGGAGGGCAGGGGGAAGGAGAGTAGGGGCAGCAAGCTAAGCACAGAGGCTAAGTAGGAGGTCAATGATGAGGCATAGAATTGGGCAATGGAGGGCAGGAGGAGTGGACTGGGACATCATGCTAAATGGAGGGCAGTGGCAGCACATCAGGCCATGCATGGCAGGAGGGAGAAGGCTAGTGCATGGATTCAGACAACAGAGGATAGGGAGGAGGTGGATGGGGCAGCAAGCTAACTGTTCAGAGAAGGCGGGAAGGCCAGTGGCAGAACAACGGCCACACAGGGCTGTAATGAGGGAGCAGGGGCATGGACTTGGACAATGGATGGCAAGGAGGAGGGGAGGCAGGAGCAGCAAGCTTGGGTGGGGGCAGCACAATGCCAGGCCCTGCTTCCAACCCCCCACCATCCATTGTGATAGGCATCTTACTTAACGTTAAAAAAAACTAGAAATTCGCTGAAAAAAACAAAGATTACAGGGACGTTATAGTTATACTCAGATTTCACACGTACAAAATCAGTGAAATTCAGCAGTTATAGTTGCCTGAGCTAACTATAACTTACACCCCGGCAATGCACTGCTTATGACCTCAGACATTACATCATTCATGACATGGTCAGTGATATCACTCATCACATCACTCATGACATCTCAAATGAGCTGTGAATGGAATGGAACTATAATCGCTAGAACTTTATTTATGGATAGTGTGTGTATATTAACACCCCTTTTTTTTCTTTTTTTTCGTGTAAGAACCATTATAATACGCAAAGTGTCCAGATCAATATGGCCGATAGCCTTTCACTTTAAAGTAATGTGTAGTCCATTGTATATGTTGAAGTTTGCAATCCTAAGTATGTTTATTATGAACAAGTCACGTTGACGAACATACAGGTACGGCGGTCACGGGGCAAGATTTGCTGAAATGACATTGTGTGCATATTAATACTTGTTTTCTTTTCTTTATTGTATCAATTCCTAAATTTTCACATCGTGACCAGGCCAATATGGCCGCCAGCTTTTTGGATTAAAGTAATATGTAGTCCTTTGTTAATGTTGGCAACTGGAGCCATTTATACATTTAAATAAGGAAGCTACAATGACGTCTTGTATCGTTATCAAGGTTCGGACGAGCTGAAACGCGTGGATTGCATTTCGCATTTGAGATGTCAACAGTGATGTCATCAATGATGTCACTGATCATGTCATGAGTGATGTAATATGTGACATCATCAGCAGTGCATTGCGGGGGCGTGAGTTATATATATATTCACTGAAAAAACCATAGGTTTCAGGGATGTTATAGTTAGAAATTAGCATATAAAAAACCTTAGAAATTCACTGAAAAAACCATAGGTTTCAGGCACGTTATAGTTAGAAATTAGCATTTAAAAAAACTTTAGAAATTCACTGAAAAAAACACAGGTTTCAGGGACGTTATAGTTAGTTGGACATTTCACTCGTACAAAACCCGAGAAATTCCGCCATTATAGTTAGTTCAGCTAACTATAACTCTGACACTGACACTGACACTGACCATGTCATGAATGATGTAATATGTGACGTCATCAGCAGTGCATTGCGGGGGCGCGAGTTATAGTTAGCTGAACTAACTATATTGGCGGAATTTCTCTGGTTTTGTACGAGTGAAATGTCCAACTAACTATAACGTCCCTGAAACCTGTGGTTTTTTCAGTGAATTTCTAAGGTTTTTTTAAATGCTAATTTCTAACTATAACGTGCCTGAAACCTATGGTTTTTTCAGAGAATATATATATACATATATATATCAACACAACTCCTTTCCCATATAAGAAAGACTCGGCACTCTAGAATGCAAGAAATTCTGTTTAATCTATCAGGACACAACGGACAGGACGCGCTTCGGCTGCGTTCTACAGCCTTTGTCACCTGATGAGTGCAATTTTAAAACCATTTTAAAACCATTTATATACTTGAGTTACGTATAAACATAGACAAAATACTCAAAGGTTTCTTGCCATCATTCTACTTTGAATTGCTCGAGGTCATGGAACAATAAAGAAAATAAAAAACAAAAACAACATATATATATATCTATATATATATCTATATATATCTATATCTATCTATCTATCTATCTATATATCTATATATCTATATATATATATATATATATATATATATATATTATCTACTGGCGGTCGCCAGTAGATAGTTATAGTTACAACCTATTATCCATAGGAAATCCGCGACATTCTATTTGAAATAACTCTCTTGCCGGTTGACGTATCTTCGCAAAATTTTCAAACTTTGTGGGGCGCTCCGGTCCGCTCCTACCCTGAAAGTCTCGGGGATTCGTCAAGCGGGGGCCGAGAAAAAGGGGGGTCCCAAAACACGTTTTCCCCATGCAATTTTCCATAGGAAACTTTAGACACAGCTACAGCCCGAACTGCTGAACGGAATTACACCAAATTTGGCAAAGAGGTAGTTCTTGGTTCAGAAAGAACCCTTTTGTTAAATGGTGTAAATCCGTTCAGTAGTTGCTGAGAAAATCAAAAGTAAAAGTACATATATATCTATGGCCGCGTCGGATTCGCGCACCCTCCCGATCACGAGCTGCATGCTAATTGGCTGTCAACACTCCAAATCAGGAAGTGTTGGCAGCCATTTTGTCCCTCGGTAGAACCGAGGGACAGAAACAAGTGCGCAAAGCGCACAAAGGGGGCAGGGTAGAAACACCCTGACCCCCTAGGTCTGCTCAGGGGGTCCCACAAGGACCCCCTGGGCAAAAAAAAAAATTTTTTTTAAATCGGCAGGATGCGCTCAGGGTGCGCGAATCCTGACGAAAAAAAAAAAAAATCGAAGCGCGGTCTCCCGCGCTTCGATTGCATTTTGCCCCCGGGTGGCCCAAGTCCCGGGGGCATGGTGGGGGGTGTTCAATTTATGTATGGGGGGCCTCAAAGGGCCCCCCAAGCCCCGGGGACCGCCACCCCCCGGGGCTTTCTTTACAAATGGTGCGGGAGGGCTCTGAGCCCTCCCGCAGCCCCGGGGACCACCACCTCCCCGGGGCTTCTTTTTTAAATTAAAAAACCTGTGTGGGGGCTCCAGCCCCCCACACGCCCGGGACCGCCACCTCCCGGGGCACTAAACATTTAAATATGGGGGTCCGTTACGGACCCCCAAGCCCCGGGGACCACCACCTCCCCGGGGCTGTGCACTGAATGGGAGGGGGGCCGCGCGGCCCCCCTCCTGGAGCCCTTGATGGCCCTGGGGACCGCCACCCCACAGGGCCGGCTCCTGCAGTGTCCCGGGGTGCCTACCCCGGGACACTGCTGTTTGCTATGACAGGACGGGAGCCTCGCGGCTCCCGTCCTGTCATAGCAAGCTTGGTTTGCATTTTGAAAGAGAGAGCAGGAAACCTGCTCTCTCTTTCAAAATGCAAACCAATGCTTTCCACATGGGGAGCAGCATGTTAGCTGCTCCCCATGTGGAAAAGCAATGCCGGCTTCCGCAGGAGGCGGGGAGCCGGCTGGGACTGTGGGGGGATTGGGGACCCCCCCACAGTCTCCAACGTGAGGCCAGGCCCCGGGGGATGGGGTCCCCGGGGCCATAAGTGGCCCGGGAGGGGGGCCACGCAACCCCCCTCCCCAAAGTTAAAAAAAAAAAAAAAAAAAAAAAATAAGGTCAAGGCCGGCCCCGGGGGATGGGGTCCCCGGGGCCTTAAATGGCCTGAGGAGGGGGGCCACGCAGCCCCCCTCCAAATAAAAATATAAAAAATCGAGGCCATGCCCCGGGGGATGGGGTCCCCGGGGCCAATACAGGCCCAGGGAAGGGGGGCCACGCGGCCCCCTTCCCGTTTCAAAAAAAAAAAATTTAATAAAAAAAAAAAGGGGTAAGGCCCTGGGGGATGGGGTCCCCAGGGCCTAAAAATAGGAAAAAGGAAGGGGGGCCACACAGCCCCCCTTCAGGGGGAAAAAAAAAAAAAAAACGATCGGGCCCGCAGGCCCCGCCCCCTTCCTTCACCACTCTGCAAACGCGCCCCCTGGCGCGTTTGCAGATGGGGAAGTAATTCCCCTTCAATACTGGGGGTCCCTGGGGCCAACTAGCCCACCAGGAACCTCCAGTATGCGCCAGGGGGCTGCCTTGCAGAGAGGTGTACAGAGGCCACGCCCCTTTTTACACCTCTCTGCAACGCAGCTCTGTGGCGCTTAATGGAGGTAGCTGGTGGGCTAGTTGCACCCCAGGGACCCTCAGGATTCAAGGGGAGTTAATCCCCCGACTTAAAACGCGCCACGGGGCGCGTTTGCATAGTGGTGAAGGGAGGGGGCGGGGCTTCAGGTGACATGTGTGCAAACAGGCCCCGTGGCGCGTTTTAAGATGGGGAATTAAATCCCCTTCAATCCTGAGGGTCCCTGGGGGCCAACTAGCCCAACAGGTACATCCAGAAAGCGCCACAGAGCTGCGTTGCAGAGAGGTGTAAAAAGGGGTGTGGCCTCTCTACACCTCTGCAACGCAGCCCCCTGACGCATACTGGAGGTTCCTGGTGGGCTAGTTGGCCCGTAGGGACCCTCATGATTCAAGGGGACTTAATCCCCCAACTTAAAACGCGCCACGGGCGCGTTTGCACAGATGTCACCTCAGGCCCCGCCCCCTCCCTTCACCATTGTGCAAATATTCCTCTAAAATCTGCCTTACTACAAATTCCGATTTACTCACCTGTTATCAGGAGAGACCTCAGTGCTGTATCTTTCAGCCCAGTACTGGTCCTGAAAAGTAATTTTAACCGTACTTACCAGTAACTTGAATTTCCTTCCATAGGCTAACATTGACTGGTTTCACTTGGAAATTCTTCTAAGTGTGGAGTTTTGGAACTTTAAAATATTCCTCTAAAATCAGCCGAAATACGAATTCCGATTTACTCACCTGTTATCAGGAGAGACCTCAGTGCTGCATCTTTCAGCCCAGTACTGATCCTCAAAAGTAATTTTAACCGTACTTACCAGTAACTTGAATTTCCTTCCATAGGATATCATTGCCTGCTTTTTGCTGAAAAGTTTCTAAGTGTTGATTTTTGAAACATACAAATATTCCTCTAAAATCAGCCGAAATCCGAATTCTGATTTACTCACCTGTTATCAGGAGAGACCTCAGTGCTGCATCTTTCAGCCCAGTACTGGTCCTGAAAAGTAATTTTAACCGTACTTACCGGTAACTTGAATTTCCTTCATAGGCTAACATTGACTGGTTTCAATTGGAAATTCTTCTAAGTGTGGAGTTTTGGAACTTTAAAATATTCCTCTAAAATCAGCCAAAGTACGAATTCCAATTTACTCACCTGTTATCAGGAGAGAACCCAGTGCTGCATCTTTTAGCCCAGCACTGACCCTGAAAAGTAATTTTAACCGTACTTACCAGTAACTTATATTTTCTTCCATAGGAATCCATTGTCTGGTTTTCAGCAGAAAAGTTTCAAAGTGTCGATTTTCACAAACTACAAATATTCCTTAAAAATCGCCTGTATGACTTAAACGCATTCTTTCAACTGTTTACAGGAGATGCACCAGTGCTGGATCCAGGATCCAACACTGAGTAAGAAAAAGTAACGATAACAGTTTTTACCTGCTAAGTGAATTTCCTTCCATAGGATAACATTGGTGATTCTATGAGAAAAAGTTTCTAAGTGTCAACTTTTAAAATACAATAATATTCCTTAAAAATCACGACTGTAACCAAAACGCTTTTACTCAACTGTTTACAGGAGATGTACCAGGACTGAATCTAGGATCCAGTCCTGTGGTTAGAAAAGTAATCCATAAAGTAACTAATTGCATTTAACTAGAAATTCACATTGAGCTGAATGTTGCATTGTGTTTGAAAATGTGTTGCCCATTGCAACAACTGTAACTACTGTACTTAAAAGTCTATTGCCTATGTGCAAAGTATTTAAACTAAAGTAATTCATTCTGAGAAAGTATTTTTTGTAATGTAATGTATAATGTAATTACAATGTAATTTAAAAAATAAAATATGTAAAAAAAAATTGTTTCTAAAAATGTAGTAAATCAGTATGAAAAAAATTAATATAACAATTAATACATTTAAAAATTGTCATTTACAAAACCTTTGAAATTCACTGAAAAAACCGTAGGTTTCAGACATGTTATAGTTAGGAATTAGCATTTAAAAAACCTTTGAAATTCACTGAAAAAACCATAGGTTTCAGATATGTTATAGTTAGAAATTAGCATTTAAAAAACCTTTGAAATTCACTGAAAAAACCATAGGTTTTAGGGACAGTTATAGTTAGTTGGACATTTTACTCGTACAAAACCCGTGAAATTCCCCCGTTATAGTTAGTTCAGCTAACTATAACTCGCGCCCCGCAATGCACTGCTGATGACGTCACATATTACATCACTCATGACATGGTCAGTGACATCACTGATGACATCACTGATGACATCTCAAATGACATCACTGATGACATCATCCACGTGATAATCTGATGCAGCTCTTCACACCCTAATATAATCTTTAATACACCCAATCTAAATTACAGACTGCCATTCGCAAAACCATAGACACTCCAACACCAATAACTACATACCCACTCACTGATTCTTAGGTCTACACACACACATCCACTCACTCACCCGTACAGTCACTCATACTTATGGTCACTCAGTACAGGACTATCATATGCACTCTTACTCCTATATAGACACTCAAACACCGCCACTCATCCATAGAGGTCCTCACACACCTAGTCAGTCATGCAAATAATTAAACACACTGCCATTTACTCACCTATACAGTTATACACACACCAGCTCACTTAATCATACAAATACTAGCACATTGTTACGCTCTTATATAATCACTGATACAAGCACACACTCATCCATACAGCCACTATCACAATCACTCACTCTCGCTTATAGCTATTTATATACTCCAACACACATATATACTGCCTTTCACATATGTAGTTACTCACACATGTACCACTGGGACATACATTCACTCACTAACACACTCTTACACACACTTACCCACCCATACAGTCTATCACAGATGCACTCTTGAAACCATCCACCCAGTGAATCACCCACTCACACATCTATGCACAGTCGCACACACCCCATCCGCACAAACACTCAGGCACCCATACAGATACTCAGACAACAAATCAATAACTCTTATAGACACTCATGTAGCTATTCACAAACCCATGCAGCCACTTACACAGCAACAGACAGACGGATACAGACATTCACCCAGTTTAGTCACTAACCCATGCATTCAGTAAGATACGTTAAATCACTCACTTATAGAGTCAGTCACGCACCTACTAAATCATCCATACAGACACTTACACACCCACTCATTCTTCAATACGTCTTTTCCTATATATATAAAAAATATTTAAACTTTACAGAAACACACAGTCACTGGATGATGTCATCAGTGATGTCATTTGAGATGTCATCAGTGATGTCATCAGTGATGTCACTGACCATGTCATGAGTGATGTAATATGTGACGTCATCAGCAGTGCATTGCGGGGCGCGAGTTATAGTTAGCTGAACTAACTATAACGGGGAATTTCACGGGTTTTGTACGAGTAAAATGTCCAACTAACTATAACTGTCCCTAAAACCTATGGTTTTTTCAGTGAATATATATATATATATATATATATATATATATATATATATATATATATATATATATACCTACTGGCGGTCGCCAGTAGGTAGTTATATTTAGAACCTAGTTTCCATAGGAAAAGCATTTTTTGATTTGCTAATAACTTTGGCGTCGTTTGACGAATCTTCCTGAAATTCTCCCAAAAAAAGTCTATCCAGGTCAGCTCCTATCCTGAAAGTTTGGGGGTGATTCGTCAAGTGGGGGCTGAGAAAAAAGGGGGGTCCCAAAACTCGTTTTCTCCATGTTAATTTCCGTAGGAAATTTTGCGACGAGCTACAGCCCGAACTGCTGAACGGAATTACCCCAAATTTGGCAAAAAGGTAGAGCTTGGTTCAGAAAGCGACCTTTTTTTTAAATGGTGTAAATCTGTTCAGTAGTTTTTGAGAAATTCAAAAAATAAGAGTCAAAAAATCTATTTCCCATAGGAAACTTTGTGCAAGGCTACAGCCGAAACTACTGAACGGAATTACTCAAAATTTGGCAGAAAGGTAGTTCTTGGGTCAGAAAGCGAACTTTTTAAAAATGGTGTAAATCCGTTCAGTAGTTGCTGATAAAAGTGTCAATATCTGGGTGGAGCCTAAGTCGCGTGCGTGAGCTTCACTGTGATTGGCTGCTAGTAGTCCAAATCAGGAAGTGTTGGCAGCCATCTTGTGGCTCGGTAGAAGCGAGTCACCCGAAAGCGGAGAAACAAAGGTATAAAACAAGAGAAGGGGGCAGGGTAGAAAAACCCTGACCCCCTAAGCCTGCTCAGGGGGTCCCAGAAGGACCCCCAGGGCCCAAAAAATCATTTAAAAAAAAAAAAAAAAAATCGCGCTGGGGTCGCGTGTTCTCGCGTTTCATTTTAATGAGGCCCTTGGGTGGGCTAGGTTCTGGGGGTATTTCTTAAAAAATAATAGCAGGGGCTCGCAGGGGTTGCGGGGTGCGTTGGGGTCCGCGCAGCCCCGGGGCTTCACTCATGTTGGGAGGGGGGTTGCGCGGCCCCCCTTCTGGAGCCTTCTATGTGCTAGTAACTTTGGCGTCGTTTGACGAATCTTTATGAAATTATCCAAAAAGTTTCTCTTTTTTTGATTAGCTCTTATATTGAAAGTTTGGGGGTGAATGGTGTAGGAGGGGCTGAGAAAAAAGAGGGTCCTAAAACGTGTTTTCTCCATGCAATTTCCATACGAAACTTTATAGAAGATTACAGGTGAAACTGCTGAACGGAATTACGCCAAATTTGGCAGGGAGAATGGTGATGGTCCAGAAAGCACGCTTTTGTTAAAATGGTGTAAATCCGTTCAGTAGTTTTTGAGAAATATCATATTTTACAGATATCGATATTTGAGAATTCTGACATGTGATTGGCTGAGGGGTTACAAGCACCAGCTTGCGGCTTATTGGCTGTGAATGGTTGAAACCAGGAAGTGTTGGCAGCCATTTTGTGATTTACTCCGTCAGCTCGCATCTCTCCGTGTAGAAGCCATCGGGTTCGTACTTTTACCTCTGCGAGGCAACACTGGCATCTGTGTCTGTGTGAGATATGCCTTTCACGCTGCCTCTCTTCATATCACCAGGTAGTTTCTATGCCTTTAGAAGCCAGTCTGTTTGCTCGGAGCTCTGTGAGTCAGTCTGTCGGTACGATCCCCTACACTTCCCAAAGACTACCCAAACACCACTGCACTGTCGTAAACTCTAAAACACTACAACCAGCACGATCCCCTACACTACCCAAACACCACTGCACTACCCTAAACCCTAAAATACTACCCCAGCACAACCCCCTACACTACCCAAACACCACTGCATTGTCGTAAACCCTAAAACACTACCCCTAGCAGGACCCCCTACACTACGCAAACATCACTGCAGTACCCTAAATTCTAAAACACTATCCCCAGCACGACCCCCTACACTACCCAAACACCACTAGACTACCCTAAACCCTAAAATACTACTCCTAACATGACCCCCTACACTACACAAACACCACTGCACTACCCTAAACCCTAAAACAGTACCCCCAGCATGACCCCCTACACTACCCAAACACCACTGTTCTACCCTAAACCCTAAAAGACTACCCCAGCACGACCCCCTAGAGTACACAAACACCACTGCAGTACCGTAAACACTAAAACACTACTCCGAGGACGACCCCCTACACTACACAAACAACACTGCACTACCCTAAACCCTAAAACACTACTCCCAGCATGACCCCTTACACTACCCAAACACCACTGCATTTTCGTAAACTCTAAAACACTACCTCCAGCACGATTCTTACACTCCCCAAACACCACTGCAATACCTTAAAACCTAAAACGCTACCCCCAGCATGAACCCCAAAACAGTACACAAACACCACTGCACTACTCTAAATCCTAAAACACTACGCTCAGCACGACCCCCTACACTACACAAACACCACTGTGCTACCCTAAATCCTAAAACACTACGCTCAGCACGACCCCCTACACTACACAAACACCACTGTACTACCCTAAAGCATAAAACAGTACCAGTCCGTCGGTTCGCAGGTCTGCGTGCCGTCGTGTCCCTAGCTGTACATGTGCGAGCCAGTCCGTTAGGTGATAGGTGTGTCTCTGCTAGCAGGGCCGTTGGCCGTTGGTGTCCCCTTGCGAGTTAGACCCGAGCTCTCCCTCCGCGAGCCAACACGCTGGTGTGCGTTTGCGAGCCGACGGCCCGTAGCTCTCCCTGTGCGAGCCGAGCCGACGGGCCGCAGCTCTCCCTCTGCGAGCCTGCCCGACGGCCCGCAGGTCTCCCTGTGCTAGCCAGATCACAGCTGTCACTCTGCGAACCGATATTGGGAATATAAGGCGGCTCTAAAAAGAGCCCTTGTGTTTATTAGTTGGAGCTACATATAAGTGCGGATGCACAGCTTCAGGTTATTCAGAAAAACTCGATTTCCCTGATCTGTGAAGTGTACTCCATCACTTCTGTAGATATCAGCCATATCAAAACATATGTTGTTGTTGTAGATCGACCCCATTCTATGGTCTCTGAGGTATGCAGACACAGCTTTGTTGACATTCTTCCTAGATTTTTCAATCTGAGGACAAAATTGGTTTGACCATTTCCACTTCTGTCTTTGGCATATATTGGAATATACAAAGACAGTTTGAGGCAAAAGCAACATCAATTGTCGAAAGGTGTCTTTCATTAGCATTTCCAAACCTACACCAGTCAATGTGCCTAGGTCGTTTCCACCACAGTGCACAATCATGAGGTCAGGGTGTTGGAGATGCAAACAGGTTTTAACCAAAGGCAACAATTGGTGCCACTTCAATCCTCTCTGTCCAAACCATTTAATGTCCACATTTTGTAAACCTAGGTCTAAGTCAATACGTCTCTGTTCTGCATACCTCTTGCACCAGAAAACATAGCTATGTCCTACGATCCACACTAGCATTTTGAAGGTATGGCTGGGAAGTATGGATAGATGTCTGTAGCTCATGCAGTCCGTTCGTAGAATAAGAGATATGTTTAAAGGTGGGGAACTACTTTTTTTCTCATTCAAAACGATAACTGATTGGGAGATGAAAAGCATTGTTTTTTAAAAGTAGGGTGCACATTCGTTTTGTGGAAAAGCATCTTTGTGATTGGTTAAGAAAAAGCAGTTTAAACGTGGAGTACATATGATAGGATAAAATTTGGTCAACTCAACCACACCTGCTACTTGCATTTGGAAGGCACTGTTCGAACTTAAAACAATCGTGAACTTTTAACCTGCACGTGCCGTTAAATGTTCGAGAAAATGTTGCAAAAAAATATCGTTAGGTTTAAAAAAATTGATGAACTTTTAACCTGCACGTGTTGTAGAATGTTCTAGAAAGTGTGTTGATAGAATACGTTGCACTTCTGACTTCTATGTGTCCTTGAATATTAAAAAAACTGTTTATATGGAAAATTCAAAAATAACCAATAGAGAGAAGTTTTGCAATCTAAAAGAATCAAGGAACTATTCTAATTTGTTCTTTACATGTATTTATGTGTGGAGTAACAAAATTACAGACACAACAGCACCAGGAAGAGGAACAAGCAGGGAGTGGGGGACGGGGGTAGATGGGCACAATGGCACACATGCACAATTAAGTACAGCACAACTACAGACAAACCATGGCTAAAATGAAACACACCAACAAGGAGCACAAGTCACACAACCCGCCAACATCACACCACTGAACAAGCACAGAAGTGAAAACCACACTGCCTGAAAGGGAGAAGGGTGAACAATACCTCACATGAAGGGACATCTCACACAGAATGCAGCACACACACATAGGAAGCAGAGCACACCAACATCCAACACAATGTTGTCCAAACACAAACATTCGCACAATCGAACACAGGACACAAATGCACTCTGCCTGTGGCGGATAAACGTCCAAAAGCGTCAGTACGAAACAGGCACATGAGAACGCATAAGTACAAACCCACAGTCCGGATGGGGTAGCAATTCACGTATGGCAGGCAGCCAGAGAGTCCGTGACACACACATTGGCATACAAATGAAGACACAACACATTTGGAGACAAGTGAAAATGTGGAAACTTTATAAAAAAAAGTGCGTGTCAGTACGGCCAAGAGTAGTGCCACGATATGCAGACAAATGCAGCAGCATGCCTGAATAAGGAACGTAGGAAAACGTCCATGTTCACCTCGGGGTAGTCCATCACCAACACACGTCAGTGTCAAGCAGCGTTGGTTGTCCGCGCCTCGGACATGAGTCGACACCAATGCAGCCATGTCCACTGTCGTCTTGGGACATGTGACCAGATGCACAACGTGCAATGATGCGGCGGGACACGTGCAATGTGGCACATCGAGTCGTGGTTGCAGGTACCTTGTCACTCGTCCATGAACGCGAGTGCAGCTGCGTAAGCCACTATCTCTAATGAGTGATGGTTGGCCACAATATTTGACATGTCGTCGACGTAATCCATCAGCTACCGGGACAGATGTGCTGACTCCAACCACTGTACCCAATGTGCACCAAAGCAGAATCGGGAAGTGGGTCAATTTGCTCACTGCATACTACGACACGTGCAATCTCCCAGGCCCAGTTCCCAACATGCATGCCAAACATCCATGCATGCCATAAACGGGCATCACCATGACACTCCTGGTCGTGGGCCAACAGGAGGCGCACACACCCGTCGTAATCCATGTCAGCTACGCACACGTTGGAGAGGCACACGTCCATGCACCACTCGGATAGGCACGTGCGACATTGCAATACAGGTTGAACGCAGGTGACGTCCGCAATGCGGAAGCTCAGCCGGTAAGTGATCCGCAGCACTGCCAAAGGCAGTGCACCCAGGACATGCAGCAGACGTGCAAGGTATAGGTGGACGTGAATGGAGTCGACCATGTGTTCGGGATGCCCTGCCATTGCGTCAGTGGCTCTGCTTGTAGCTGCACTGGCTTGCCGTGTGCCAGTCTTGTGGATGAAATGGCACAGCTTGGTGCAATGAGCCGGGTCTGTGTGCAATGGGTGCAGGGCAGGGGTGTGGTGGGAGTACGTGTGAAGGCCATTTCACGCACGCTAACTACGACGAAGGACTTTTGAGTGTGGGATGTGTACTCGTTGTTCTCAAATCGGGCAGTGCGTAGTGTGGGAGACGGATGCAAATATTATCGTATCTGTCAGGGGGGCTGGCCACTTGCAAGTTCCTTCTCGGAGCAGCAGATGTGTTAGCGCAAGATAGCTCAGACAAAGAACCTTTCATCCCTACAGTAACTTCTCCAGCTGCATTCATACAGGATGTGTACAAAGGCCGGTCGTGGGTGTTGTGGGATGTCTGCGACCCTGGTCATCATGGATGAGATGCCCAGCACGTGGCACATGGGCGGGTTCACTGTGTGTTACGTTGCCAAACAGCTGCTCCTTCCTCCCACGAGCCCCCACACTTTTGTGCGCTGCACTGTTGTATCCCGTGCACTCCTACGGCACACCATTGTAATGCCTATTCGCGCATGTCCTGCGGCATTCCAATCACACCGTGACACTGCCGTTTGGAGGTGGTGCATGCCACTTTACAACATCGACTGCTGCGGCCCTTGTGGCGGCCACACCAGAACACAGAGACACACTTACCGCACTTCTTGCACACGGACATGTCCGAGACACCCCGTTCACCTTGCCGGATAGGCACGCCCCTGCGCTGACCTGTGTACGCCGGACCAGCACACGCCGCTTGTGCATGCAGGAGGATGCGTGCGTAGCTACATGTCCAGGCTCACTGCCAATGCTGAGGTGACATGGTAACGTCCGCTGAAGACAGCACACTGTGATGTTGCAGGACCCGTGCCCATCATGCTAACACAATGACCACACGGACACACTTGCTCAGATGCAGGTTCGGGGGCGTTGGCGGTCCTGGGGTTGTTGCGATGAGTGTTGTGGCCCTCATGGGTATCCGTGTATCATGCTCATTGACTCTATGGCACCTGTGGGTGTTCTGGTGTGGCTCTTGGCTGTGTTCCCTTTCATGCTGCAGGTAGTCGTCCTGCTTAACACCAGCAGAAAGCAGGTGTAAAATCCCTGGTGCTAACGCTGATTATCGCTGGAATTTGTTTCGCATCGCAGTTTTTGCCTTTCGTTGTGAAAGTTGTGATGTGGTTTTTTCGTGTACAGAAAAATAAACGAACTGGGCAGTGTATCCCGTCAAGATTCAGCACCTGACCCACTATTCCCAATCAATATAAATACAATGAGATTTCTTCATTGATTTTGTGTGTACACTGTAAATGCACCCACTACCACAGTGCAATTCAATACAGGATTTTAGTATTTAGAATAAATCGCAAAGGTGCACCTCGTGTGTTTTTGCACGGGAACGCCTACTCTGCATCTCATTATCAGCACTTTAATGCAACTAAAGTTGAGATAAATCTAACACACTATTCAGAAGCTGGTGCAAACTGCAGACATCACCAGTATTCCCGCGATAACTGCCCCAAAATTTAACACCATGGTGGACACCACCAAATAACAGTAATAAGAACGAGAAAGAGTCACACAGCACTTAAGTAACAACCAAAAACTTTATTGAAATTTTTTTTTCAAACTTTATTTTTCCGTTTACGTACATATAAAGGATAAACTAAATTTAACAAACTCAACACAAAACAACAAGGCGGAAGACTCCTGTCGGGTCCATCAATGTCGACGACACAGCCTGGAAAATAAAGCACAAAATAAGGACGTGTGTAATGCACATATCAAAGGAGTGAGACACAGAGAAAGAGAGAAGGAAAAAAAAGTCAGAGAGAAAAAGAGAGGGAAGGAAAGAAAGGGAGTGAGAAAGGGAGAAGGGAGAGAGAGTGAGAGAGATAGAAGGAAAGGAAGGAAGAGAGTGAGAGAGAGAGTGAAGAGAGGGAAGTAAGAGAGAGAGAGAGAGAGAGACACTGCCGCCCCTGCACATCCATGATCAAATAATTACCTGCTGCCACCGGAGTGTCTACCAGTGGGCACTCCAAGTGCCTGTGAAAGCTCCAGGGCCCGGTCCCGCCACCATGGCTTGGTGCACATTATGTGGACCCGCTCCACAGCCCAGCAGATCCCACACATGTCGCTGAGTCCTGAGTCATCAATGGTGGAGACCACATCAGCTTTTGGTGCCGCTAACCCTGTGCAATGCAAGTCAGCGCCACGTGGTGGTAGACCGCTGACGGCCATACAATTTAGGGTGCGACTAACGCTGTGCAACTCAAGTCCGCGCCATGTGGTGGTAGGCCCCTGACGGCCACATCAGGTTCGGGTGGCACTAACCCTGTGCAACTCAAGTCCGCGCCACGTGGAAGTAGGCCCCTGACGGCCACATCATCTTCAGGTGGCACTAACCCTGTGCAACTCAAGTCCGTGCCACGTGTGGTAGGCCCCTGAGGGCCACATCAGCTTCGGGTGGCACTAACCCTGTGCAACTCAAGTCCGCGCCACGTGGTAGTAGGCCACTGATGGCCATACAGCTCAGGGTGCGACTAACCCTCTGCGCAACTTTTCATGGACTCTTTATGATTGAGACCCTTGGAGCGTCCGCCGTCCAGTCAGCACCGGCAATAAAGGATGTGACGTTGTCGATCCATTATATTTGCGTGGTCACATGGCCTGTGACGCATGTGCCGGATGGGTGTGGTGTGTGTGTGCAAACCTGCCCTCAGGGAGTGGCCGTGACATGTTGACAACTAGACCACTGACCTGCACACCAACAGCGAGTACGCCTGCGACAGGTAGCTATGTGGGGGGGGTGAAAACATGTTTTCTCAATGGATTTTCCATAGGAAACTTTAGACAAGGCTACAGGTCAAACTGCTGAATGAAATTACGCCAAATTTGGTAGGGAGAAAGGTCTCGCTTTCTCGCACCGAGTGAAAATATAAAAGAAAGGTCCCGGGGGTAATTTAATATACCTGAGCTCTGTCTGTGCGAGATAACCCTTTCACGCTCCCTCTGCCCGATATCACCACTTCGCAGCTATGCCGTTAGAAGCCAGTCCGTCGGCTCGCAGCTCTCTACCTTTGCGAGCTAGTACGCTGCTGTGCCTGTACCTCTGCGAGCTACTGCGCTGCTGTTCCTTTGGGAGCGGACGGCTCGTAGTACTGCGTCTGTGAGTTGAACGGACGGGACGCAGTTGTCCCTCTGTGAGCCTGGGTGCGAACTGCTCATAAGACACACTACATAAGCATTGAAAAGCCATTTTGTGATTCAGTCCGTCAGCTGGCATCTGTCCGAGGCATTTCTGAAAACATACCGGAGTTCTTTCTGTGAGAGATACCCCTTTCACGCTGCCTCTCCCCACATCAGCAGGTAACGCACCCTCTTCCCACATTACCAAAATACCCCCAACAACCTTCTTGGGCCCGGAATTGTCCCTGTGCGGTTGGACAAACAAGAATCTTAGTCATGTATAGATTTACATATAAAACATTTTATTTAAACAAAACAACAACAAATAAAACTGAAGGGAGTCTGGTGCTGTGGTCGCTGCCACGAAGTTGGGGTCACTGCCATTCAGGACTCAGGACACAGTTCCACATGTGGGATCGGCTTGTATTGAACAGGGTTAGTGGCACCACGTGTTGCGCCTTGTGTTGTACAGTGTTAGTGGCACCACATGTCGCCGGCCTTGCATATGGAAATATGCCTCACTGATCGAAGGGAGTCTGGTGCTGTGGTCGCTGCCACGGACTTGGGGTCACTGCCATTCAGGGCTCAGGACAGAGTTCCACATGTGGGATCGGCTTGTGTTGAACAGGGTTAGTGGCACCACGTGTCGCCGGCCTTGTATATGGAAATATGCCTCACTGATCAAAGGAAGTCTGGTGCTGTGGTCGATGCCACAGACTTGGGGTCACTGCCATTCAGGACTCAGGACACAGTTCCACATGTGGGATCGGCTTGTATTGAACAGGGTTAGTGGCACCATGTGTCGCGCCTTGTGTTGTACAGGGTTAGTGGCACCATGTGTCGCCGGCCTTGCATATGGAAATATGCCTCACTGATCGAAGGGAGTCTGGTGCTGTGGTCGCTGCCACGAAGTTGGGGGTCACTGCCATTCAGGAGTCAGTACACAGTTCCACATGTGAGATCGGCTTGTGTTGAACAGGGTTAGTGGCACCACGTGTCGCCAGCCTTGTATATGGAAATATGCCTCGCTGATCAAAGGGAGTCTGGTGCTGTGGTCGCTGCCACGGACTTGGGGTCACTGCCATTCAGGACTCAGGACACAGTTCCACATGTGGGATCGGCTTGTTTGAACAGGGTTAGTGGCACCACGTGTCGCGCCTTGTGTTGTACAGGGTTAGTGGCACCACGTGTCGCCGGCCTTGCATATGGAAATATGCCTCACTGATCAAAGGGAGTCTGGTGCTGTGGTCGCTGCCACGGACTTGGGGTCACTGCCATTCAGGACTCAGGACACAGTTCCACATGTGGGATCGGCTTGTATTGAACAGGGTTAGTGGCACCATGTGTTGCGCCTTGTGTTGTACAGGGTTAGTGGCACCATGTGTCGCCGGCCTTGCATATGGAAATATGCCTCACTGATCGAAGGGAGTCAGGTGCTGTGGTCGTTGCCACGGACTTGGGGTCACTGCCATTCAGGACTCAGGACACAGTTCCACATGTGGGATCGGCTTGTGTTGAACAGGGTTAGTGGCACCACGTGTCACCGGCTTGTGTTGAACAGGGTTAGTGGCACCACGTATCGCGGCTTGTGTTGAACAGGGTTAGGGGCACCACGTGTCCAAAATTCGAATTGCGAGCTCTGCTGCCCGCAGTGTAGACTGCTAATGAGTGTTCGTTTGCACTTGAAGATGAATTTGGTGATTGTACTAAAGCTATAACTGATATTAAAAAAGTTCTTGAAGCAAGGATACTAAAAGGATATTATGTAGGTTTTAGGCCTGTGATAGTTACTTGCCTACTGGACTCTGTAATTAATTAATCAAGACTTAATTTTAATTGTGAGCCCTGATGACCGCAGTGTAGGCCAGAGGTAGCGGTCAGCAAGGGCCCATAGCCACGTGGCGTTGAGTTGAGGTGCACAGTTAGTGGCACCAGAAGTATTGAGAATGTATGAGCCTGTGATGCTGCTTGGTGCGGACGGGCCGCACTGGGAGCAATGTATCTTGCCTACTGGACTGCGTCATCTGCAATCGCGACTGTATCTGAATTGTGAGCCCTGCTGACCGCAGTGTAGGCCAGAGGTAGCGGTGAGCAAGGGCCCACAGCCACGTGCATAGGTTGGTGGCCCCACCGGCCTGCGTAGTTCAGGTTCAGTGGCACCACGTGTCGCCGGCCTTCCATATGCAAATACGCCTCACTAATCGAAGAGAGTCTGGTGCTGTGGTCGCTGCCACGAAGTTGTGGTCACTGCCATTCAGGAGTCAGGACACAGTTCCACATGTGGGATCGGCTTGTGTTGAACAGGGTTAGTGGCACCACGTATCGCCGGCCTTGCATATGGAAATATGCCTCACTGATCAAAGGGAGTCTGGTGCTGTGGTCGCTGCCACGGACTTGGGGTCACTGCAATTCAGGACTCAGGACACAGTTCCACATGTGGGATCGGCTTGTGTTGAACAGGGTTAGTGGCACCACGTGTCGCCGGCTTGTGTTGAACAGGGTTAGTGGCACCACGTATCGCGGCTTGTGTTGAACAGGGTTAGTGGCACCACGTATCGCCGGCCTTGCATATGGAAATATGCCTCACTGATCAAAGGGAGTCTGGTGCTGTGGTCGCTGCCACGGACTTGGGGTCACTGCCATTCAGGACTCAGGACACAGTTCCACATGTGGGATCGGCTTGTGTTGAACAGGGTTAGTGGCACCACGTGTCGCCAGCCTTGCATATGGAAATATGCCTCACTGATCAAAGGGAGTCTGGTGCTGTGGTCGCTGCCACAGACTTGGGGTCACTGCCATTCAGGACTCAGGACACAGTTCCACATGTGGGATCGGCTTGTATTGCACACGGTTAGTGGCACCACGTGTCGCGTCTTGTGTTGTACAGGGTTAGTGGCACCACGTGTCGCCGGCCTTGCATATGGAAATATGCCTCACTGATCGAAGGGAGTCTGGTGCTGTGGTCTCTGCCACGGACTTGGGGTCACTGCCATTCAGGACTCAGGACACAGTACCACATGTAGGCTCGGCTTGTGTTGAACAGGGTTAGTGGCACCACGTGTCGCCGGCTTGTGTTGAACAGGGTTAGTGGCACCACATGTCGCGGCTTGTGTTGAACAGGGTTAGTGGCACCATGTGTCGCCGGCTTGTGTTGCACAGGGTTAGTGGCACCACGTGTCGCGACTTGTGTTGAACAGGGTTAGTGGCACCTTGTGTCCAAAATTCGAATTGCGAGCTCTGCTGCCCGCAGTGTAGACTGCTAATGAGTGTTCGTTTGCACTTGAAGATGAATTTGGTGATTGTACTAAAGCTATAACTGATATAAAAAAGTTCTTGAAGCAAGGATACTAAAAGGATATTATGTAGGTTTTAGGCCTGTGATAGTTACTTGCCTACTGGACTCTGTAATTAATGAATCAAGACTTAATTTTAATTGTGAGCCCTGATGACCGCACTGTAGGCCAGAGGAAGCGGTCAGCAAGGGCCCATAGCCACGTGGCATTGAGTTGAGGTGCACAGTTAGTGGCACCAGAAGCATTGAGAATGTATGAGCCTATGATGCTGCTTGGTACGGACAGGCCGCACTGGGAGCAATGTCTCTTGCCTACTGGACTGCGTCATCTGCAATCGCGACTGTATCTGAATTGTGAGCCCTGCTGACCGCAGTGTAGGCCAGAGGTAGCGGTGAGCAAGGGCCCACAGCCACGTGCATAGGTTGGTGGCCCCACCGGCCTGCGTAGTTCAGGTTCAGTGGCACCACGTGTCGCCGGCCTTCCATATGCAAATACGCCTCACTAATCGAAGGGAGTCTGGTGCTGTGGTCGCTGCCACGAAGTTGGGGGTCACTGCCATTCAGGAGTCAGTACACAGTTCCACATGTGAGATCGGCTTGTGTTGAACAGGGTTAGTGGCACCACGTGTCGCCAGCCTTGTATATGGAAATATGCCTCGCTGATCAAAGGGAGTCTGGTGCTGTGGTCGCTGCCACGGACTTGGGGTCACTGCCATTCAGGACTCAGGACATAGTTCCACATGTGGGATCGGCTTGTTTGAACAGGGTTAGTGGCACCACGTGTCGCGCCTTGTGTTGTACAGGGTTAGTGGCACCACGTGTCGCCGGCCTTGCATATGGAAATATGCCTCACTGATCAAAGGGAGTCTGGTGCTGTGGTCGCTGCCACGGACTTGGGGTCACTGCCATTCAGGACTCAGGACACAGTTCCACATGTGGGATCGGCTTGTATTGAACAGGGTTAGTGGCACCATGTGTTGCGCCTTGTGTTGTACAGGGTTAGTGGCACCATGTGTCGCCGGCCTTGCATATGGAAATATGCCTCACTGATCGAAGGGAGTCTGGTGCTGTGGTCGCTGCCACGGACTTGGGGTCACTGCCATTCAGGACTCAGGACACAGTTCCACATGTGGGATCGGCTTGTGTTGAACAGGGTTAGTGGCACCACGTGTCGCCGGCTTGTGTTGAACAGGGTTAGTGGCACCACGTATCGCGGCTTGTGTTGAACAGGGTTAGTGGCACCACGTGTCCAAAATTCGAATTGCGAGCTCTGCTGCCTGCAGTGTAGACTGCTAATGAGTGTTCGTTTGCACTTGAAGATGAATTTGGTGATTGTACTAAAGCTATAACTGATATTAAAAAAGTTCTTGAAGCAAGGATACTAAAAGGATATTATGTAGGTTTTAGGCCTGTGATAGTTACTTGCCTACTGGACTCTGTAATTAATTAATCAAGACTTAATTTTAATTGTGAGCCCTGATGACCGCAGTGTAGGCCAGAGGTAGCGGTCAGCAAGGGCCCATAGCCACGTGGCGTTGAGTTGAGGTGCACAGTTAGTGGCACCAGAAGTATTGAGAATGTATGAGCCTGTGATGCTGCTTGGTGCGGACGGGCCGCACTGGGAGCAATGTATCTTGCCTACTGGACTGCGTCATCTGCAATCGCGACTGTATCTGAATTGTGAGCCCTGCTGACCGCAGTGTAGGCCAGAGGTAGCGGTGAGCAAGGGCCCACAGCCACATGCATAGGTTGGTGGCCCCACCGGCCTGCGTAGTTCAGGTTCAGTGGCACCACGTGTCGCCGGCCTTCCATATGCAAATACGCCTCACTAATCGAAGGGAGTCTGGTGCTGTGGTCGCTGCCACGAAGTTGGGGTCACTGCCATTCAGGAGTCAGGACACAGTTCCACATGTGAGATCGGCTTGTGTTGAACAGGGTTAGTGGCACCAAGTGTCGCCGGCCTTGTATATGGAAATATGCCTCACTGATCAAAGGGAGTCTGGTGCTGTGGTCGCTGCCACGGACTTGGGGTCACTGCCATTCAGGACTCAGGACACAGTTCCACATGTGGGATCGGCTTGTGTTGAACAGGGTTAGTGGCACCACGTATCGCCGGCCTTGCATATGGAAATATGCCTCACTGATCAAAGGGAGTCTGGTGCTGTGGTCGCTGCCACGGACTTGGGGTCACTGCAATTCAGCACTCAGGACACAGTTCCACATGTGGGATCGGCTTGTATTGCACACGGTTAGTGGCACCACGTGTCGCGTCTTGTGTTGTACAGGGTTAGTGGCACCACGTGTCGCCGGCCTTGCATATGGAAATATGCCTCACTGATCGAAGGGAGTCTGGTGCTGTGGTCACTGCCACAGACTTGGGATCACTGCCATTCAGGACTCAGGACACAGTTCCACATGTGGGATCGGCTTGTGTTGAACAGGGTTAGTGGCACCACGTGTCGCCGGCTTGTGTTGAACAGGGTTAGTGGCACCACGTGTTGCGGCTTGTGTTGAACAGGGTTAGTGGCACCACGTGTCGCCGGCTTGTGTTGCACAGGGTTAGTGGCACCACGTGTCGCGGCTTGTGTTGAACAGGGTTAGTGGCACCTTGTGTCCAAAATTCGAATTGTGAGTTCTGCTGCCCGCAGTGTAGACTGCTAATGAGTGTTCGTTTGCACTTGAAGATGAATTTGGTGATTGTACTAAAGCTATAACTGATATAAAAAAGTTCTTGAAGCAAGGATACTAAAAGGATATTATGTAGGTGTTAGGCCTGTGATAGTTACTTGCCTACTGGACTCTATAATTAATGAATCAAGACTTAATTTTAATTGTGAGCCCTGATGACCGCACTGTAGGCCAGAGGAAGTGGTAAGCAAGGGCCCATAGCCACATGGCATTGAGTTGAGGTGCACAGTTAGTGGCACCAGAAGCATTGAGAATGTATGAGCCTATGATGCTGCTTGGTACGGACAGGCCGCACTGGGAGCAATGTCTCTTGCCTACTGGACTGCGTCATCTGCAATCGCGACTGTTTCTGAATTGTGAGCCCCTGCTGACCGCAGTGTAGGCCAGAGGTAGAGGTGAGCAAGGGCCCACAGCCACGTGCATAGGTTGGTGGCCCCACCGGCCTGCGTAGTTCAGGTTCAGTGGCACCACGTGTCGCCGGCCTTCCATATGCAAATACGCCTCACTAATCGAAGGGAGTCTGGTGCTGTGGTCGCTGCCACGAAGTTGGGGTCACTGCCATTCAGGAGTCAGGACACAGTTCCACATGTGAGATCGGCTTATGTTGAACAGGGTTAGTGGCACCACGTGTCGCCGGCCTTGTATATGGAAATATGCCTCACTGATCAAAGGGAGTCTGGTGCTGTGGTCGCTGCCACGGACTTGGGGTCACTGCCATTCAGGACTCAGGACACAGTTCCACATGTGGGATCGGCTTGTGTTGAACAGGGTTAGTGGCACCACGTGTCGCCAGCCTTGCATATGGAAATATGCCTCACTGATCAAAGGGAGTCTGGTGCTGTGGTCGCTGCCACAGACTTGGGGTCACTGCCATTCAGGACTCAGGACACAGTTCCACATGTGGGATCGGCTTGTATTGCACACGGTTAGTGGCACCACGTGTCGCGTCTTGTGTTGTACAGGGTTAGTGGCACCACGTGTCGCCGGCCTTGCATATGGAAATATGCCTCACTGATCGAAGGGAGTCTGGTGCTGTGGTCTCTGCCACGGACTTGGGGTCACTGCCATTCAGGACTCAGGACACAGTACCACATGTAGGCTCGGCTTGTGTTGAACAGGGTTAGTGGCACCACGTGTCGCCGGCTTGTGTTGAACAGGGTTAGTGGCACCACATGTCGCGGCTTGTGTTGAACAGGGTTAGTGGCACCATGTGTCGCCGGCTTGTGTTGCACAGGGTTAGTGGCACCACGTGTCGTGACTTGTGTTGAACAGGGTTAGTGGCACCTTGTGTCCAAAATTCGAATTGCGAGCTCTGCTGCCCGCAGTGTAGACTGCTAATGAGTGTTCGTTTGCACTTGAAGATGAATTTGGTGATTGTACTAAAGCTATAACTGATATAAAAAAAGTTCTTGAAGCAAGGATACTAAAAGGATATTATGTAGGTTTTAGGCCTGTGATAGTTACTTGCCTACTGGACTCTGTAATTAATGAATCAAGACTTAATTTTAATTGTGAGCCCTGATGACCGCACTGTAGGCCAGAGGAAGCGGTCAGCAAGGGCCCATAGCCACGTGGCGTTGAGTTGAGGTGCACAGTTAGTGGCACCAGAAGCATTGAGAATGTATGAGCCTATGATGCTGCTTGGTACGGACAGGCCGCACTGGGAGCAATGTCTCTTGCCTACTGGACTGCGTCATCTGCAATCGCGACTGTATCTGAATTGTGAGCCCTGCTGACCGCAGTGTAGGCCAGAGGTAGCGGTGAGCAAGGGCCCACAGCCACGTGCATAGGTTGGTGGCCCCACCGGCCTGCGTAGTTCAGGTTCAGTGGCACCACGTGTCGCCGGCCTTCCATATGCAAATACGCCTCACTAATCGAAGGGAGTCTGGTGCTGTGGTCGCTGCCACGAAGTTGGGGGTCACTGCCATTCAGGAGTCAGTACACAGTTCCACATGTGAGATCGGCTTGTGTTGAACAGGGTTAGTGGCACCACGTGTCGCCAGCCTTGTATATGGAAATATGCCTCGCTGATCAAAGGGAGTCTGGTGCTGTGGTCGCTGCCACGGACTTGGGGTCACTGCCATTCAGGACTCAGGACACAGTTCCACATGTGGGATCGGCTTGTTTGAACAGGGTTAGTGGCACCACGTGTCGCGCCTTGTGTTGTACAGGGTTAGTGGCACTACGTGTCGCCGGCCTTGCATATGGAAATATGCCTCACTGATCAAAGGGAG
Organism: Calotriton arnoldi; assembly: GCA_963921515.1. Classification (NCBI taxonomy): domain Eukaryota; kingdom Metazoa; phylum Chordata; class Amphibia; order Caudata; family Salamandridae; genus Calotriton; species Calotriton arnoldi. The sequence continues at coordinate 728,532 of CAWUFW010007456.1, read as the reverse complement.
TCTGGTGCTGTGGTCGCTGCCACGGACTTGGGGTCACTGCCATTCAGGACTCAGGACACAGTTCCACATGTGGGATCGGCTTGTATTGAACAGGGTTAGTGGCACCATTTGTTGCGCCTTGTGTTGTACAGGGTTAGTGGCACCATGTGTCGCCGGCCTTGCATATGGAAATATGCCTCACTGATCGAAGGGAGTCTGGTGCTGTGGTCGCTGCCACGGACTTGGGGTCACTGCCATTCAGGACTCAGGACACAGTTCCACATGTGGGATCGGCTTGTGTTGAACAGGGTTAGTGGCACCACGTGTCGCCGGCTTGTGTTGAACAGGGTTAGTGGCACCACGTATCGCGGCTTGTGTTCAACAGGGTTAGTGGCACCACGTGTCCAAAATTCGAATTGCGAGCTCTGCTGCCCGCAGTGTAGACTGCTAATGAGTGTTCGTTTGCACTTGAAGATGAATTTGGTGATTGTACTAAAGCTATAACTGATATTAAAAAAGTTCTTGAAGCAAGGATACTAAAAGGATATTATGTAGGTTTTAGGCCTGTGATAGTTACTTGCCTACTGGACTCTGTAATTAATTAATCAAGACTTAATTTTAATTGTGAGCCCTGATGACCGCAGTGTAGGCCAGAGGTAGCGGTCAGCAAGGGCCCATAGCCACGTGGCGTTGAGTTGAGGTGCACAGTTAGTGGCACCAGAAGTATTGAGAATGTATGAGCCTGTGATGCTGCTTGGTGCGGACGGGCCGCACTGGGAGCAATGTATCTTGCCTACTGGACTGCGTCATCTGCAATCGCGACTGTATCTGAATTGTGAGCCCTGCTGACCGCAGTGTAGGCCAGAGGTAGCGGTGAGCAAGGGCCCACAGCCACATGCATAGGTTGGTGGCCCCACCGGCCTGCGTAGTTCAGGTTCAGTGGCACCACGTGTCGCCGGCCTTCCATATGCAAATACGCCTCACTAATCGAAGAGAGTCTGGTGCTGTGGTCGCTGCCACGAAGTTGTGGTCACTGCCATTCAGGAGTCAGGACACAGTTCCACATGTGGGATCGGCTTGTGTTGAACAGGGTTAGTGGCACCACGTATCGCCGGCCTTGCATATGGAAATATGCCTCACTGATCAAAGGGAGTCTGGTGCTGTGGTCGCTGCCACGGACTTGGGGTCACTGCAATTCAGGACTCAGGACACAGTTCCACATGTGGGATCGGCTTGTATTGCACACGGTTAGTGGCACCACGTGTCGCGTCTTGTGTTGTACAGGGTTAGTGGCACCACGTGTCGCCGGCCTTGCATATGGAAATATGCCTCACTGATCGAAGGGAGTCTGGTGCTGTGGTCACTGCCACAGACTTGGGATCACTGCCATTCAGGACTCAGGACACAGTTCCACATGTGGGATCGGCTTGTGTTGAACAGGGTTAGTGGCACCACTTGTCGCCGGCTTGTGTTGAACAGGGTTAGTGGCACCACGTGTTGCGGCTTGTGTTGAACAGGGTTAGTGGCACCACGTGTCGCCGGCTTGTGTTGCACAGGGTTAGTGGCACCACGTGTCGCGGCTTGTGTTGAACAGGGTTAGTGGCACCTTGTGTCCAAAATTCGAATTGTGAGCTCTGCTGCCCGCAGTGTAGACTGCTAATGAGTGTTCGTTTGCACTTGAAGATGAATTTGGTGATTGTACTAAAGCTATAACTGATATAAAAAAAGTTCTTGAAGCAAGGATACTAAAAGGATATTATGTAGGTGTTAGGCCTGTGATAGTTACTTGCCTACTGGACTCTATAATTAATGAATCAAGACTTAATTTTAATTGTGAGCCCTGATGACCGCACTGTAGGCCAGAGGAAGTGGTAAGCAAGGGCCCATAGCCACATGGCATTGAGTTGAGGTGCACAGTTAGTGGCACCAGAAGCATTGAGAATGTATGAGCCTGTGATGCTGCTTGGTACGGACAGGCCGCACTGGGAGCAATGTCTCTTGCCTACTGGACTGCGTCATCTGCAATCGCGACTGTTTCTGAATTGTGAGCCCTGCTGACCGCAGTGTAGGCCAGAGGTAGAGGTGAGCAAGGGCCCACAGCCACGTGCATAGGTTGGTGGCCCCACCGGCCTGCGTAGTTCAGGTTCAGTGGCACCACGTGTCGCCGGCCTTCCATATGCAAATACGCCTCACTAATCGAAGGGAGTCTGGTGCTGTGGTCGCTGCCACGAGTTGGGGTCACTGCCATTCAGGAGTCAGGACACAGTTCCACATGTGAGATCGGCTTGTGTTGAACAGGGTTAGTGGCACCAAGTGTCGCCGGCCTTGTATATGGAAATATGCCTCACTGATCAAAGGGAGTCTGGTGCTGTGGTCGCTGCCACGGACTTGGGGTCACTGCCATTCAGGACTCAGGACACAGTTCCACATGTGGGATCGGCTTGTGTTGAACAGGGTTAGTGGCACCACGTGTCGCCAGCCTTGCATATGGAAATATGCCTCACTGATCAAAGGGAGTCTGGTGCTGTGGTCGCTGCCACAGACTTGGGGTCACTGCCATTCAGGACTCAGGACACAGTTCCACATGTGGGATCGGCTTGTATTGCACACGGTTAGTGGCACCACGTGTCGCGTCTTGTGTTGTACAGGGTTAGTGGCACCACGTGTCGCCGGCCTTGCATATGGAAATATGCCTCACTGATCGAAGGGAGTCTGGTGCTGTGGTCGATGCCACGGACTTGGGGTCACTGCCATTCAGGACTCAGGACACAGTACCACATGTGGGCTCGGCTTGTGTTGAACAGGGTTAGTGGCACCACGTGTCGCCGGCTTGTGTTGAACAGGGTTAGTGGCACCACATGTCGCGGCTTGTGTTGAACAGGGTTAGTGGCACCATGTGTCGCCGGCTTGTGTTGCACAGGTTTAGTGGCACCACGTGTTGCGACTTGTGTTGAACAGGGTTAGTGGCACCTTGTGTCCAAAATTCGAATTGCGAGCTCTGCTGCCCGCAGTGTAGACTGCTAATGAGTGTTCGTTTGCACTTGAAGATGAATTTGGTGATTGTACTAAAGCTATAACTGATATAAAAAAGTTCTTGAAGCAAGGATACTAAAAGGATATTATGTAGGTTTTAGGCCTGTGATAGTTACTTGCCTACTGGACTCTGTAATTAATGAATCAAGACTTAATTTTAATTGTGAGCCCTGATGACCGCACTGTAGGCCAGAGGAAGCGGTCAGCAAGGGCCCATAGCCACGTGGCGTTGAGTTGAGGTGCACAGTTAGTGGCACCAGAAGCATTGAGAATGTATGAGCCTGTGATGCTGCTTGGTACGGACAGGCCGCACTGGGAGCAATGTCTCTTGCCTACTGGACTGCGTCATCTGCAATCGCGACTGTATCTGAATTGTGAGCCCTGCTGACCGCAGTGTAGGCCAGAGGTAGCGGTGAGCAAGGGCCCACAGCCACGTGCATAGGTTGGTGGCCCCACCGGCCTGCGTAGTTCAGGTTCAGTGGCACCACGTGTCGCCGGCCTTCCATATGCAAATACGCCTCACTAATCGAAGGGAGTCTGGTGCTGTGGTCGCTGCCACGAAGTTGGGGGTCACTGCCATTCAGGAGTCAGTACACAGTTCCACATGTGAGATCGGCTTGTGTTGAACAGGGTTAGTGGCACCACGTGTCGCCAGCCTTGTATATGGAAATATGCCTCGCTGATCAAAGGGAGTCTGGTGCTGTGGTCGCTGCCACGGACTTGGGGTCACTGCCATTCAGGACTCAGGACACAGTTCCACATGTGGGATCGGCTTGTTTGAACAGGGTTAGTGGCACCACGTGTCGCGCCTTGTGTTGTACAGGGTTAGTGGCACTACGTGTCGCCGGCCTTGCATATGGAAATATGCCTCACTGATCAAAGGGAGTCTGGTGCTGTGGTCGCTGCCACGGACTTGGGGTCACTGCCATTCAGGACTCAGGACACAGTTCCACATGTGGGATCGGCTTGTATTGAACAGGGTTAGTGGCACCATTTGTTGCGCCTTGTGTTGTACAGGGTTAGTGGCACCATGTGTCGCCGGCCTTGCATATGGAAATATGCCTCACTGATCGAAGGGAGTCTGGTGCTGTGGTCGCTGCCACGGACTTGGGGTCACTGCCATTCAGGACTCAGGACACAGTTCCACATGTGGGATCGGCTTGTGTTGAACAGGGTTAGTGGCACCACGTGTCGCCGGCTTGTGTTGAACAGGGTTAGTGGCACCACGTATCGCGGCTTGTGTTGAACAGGGTTAGTGGCACCACGTGTCCAAAATTCGAATTGCGAGCTCTGCTGCCCGCAGTGTAGACTGCTAATGAGTGTTCGTTTGCACTTGAAGATGAATTTGTGATTGTACTAAAGCTATAACTGATATTAAAAAAGTTCTTGAAGCAAGGATACTAAAAGGATATTATGTAGGTTTTAGGCCTGTGATAGTTACTTGCCTACTGGACTCTGTAATTAATTAATCAAGACTTAATTTTAATTGTGAGCCCTGATGACCGCAGTGTAGGCCAGAGGTAGCGGTCAGCAAGGGCCCATAGCCACGTGGCGTTGAGTTGAGGTGCACAGTTAGTGGCACCAGAAGTATTGAGAATGTATGAGCCTGTGATGCTGCTTGGTGCGGACGGGCCGCACTGGGAGCAATGTATCTTGCCTACTGGACTGCGTCATCTGCAATCGCGACTGTATCTGAATTGTGAGCCCTGCTGACCGCAGTGTAGGCCAGAGGTAGCGGTGAGCAAGGGCCCACAGCCACATGCATAGGTTGGTGGCCCCACCGGCCTGCGTAGTTCAGGTTCAGTGGCACCACGTGTCGCCGGCCTTCCATATGCAAATACGCCTCACTAATCGAAGAGAGTCTGGTGCTGTGGTCGCTGCCACGAAGTTGTGGTCACTGCCATTCAGGAGTCAGGACACAGTTCCACATGTGGGATCGGCTTGTGTTGAACAGGGTTAGTGGCACCACGTATCGCCGGCCTTGCATATGGAAATATGCCTCACTGATCAAAGGGAGTCTGGTGCTGTGGTCGCTGCCACGGACTTGGGGTCACTGCAATTCAGGACTCAGGACACAGTTCCACATGTGGGATCGGCTTGTATTGCACACGGTTAGTGGCACCACGTGTCGCGTCTTGTGTTGTACAGGGTTAGTGGCACCACGTGTCGCCGGCCTTGCATATGGAAATATGCCTCACTGATCGAAGGGAGTCTGGTGCTGTGGTCACTGCCACAGACTTGGGATCACTGCCATTCAGGACTCAGGACACAGTTCCACATGTGGGATCGGCTTGTGTTGAACAGGGTTAGTGGCACCACGTGTCGCCGGCTTGTGTTGAACAGGGTTAGTGGCACCACGTGTTGCGGCTTGTGTTGAACAGGGTTAGTGGCACCACGTGTCGCCGGCTTGTGTTGCACAGGGTTAGTGGCACCACGTGTCGCGGCTTGTGTTGAACAGGGTTAGTGGCACCTTGTGTCCAAAATTCGAATTGTGAGCTCTGCTGCCCGCAGTGTAGACTGCTAATGAGTGTTCGTTTGCACTTGAAGATGAATTTGGTGATTGTACTAAAGCTATAACTGATATAAAAAAGTTCTTGAAGCAAGGATACTAAAAGGATATTATGTAGGTGTTAGGCCTGTGATAGTTACTTGCCTACTGGACTCTATAATTAATGAATCAAGACTTAATTTTAATTGTGAGCCCTGATGACCGCACTGTAGGCCAGAGGAAGTGGTAAGCAAGGGCCCATAGCCACATGGCATTGAGTTGAGGTGCACAGTTAGTGGCACCAGAAGCATTGAGAATGTATGAGCCTGTGATGCTGCTTGGTACGGACAGGCCGCACTGGGAGCAATGTCTCTTGCCTACTGGACTGCGTCATCTGCAATCGCGACTGTTTCTGAATTGTGAGCCCTGCTGACCGCAGTGTAGGCCAGAGGTAGAGGTGAGCAAGGGCCCACAGCCACGTGCATAGGTTGGTGGCCCCACCGGCCTGCGTAGTTCAGGTTCAGTGGCACCACGTGTCGCCGGCCTTCCATATGCAAATACACCTCACTAATCGAAGGGAGTCTGGTGCTGTGGTCGCTGCCACGAAGTTGGGGTCACTGCCATTCAGGAGTCAGGACACAGTTCCACATGTGAGATCGGCTTGTGTTGAACAGGGTTAGTGGCACCAAGTGTCGCCGGCCTTGTATATGGAAATATGCCTCACTGATCAAAGGGAGTCTGGTGCTGTGGTCGCTGCCACGGACTTGGGGTCACTGCCATTCAGGACTCAGGACACAGTTCCACATGTGGGATCGGCTTGTGTTGAACAGGGTTAGTGGCACCACGTGTCGCCAGCCTTGCATATGGAAATATGCCTCACTGATCAAAGGGAGTCTGGTGCTGTGGTCGCTGCCACAGACTTGGGGTCACTGCCATTCAGGACTCAGGACACAGTTCCACATGTGGGATCGGCTTGTATTGCACACGGTTAGTGGCACCACGTGTCGCGTCTTGTGTTGTACAGGGTTAGTGGCACCACGTGTCGCCGGCCTTGCATATGGAAATATGCCTCACTGATCGAAGGGAGTCTGGTGCTGTGGTCGATGCCACGGACTTGGGGTCACTGCCATTCAGGACTCAGGACACAGTACCACATGTGGGCTCGGCTTGTGTTGAACAGGGTTAGTGGCACCACGTGTCGCCGGCTTGTGTTGAACAGGGTTAGTGGCACCACATGTCGCGGCTTGTGTTGAACAGGGTTAGTGGCACCATGTGTCGCCGGCTTGTGTTGCACAGGTTTAGTGGCACCACGTGTTGCGACTTGTGTTGAACAGGGTTAGTGGCACCTTGTGTCCAAAATTCGAATTGCGAGCTCTGCTGCCCGCAGTGTAGACTGCTAATGAGTGTTCGTTTGCACTTGAAGATGAATTTGGTGATTGTACTAAAGCTATAACTGATATAAAAAAAGTTCTTGAAGCAAGGATACTAAAAGGATATTATGTAGGTTTTAGGCCTGTGATAGTTACTTGCCTACTGGACTCTATAATTAATGAATCAAGACTTAATTTTAATTGTGAGCCCTGATGACCGCACTGTAGGCCAGAGGAAGTGGTAAGCAAGGGCCCATAGCCACATGGCATTGAGTTGAGGTGCACAGTTAGTGGCACCAGAAGCATTGAGAATGTATGAGCCTGTGATGCTGCTTGGTACGGACAGGCCGCACTGGGAGCAATGTCTCTTGCCTACTGGACTGCGTCATCTGCAATCGCGACTGTTTCTGAATTGTGAGCCCTGCTGACCGCAGTGTAGGCCAGAGGTAGAGGTGAGCAAGGGCCCACAGCCACGTGCATAGGTTGGTGGCCCCACCGGCCTGCGTAGTTCAGGTTCAGTGGCACCACGTGTCGCCGGCCTTCCATATGCAAATACGCCTCACTAATCGAAGGGAGTCTGGTGCTGTGGTCGCTGCCACGAAGTTGGGGTCACTGCCATTCAGGAGTCAGGACACAGTTCCACATGTGAGATCGGCTTGTGTTGAACAGGGTTAGTGGCACCAAGTGTCGCCGGCCTTGTATATGGAAATATGCCTCACTGATCAAAGGGAGTCTGGTGCTGTGGTCGCTGCCACGGACTTGGGGTCACTGCCATTCAGGACTCAGGACACAGTTCCACATGTGGGATCGGCTTGTGTTGAACAGGGTTAGTGGCACCACGTGTCGCCAGCCTTGCATATGGAAATATGCCTCACTGATCAAAGGGAGTCTGGTGCTGTGGTCGCTGCCACAGACTTGGGGTCACTGCCATTCAGGACTCAGGACACAGTTCCACATGTGGGATCGGCTTGTATTGCACACGGTTAGTGGCACCACGTGTCGCGTCTTGTGTTGTACAGGGTTAGTGGCACCACGTGTCGCCGGCCTTGCATATGGAAATATGCCTCACTGATCGAAGGGAGTCTGGTGCTGTGGTCGATGCCACGGACTTGGGGTCACTGCCATTCAGGACTCAGGACACAGTACCACATGTGGGCTCGGCTTGTGTTGAACAGGGTTAGTGGCACCACGTGTCGCCGGCTTGTGTTGAACAGGGTTAGTGGCACCACATGTCGCGGCTTGTGTTGAACAGGGTTAGTGGCACCATGTGTCGCCGGCTTGTGTTGCACAGGTTTAGTGGCACCACGTGTTGCGACTTGTGTTGAACAGGGTTAGTGGCACCTTGTGTCCAAAATTCGAATTGCGAGCTCTGCTGCCCGCAGTGTAGACTGCTAATGAGTGTTCGTTTGCACTTGAAGATGAATTTGGTGATTGTACTAAAGCTATAACTGATATAAAAAAAGTTCTTGAAGCAAGGATACTAAAAGGATATTATGTAGGTTTTAGGCCTGTGATAGTTACTTGCCTACTGGACTCTGTAATTAATGAATCAAGACTTAATTTTAATTGTGAGCCCTGATGACCGCACTGTAGGCCAGAGGAAGCGGTCAGCAAGGGCCCATAGCCACGTGGCGTTGAGTTGAGGTGCACAGTTAGTGGCACCAGAAGCATTGAGAATGTATGAGCCTGTGATGCTGCTTGGTACGGACAGGCCGCACTGGGAGCAATGTCTCTTGCCTACTGGACTGCGTCATCTGCAATCGCGACTGTATCTGAATTGTGAGCCCTGCTGACCGCAGTGTAGGCCAGAGGTAGCGGTGAGCAAGGGCCCACAGCCACGTGCATAGGTTGGTGGCCCCACCGGCCTGCGTAGTTCAGGTTCAGTGGCACCACGTGTCGCCGGCCTTCCATATGCAAATACGCCTCACTAATCGAAGGGAGTCTGGTGCTGTGGTCGCTGCCACGAAGTTGGGGGTCACTGCCATTCAGGAGTCAGTACACAGTTCCACATGTGAGATCGGCTTGTGTTGAACAGGGTTAGTGGCACCACGTGTCGCCAGCCTTGTATATGGAAATATGCCTCGCTGATCAAAGGGAGTCTGGTGCTGTGGTCGCTGCCACGGACTTGGGGTCACTGCCATTCAGGACTCAGGACACAGTTCCACATGTGGGATCGGCTTGTTTGAACAGGGTTAGTGGCACCACGTGTCGCGCCTTGTGTTGTACAGGGTTAGTGGCACTACGTGTCGCCGGCCTTGCATATGGAAATATGCCTCACTGATCAAAGGGAGTCTGGTGCTGTGGTCGCTGCCACGGACTTGGGGTCACTGCCATTCAGGACTCAGGACACAGTTCCACATGTGGGATCGGCTTGTATTGAACAGGGTTAGTGGCACCATTTGTGGCGCCTTGTGTTGTACAGGGTTAGTGGCACCATGTGTCGCCGGCCTTGCATATGGAAATATGCCTCACTGATCGAAGGGAGTCTGGTGCTGTGGTCGCTGCCACGGACTTGGGGTCACTGCCATTCAGGACTCAGGACACAGTTCCACATGTGGGATCGGCTTGTGTTGAACAGGGTTAGTGGCACCACGTGTCGCCGGCTTGTGTTGAACAGGGTTAGTGGCACCACGTATCGCGGCTTGTGTTGAACAGGGTTAGTGGCACCACGTGTCCAAAATTCGAATTGCGAGCTCTGCTGCCCGCAGTGTAGACTGCTAATGAGTGTTCGTTTGCACTTGAAGATGAATTTGTGATTGTACTAAAGCTATAACTGATATTAAAAAAGTTCTTGAAGCAAGGATACTAAAAGGATATTATGTAGGTTTTAGGCCTGTGATAGTTACTTGCCTACTGGACTCTGTAATTAATTAATCAAGACTTAATTTTAATTGTGAGCCCTGATGACCGCAGTGTAGGCCAGAGGTAGCGGTCAGCAAGGGCCCATAGCCACGTGGCGTTGAGTTGAGGTGCACAGTTAGTGGCACCAGAAGTATTGAGAATGTATGAGCCTGTGATGCTGCTTGGTGCGGACGGGCCGCACTGGGAGCAATGTATCTTGCCTACTGGACTGCGTCATCTGCAATCGCGACTGTATCTGAATTGTGAGCCCTGCTGACCGCAGTGTAGGCCAGAGGTAGCGGTGAGCAAGGGCCCACAGCCACATGCATAGGTTGGTGGCCCCACCGGCCTGCGTAGTTCAGGTTCAGTGGCACCACGTGTCGCCGGCCTTCCATATGCAAATACGCCTCACTAATCGAAGAGAGTCTGGTGCTGTGGTCGCTGCCACGAAGTTGTGGTCACTGCCATTCAGGAGTCAGGACACAGTTCCACATGTGGGATCGGCTTGTGTTGAACAGGGTTAGTGGCACCACGTATCGCCGGCCTTGCATATGGAAATATGCCTCACTGATCAAAGGGAGTCTGGTGCTGTGGTCGCTGCCACGGACTTGGGGTCACTGCAATTCAGGACTCAGGACACAGTTCCACATGTGGGATCGGCTTGTATTGCACACGGTTAGTGGCACCACGTGTCGCGTCTTGTGTTGTACAGGGTTAGTGGCACCACGTGTCGCCGGCCTTGCATATGGAAATATGCCTCACTGATCGAAGGGAGTCTGGTGCTGTGGTCACTGCCACAGACTTGGGATCACTGCCATTCAGGACTCAGGACACAGTTCCACATGTGGGATCGGCTTGTGTTGAACAGGGTTAGTGGCACCACGTGTCGCCGGCTTGTGTTGAACAGGGTTAGTGGCACCACGTGTTGCGGCTTGTGTTGAACAGGGTTAGTGGCACCACGTGTCGCCGGCTTGTGTTGCACAGGGTTAGTGGCACCACGTGTCGCGGCTTGTGTTGAACAGGGTTAGTGGCACCTTGTGTCCAAAATTCGAATTGTGAGCTCTGCTGCCCGCAGTGTAGACTGCTAATGAGTGTTCGTTTGCACTTGAAGATGAATTTGGTGATTGTACTAAAGCTATAACTGATATAAAAAAAGTTCTTGAAGCAAGGATACTAAAAGGATATTATGTAGGTGTTAGGCCTGTGATAGTTACTTGCCTACTGGACTCTATAATTAATGAATCAAGACTTAATTTTAATTGTGAGCCCTGATGACCGCACTGTAGGCCAGAGGAAGTGGTAAGCAAGGGCCCATAGCCACATGGCATTGAGTTGAGGTGCACAGTTAGTGGCACCAGAAGCATTGAGAATGTATGAGCCTGTGATGCTGCTTGGTACGGACAGGCCGCACTGGGAGCAATGTCTCTTGCCTACTGGACTGCGTCATCTGCAATCGCGACTGTTTCTGAATTGTGAGCCCTGCTGACCGCAGTGTAGGCCAGAGGTAGAGGTGAGCAAGGGCCCACAGCCACGTGCATAGGTTGGTGGCCCCACCGGCCTGCGTAGTTCAGGTTCAGTGGCACCACGTGTCGCCGGCCTTCCATATGCAAATACACCTCACTAATCGAAGGGAGTCTGGTGCTGTGGTCGCTGCCACGAAGTTGGGGTCACTGCCATTCAGGAGTCAGGACACAGTTCCACATGTGAGATCGGCTTGTGTTGAACAGGGTTAGTGGCACCAAGTGTCGCCGGCCTTGTATATGGAAATATGCCTCACTGATCAAAGGGAGTCTGGTGCTGTGGTCGCTGCCACGGACTTGGGGTCACTGCCATTCAGGACTCAGGACACAGTTCCACATGTGGGATCGGCTTGTGTTGAACAGGGTTAGTGGCACCACGTGTCGCCAGCCTTGCATATGGAAATATGCCTCACTGATCAAAGGGAGTCTGGTGCTGTGGTCGCTGCCACAGACTTGGGGTCACTGCCATTCAGGACTCAGGACACAGTTCCACATGTGGGATCGGCTTGTATTGCACACGGTTAGTGGCACCACGTGTCGCGTCTTGTGTTGTACAGGGTTAGTGGCACCACGTGTCGCCGGCCTTGCATATGGAAATATGCCTCACTGATCGAAGGGAGTCTGGTGCTGTGGTCGATGCCACGGACTTGGGGTCACTGCCATTCAGGACTCAGGACACAGTACCACATGTGGGCTCGGCTTGTGTTGAACAGGGTTAGTGGCACCACGTGTCGCCGGCTTGTGTTGAACAGGGTTAGTGGCACCACATGTCGCGGCTTGTGTTGAACAGGGTTAGTGGCACCATGTGTCGCCGGCTTGTGTTGCACAGGTTTAGTGGCACCACGTGTTGCGACTTGTGTTGAACAGGGTTAGTGGCACCTTGTGTCCAAAATTCGAATTGCGAGCTCTGCTGCCCGCAGTGTAGACTGCTAATGAGTGTTCGTTTGCACTTGAAGATGAATTTGGTGATTGTACTAAAGCTATAACTGATATAAAAAAAGTTCTTGAAGCAAGGATACTAAAAGGATATTATGTAGGTTTTAGGCCTGTGATAGTTACTTGCCTACTGGACTCTGTAATTAATGAATCAAGACTTAATTTTAATTGTGAGCCCTGATGACCGCACTGTAGGCCAGAGGAAGCGGTCAGCAAGGGCCCATAGCCACGTGGCGTTGAGTTGAGGTGCACAGTTAGTGGCACCAGAAGCATTGAGAATGTATGAGCCTGTGATGCTGCTTGGTACGGACAGGCCGCACTGGGAGCAATGTCTCTTGCCTACTGGACTGCGTCATCTGCAATCGCGACTGTATCTGAATTGTGAGCCCTGCTGACCGCAGTGTAGGCCAGAGGTAGCGGTGAGCAAGGGCCCACAGCCACGTGCATAGGTTGGTGGCCCCACCGGCCTGCGTAGTTCAGGTTCAGTGGCACCACGTGTCGCCGGCCTTCCATATGCAAATACGCCTCACTAATCGAAGGGAGTCTGGTGCTGTGGTCGCTGCCACGAAGTTGGGGGTCACTGCCATTCAGGAGTCAGTACACAGTTCCACATGTGAGATCGGCTTGTGTTGAACAGGGTTAGTGGCACCACGTGTCGCCAGCCTTGTATATGGAAATATGCCTTGCTGATCAAAGGGAGTCTGTTGCTGTGGTCGCTGCCACGGACTTGGGGTCACTGCCATTCAGGACTCAGGACACAGTTCCACATGTGGGATCGGCTTGTATTGAACAGGGTTAGTGGCACCACGTGTCGCGCCTTGTGTTGTACAAGGTTAGTGGCACCACGTGTCGCCGGCCTTGCATATGGAAATATGCCTCACTGATCAAAGGGAGTCTGGTGCTGTGGTCGCTGCCACGGACTTGGGGTCACTGCCATTCAGGACTCAGGACACAGTTCCACATGTGGGATCGGCTTGTGTTGAACAGGGTTAGTGGCACCACGTGTCGCCAGCTTGTGTTGAACAGGGTTAGTGGCACCACGTGTCCAAAATTCGAATTGCGAGCTCTGCTGCCCACAGTGTAGACTGTTAATGAGTGTTCATTTGCACTTGAAGATGAATTTGGTGATTGTACTAAAGCTATAACTGATATAAAAAAAGTTCTTGAAAGAAGGATACTAAAAGGATATTATGTAGGTTTTAGGCCTGTGATAGTTACTTGCCTATTGGACTCTGTAATTAATGAATCAAGACTTAATTGTGAGCCCTGATGACCGCAGTGTAGGCTAGAGGTAGCGGTCAGCAAGGGCCCATAGCCACGTGGCGTTGAGTTGAGGTGCACAGTTAGTGGCACCAGAAGCATTGAGAATGTATGAGCCTGTGATGCTGCTTGGTGCGGACGGGCCGCACTGGGAGCAATGTCTCTTGCCTACTGGACTGCATCATCTGCAATCGCAACTGTATCTGAATTGTGAGCCCTGCTGACCGCAGAGTAGGCCAGAGGTAGCGGTGAGCAAGGGCCCACAGCCACGTGCATAGGTTGGTGGCCCCACCGGCCTGCGTAGTTCAGGTTAAGTGGCACCACGTGTCGCCGGCCTTCCATATGCAAATCCGCCTCACTAATCGAAGGGAGTCTGGTGCTGTGGTTGCTGCCACGGACTTGGGGTCACTGCCATTCAGGACTCAGGACACAGTTCCACATGTGGGATCGGCTTGTGTTGAACAGGGTTAGTGGTACCATGTGTCGCGGGCTTGTGTTGAACAGGGTTAGTGGCACCACGTGTCGCCGGCTTGTGTTGAACAGAGTTAGTGGCACCACGTGTCGTGGCTTGTGTTGAACAGGGTTAGTGGCACCACGTGTCGCCGGCTTGTGTTGAACAGGGTTAGTGGCACCACGTGTCGCCGGCTTGTGTTGAACAGGGTTAGTGGCATCACGTGTCGCCGGTCTTCCACAGTGTAGGCCGGAGGCAGCGGTCAGCAAAGGCCCACAGCCATGTGACGTTGACTTGAGCTGCACAGATTGGGAGCATACAGTCTTCTTAACCGATTATACTCTCTTACACAATTTCCATCAGCACTAATCTTGAATTGTTAGCCCTGCTAACCGCATTGTAGGCCGGAGGCAGCGGTCATCAAGGGTCCACAGCCACATGGCGTTGACTTGAGCTGCACAGAGTTAGTGGTACTTGAAGCACTTAGCGTGTGCGCCGTCAGCAATGATGCGTGGTCCGGGCTGGCCGCAGTGGTAGCAATGTCTGTTGCCTACTGGACTGCGTCATCTGCAATCGCGAGTCGCTCTGAATTGTGAGCCCTACTCACCGCAGTGGAGGCAGGAGGCAGCGGTGAGGAACGGCCCACAGGCACGTGTTGTTGACTTGAGCAATGTCTGTTGCCTACTGGACTGCGTCATCTGCAATCTCGACTCCATCTGAATTGTGAGCCTTGCTGTCCACAGTGTATATCGAAGGCAGTAGTTTGTACAGACATATGTCCGCGGTGCTGTGCCGCTGGGGGCCTGTGTGGCGGAAGCCAGTGATCGGCTGAGGAGGCTGGCGGTCAGGTCGGCGGCCTCGTGGCAGGGTAGGGGCGCCGCTCTGGCAGACGCTTTGGCCTTCCCACAAGTGAACCACGCCCAGAGCTCTGGCCTATTTATTCACACTCCTACGCTGAAGTGGCGTACGTCGGACCAGCCCACTCCGGTTACGCTTATGCTTACAGGGGGGGACGACACAGCTACATGACTGAGATCTTCCCTAGTGTTTGACGTAACATGGTTGGGTCCACTGTCCACAACACTACAAGCACCAGTAGTATTTGTGCACATGGAGAGGTGTGTGTTCTGCATACTGAGATGTGTCCAGCACATCACCGCTACCCTTTGCATTATGTGCATTGTTAAACATGGGTGAATTGCTTCCTTCACATATAGTTTGTTCACACCTGTCCCAATATTCAGCTGTTGTGTGGCTGAGGGGCCATGCCATTTTCGGAAAGTTCGCTGTCTTGTTCTGCGCTGCCTCGGTGGTAGGGGGGGGGGTCCTGGGGGTGGTGGTGGGTGTTGTGGCATTCTTGGGTGTCGGAGCTGCTTGATCAGTAGGTCTATGACATGTGTTGGTCTTCAGATGTGGCTCTGGGCTGGGCTCCCTTTTATACTGTATGTAGTTGTTTAATATTTAAAAAACAAGAAGACATTATATAGTTTAAATAACAAATAAAAAAAATTACAGTAGGGAGAGGGGTGGTACGGGGGGGGAGGTCCTGAGGGTTGTGGCAGTGGGTGTTGTGTCCTTCTTGGGTGTCGGAAAAAACTATAGGGTAAATGAACATTATAATTAGAAGTTAGCATTAAAAAAAACATTGAAATTCACTGAAAAAACCATAGGTTTCAGGGACGTTATAGATAGAAATTAGTATTTAAAAACCTTAGAAATTCACTTAAAAACCATAGGTTTCAGGCACGTTAGAGTTAGAAATTAGCATTTAAAAACCTTTGAAATTCACGGAAAAAACCATAGGTTTCAGGTATGTTATAGTTAGAAATTAGCATTTAAAAAACCTTTGAAATTCACAGAAAAAACCATAGGTTTCAGGCACGTTATAGTTAGAAATTAGCATTTAAAAACCTTTAAAATTCACTGAAAAAACCATAGGTTTCATTGACGTTATAGTTAGTTGGACATTTCACTCATACAAAACCAGAGAAATTCCGCCGTTATAGTTAGTTCAGCTAACTATAACTCGCGCCCCCGCAATGCACTGCTGATGACGTCACATATTACATCACTCATGACATGGTCAGTGACTTCACTGATGACATCACTGATGACATCTCAAATGACATCACTGATGACATCATCCATGTGATAATTTCATGCATCTTCTCTCACCCTAATATAACTTTTGATACACCCACTCTAAATTACAGACTGCCATTCTCAAAATCATAGACACTCCAACACCAATAACCACATACCCACTCACTGATTCTTAGGTCTACACACACATCCACTCACTCACCCGTACAGTCACTCATACTTACGGTCACTCAGTACAGGACTATCATATGCACTCATACACCTATATAGACACTCACACACCGCCACTCATCCATAGAGGTACTCACACACCTAGTCAGTCATGCAAATAATTAATCACACTCCCATTTACTCACCTATATAGTTATACACACACCAGCTCACTTACTCATACAAATACTAGCACATTCTTACGCTCTTATACAATCACTGATACAAGCACACACTCATCCATACAGCCACTCTCACAATCACACACTCTCACTTATAGCCATTTATATACTCTAACACACATATATACTGCCTTTCACATATGTAGTTACTCACACATGTACCACTGAGATATACATTCACTCACTAACACACCCATACAAACACTCACCCACCCATACAGTCCATCACAGATGCACTCTTGAAACCATGCACCCAGTGAATCACCCACTCACACATCTATGCACAGAGTCACCCACACCCCACCCACACAAACACTCAGGCACCCATACAGATACTCAGAAAACCAATCAATAACTCATATAGACACTCATCTAGCTATTCACAAACCCATGCAGCCGCTTACACACCAACAGACAGACGGATACAGACATTCACACAGTTTAGTCACTAACCCATGCATTATACGTTTAATCACTCACTTATAGAGTCAGTCACGCACCTACTAAATCATCCATTCAGACACTTATACACCCACTCATTCTTCAATACGCCTTTCCCTATATATATTAAACATATTTAAACTTTACAGAAACACACAGTCACTGGATGATGTCATCAGTGATGTCATCAGTGATGTCATTTGAGATGTTATCAGTGATGTCATCAGTGATGTCACTGACCATGTCATGAGTGATATAATATGTGATGTCATCAGCAGTGCATTGCGGGGGCGCGAGTTATAGTTAGCTGAACTAACTATAACGGCGGAATTTCTCTGGTTTTGTATGAGTGAAATGTCCAACTAACTATAACGTTAATGAAACCTAGGGTTTTTTCAGTGAATTTTAAAGGTTTTTTAAATGCTAATTTCTAACTATAACGTGCCTGAAACCTATGGTTTTTTCAGTGAATATATGCTTCGGGCAGTTTGGTGATTAATATATATATATATATATATATATATATATATATATATATATATATATATATATATATATATATATATATATATTAATCACCAAACTGCCCGAAGCATTCGAAGGGGCACTCGACGTTGCTCACGCCATCCAGCCTGTTTTTGCTGCTCTCCTCGTGTTCCAGCCATTAATCATAGATTTCACCGACGCGTTTCGTGGCTGACACGCCTCTTCATCATGGGCTGCTAATCAAACGGCATCACAGACTCACATTACTTCAATTATCGGCATCTTTTATTTCTACAATTCCTCCCCAAGGATTTTGCTTAGTGCAGTTTCTTAGGATGCATCATGGAACATGTAGTTGCTGATGTGAGTAAAATATTCCCTTTAGTAGGTGCGATGTCCATTCGTGAAATTAAAGCTTTTGAATGTCCTTTGTAGGATGTAGAACACAGCAGGAGAGCACTTTCTGCAAATGGAACAACGTGCTGAAGCGGAGTAAAACAGTTTCAACCCACAGCCTCTCAGGTAAGTTCGAGATGGTGCCCCTTCCAGGACGGGACCGCCCTGCAAATAGATTAATCACCAAACTGCCCGAAGCATTCGAAGGGGCACTCGACGTTGCTCACGCCATCCAGCCTGTTTTTGCTGCTCTCCTCGTGTTCCAGCCACTAATCATAGATTTCCCCGACGCGTTTCGAGGCTGACACGCCTCTTCATCATGGGCTGCTAAACAAACGGCATCACAGACTCACATTACTTCAATTATCGGCATCTTTTATTTCTACAATTCCTCCCCAAGGATTTTGCTTAGTGCAGTTTCTTAGGATGCATCATGGAACATGTAGTTGCTGATGTGAGTAAAATATTCCCTTTAGTAGGTGCGATTTCCATTCGTGAAATTAAAGCTTTTGAATGTCCTTTGTAGGATGTAGAACACAGCAGGAGAGCACTTTCTGCAAATGGAACAACGTGCTGAAGCGGAGTAAAACAGTTTCACCCCACAGCCTCTCAGGTAAGTTCGAGATGGTGCCCCTTCCAGGACGGGACCGCCCTGCAAATAGATTAATCACCAAACTGCCCGAAGCATTCGAATGGGCACTTGACGTTGCTCACGCCATCCAGCCTGTTTTTGCTGCTCTCCTCGTGTTCCAGCCATTAATCATAGATTTCGCCGACGCGTTTCGAGGCTGACACGCCTCTTCATCATGGGCTGCTAAACAAACGGCATCACAGACTCACATTACTTCAATTATCGGCATCTTTTATTTCTACAATTCCTCCCCAAGGATGTTGCTTAGTGCAGTTTCTTAGGATGCATCATGGAACATGTGGTTACTGATGTGAGTAAAATATTCCCTTTAGTAGGTGCGATTTCCATTCGTGAAATTAAAGCTTTTGAATGTCCTTTGTAGGATGTAGAACACAGCAGGAGAGCACTTTCTGCAAATGGAACAACGTGCTGAAGCGGAGTAAAACAGTTTCACCCCACAGCCTCTCAGGTAAGTTCGAGATGGTGCCCCTTCCAGGACGGGACCGCCCTGCAAATAGATTAATCACCAAACTGCCCGAAGCATTCGAATGGGCACTCGACGTTGCTCACGCCATCCAGCCTGTTTTTGCTGCTCTCCTCGTGTTCCAGCCATTAATCATAGATTTCCCCGACGCGTTTCGAGGCTGACACGCCTCTTCATCATGGGCTGCTAAACAAATGGCATCACAGACTCACATTACTTCAATTATCGGCATCTTTTATTTCTACAATTCCCCCCCAAGGATTTTGCTTAGTGCAGTTTCTTAGGATGCATCATGGAACATGTAGTTGCTGATGTGAGTAAAATATTCCCTTTAGTAGGTGCGATGTAAATTCGTGAAATTAAAGCTTTTGAATGTCCTTTGTAGGATGTAGAACACAGCAGGAGAGCACTTTCTGCAAATGGAACAACGTGCTGAAGCGGAGTAAAACAGTTTCACCCCACAGCCTCTCAGGTAAGTTCGAGATGGTGCCCCTTCCAGGACGGGACCGCCCTGCAAATAGATTAATCACCAAACTGCCCGAAGCATTCGAAGGGGCACTCGACGTTGCTCACGCCATCCAGCCTGTTCTTGCTGTTTTACTCCGCTTGTTCGAAACCTCTCAGCGCAGCGAGCCAGATATAATTCACTTTCCAGAACTTCTTGGATCCTACTATAGGATTGATAATGGACATTGATAATGGATGTGACTGTGAACCTACTCAAGGGAAATTAAAGGCTCTTTTCTTTTCTTTTTAGAATAATACAATTCCCAGAATGCAACAGATTGGAACACAAACTGAGTGTAGCCCACTGAGGGCTGGGAACCAATGAGAAATGTGCATGAACTGATTAAAAAGAGCCCGTCACACTCACAACTTGTAACAGCCTATGATTAAGGGCGGAATGCCCTGAAACGCGTCAGGCAACATAACTCACCTAAGAAGTGACGGAAAGTTACATCGTGGAAAGCCAGAGGGTTGGCTTGCCGCCGAGTGCTTCCTGGAAACTTGAGGGCATTTGTTGATTCACATGTTGCAACGCGGCCTCCTCGCCGCGTCAGGAGTGCACCATCTTCATGATGACAAGTACGAAGAGGCTGGGGATCGAAACTTGTTCGAAACCTCTCAGCGCAGCGAGCCAGATATAATTCACTTTCCAGAACTTCTTGGATCCTACTATAGGATTGATAATGGACATTGATAATGGATGTGACTGTGAACCTACTCAAGGGAAATTAAAGGCTCTTTTCTTTTCTTTTTAGAATAATACAATTCCCAGAATGCAACAGATTGGAACACAAACTGAGTGTAGCCCACTGAGGGCTGGGAACCAATGAGGAATGTGCATGAACTGATTAAAAAGAGCCCGTCACACTCACAACTTGTAACAGCCTATGATTAAGCAGCGGAATGCCCTGAAACGCGTCAGGCAACATAACTCACCTAAGAAGTGACGAAAGTTACATCGTGGAAAGCCGGAGGGTTGGCTTGCCGCCGAGTGCTTCCTGGAAGCTCGAGGGCATTTGTTGATTCACATGTTGCAACGCGGCCTCCTCGCCGCGTCAGGAGTGCACCATCTTCATGATGACAAGTACGAAGAGGCTGGGGATCGAAACTTGTTCGAAACCTCTCAGCGCAGCGAGCCAGATATAATTCACTTTCCAGAACTTCTTGGATCCTACTATAGGATTGATAATGGACATTGATAATGGATGTGACTGTGAACCTACTCAAGGGAAATAAAAGGCTCTTTTCTTTTCTTTTTAAAATAATACAATTCCCAGAATGCAACAGATTGGAACACAAACTGAGTGTAGCCCACTGAGGGCTGGGAACCAATGAGAAATGTGCATGAACTGATTAAAAAGAGCCCGTCACACTCACAACTTGTAACAGCCTATGATTAAGGGGCGGAATGCCCTGAAACGCGTCAGGCAACATAACTCACCTAAGAAGTGACGGAAAGTTACATCGTGGAAAGCCGGAGGGTTGGCTTGCCGCCGAGTGCTTCCTGGAAGCTCGAGGGCATTTGTTGATTCATATATATATTTTAATGAGAACATTGATCATTCATGCGGAAAGAAAATTGGAGGCAACACTTTTAAAAATCAAAAGCCTGGAAGAGGAATTAGATAAAATTGAGAATAATGAGGAAAAGAAGGAATTAATGGAAACCATGGAGAAAAAAATCAGCAAACACGAGTCAGATATAGAAAAAAGGAAGGCTAATAAATTCAATCGTGATCGGATTGATTATGCAAATGGCCAGATCTATACATTTGCAAGGAAGTATGACTCTGTCAGGAACAGAGCAGCAATGGACATATGTATAGGCTATGAGACAACAGGGACAATTGATAGCTCGGATTTAAGTTCAACAGAAGATGAAGCAAGCACTTCGAAACTGGATTTTTGTGGAGAGATGAGATTAGCCCAAATGGTGACGCGACAACGAGGAAGAGGAAGGGGTGCGCCATGGACAAGGGGACAAAGCAAACCTCAACCCGAAGGAGCAGGAGGCGGAGCAAAATCCCAAAAATCAGGAGAAAAGAAAAAATCAAAAGAAAGAGAAAAATGATGCAGAATCTGGTGAATAAAGATCTGGTTATTAACATCTCCAGTATCACCTTAACCGCAGACCAATTAAGCTTATTAAATAAAGGATTGAGTTATTGCCCAAAATACAACATGGACATCCCCAACTTTAGAATTGACCTTTACAAATTTTGCCGTAAAGTAAAATTGAAGAAATACTATGAGGAAAAGTTAACAAACCCACAAATTTTAATTCAACCACATGCTGCTATCTCTTCCTTAAATCAAAAAGATCTTACCACACTAAGGACATTGAGAATTCTAGGAGAACCCATGATGGAAATAAACATGATGACAAACACAGGAATAAATGATGATTTATTACTATGCCAGGAAGAAGGTATAGCCACCAACAGAGGTGGGGAAAGTGGATTAAAATCACAATCCAAATTCTGTCCGCAACTCCCTCTTGGGAACAAGGTGGATCTCTTCCACGAAATAGTGGTAGAGGAAGTGAATAAACTATCAGGAAGTAAACCCAAACAAAATAAAAGGAGGAAGTGGAATTTAACGATGGGTGAACAAAAAGCCCTTAAAGAACTAAGAGACAATCCAAATATCATCATAAAAGCCTCCGACAAAGGCGGAAATATTGTTGTACAAGATCTAGAACAATATGTCATGGAAGCCGAAAGGCAGTTAGAAAATCAAGAACACTATGTAAAATTGGAGAAAAATCCGACGGAGAATTGGACGAAGGAGTATCATTTGCAGCTACAAGCATGGAAAGAAAGGGGACTTATTAACTTTGAAGAATATATGTACTTGAAGGTGGATCATCCTGTAGTTCCAACAATTTATTTCCTTCCTAAGGTGCATAAATCCACTGCCAATCCACCGGGAAGACCTATAGTCAGTTCTTTAGGATCCCTCTTTGAAAAAACATCTTATTATATTGATACCTTCCTGATTGAGTATGTGACCTCCCTTCCATCACATCTGAAGGATACAACAGATTTTATAAAAAAGTTACAACATATAAGCTGGAATGTTAACTTGACCATGGTTACCATAGATGTGGTATCGTTATACACATCTATTCACCATCGAGATGGCCTCTTGGCAATCAGGAAAATTCTGGAATCAAGATCCTTAAGTCTCTTGGAGCATTCAGAGATGCTTATTACAATGTTGGGACATTGCCTGACACAAAACATCTTTTTCTTCAAAGGACAGCTGTATCACCAAAAACAGGGCACGGCAATGGGGACATCAATAGCCCCCACATACGCGAATCTATTCATGGCAGATTGGGAGATGGAGATACTGAAAGGTGAATATGGATCAAATATCCGGACATGGACAAGATTCATAGATGATCTTTTCATAGTGTGGGAAGGTGAAACAGTCGAACTTGAAACATTCATTCAGACATTGAATAGTAATAAATATAACTTGGCCTTCACATCTACATACAGTAGAAAACAAGTAATCTTCTTAGATGTGGAAGTCTTTGTTAAAGATCAACGACTGTGCACACGGATGCATCGGAAACCAACTGCCAGTAACAGCATCCTTCATGCGAACAGTGGGCACCCACAACATCTAAAGTGGAGCATTCCCTATGGGGAGATGCTCCGTGCAAAGAGGAATTGTTCCGAAAATGAGGACGTCGAAAGAAATCTTGATGATATGAATGGACGCTTTTTGGAGAGGGGTTATGCACAAGAAATAATTGAAGGTGCCAGAGCTAAAGTAAACATCAAAACGAGAATGGAGATACTGAATAGAAGTGACATTTTAGAAGAAGATGACCCAACACGCTTGATTATGGATTTTAATGTGGAGAATAAGATTTTAAGGAGAATCATAAAGAAAAATTGGGGTATTCTCATGCTTGATGAAACCTTGATGAGGAATCTGCCATCATCACCAAAAATCACATACAGGAAAACAGCTTCGTTAGGTGATCTACTGACACAGAGTCATCTAGAAATTAGAAAAACCACAAGTACATCATGGTTGAATACACCTGGATTCTGGAAATGTCTGAAATGTAAGGCGTGTGAACATGGCAGGAACATCCAGACTTATCGCCTTCAAAATGGTAAAACTGAGCAAATTGTAGATCACATCACATGTGAATCAAAATATGTGATATATATCTTGGAATGTCCGTGTAAGAAACAATATGTTGGAAGTACCATCAACAAATTAAAACTAAGAATTTTGCAGCATCTGAGAGCAATAAAAATAAGGATTTTGCATATCCAATGGCAAAACATTTTGCGGAAGCACATCAAGGGGAAAATCAGTCTCTGACATATTTTGGAATCAAGATAATAAAACAGAAAGAACGAGGTGGGGACAGAACCCTGGAATTGAGGAAGGCAGAATCAAGATGCATATTAGCCATCGGGACAGAGAAACCCTTTGGTCATAACTTGGATGCTGAATTACACGTACATCTCTGAGATACTGATTGAAGTAACACAACAGATCCAATAAATCGGCTCAAATGAAGAAAAAGGAATAGATAAAGGAAAAAATGGGATGAGAGGAAGAAAGAAGAATGAAAAAACATGAATGATACTTTATCCAAAAGATAAGAGGACTGGAATTAAACTTGTGCTATAACAGATATTATCACATTTTTTATTGAAACTTGTTTTTAGGGGTCCTCTTTTTTAGCTGACAAAACATCTATGGATACAATACGTTTAATCAATAGTCTACTTTAGACAAATGAGTAGAATGTGTTAAAGTTAGTACCCTCATTATTTTTTATGGCAGCTATACGGACCTCGTAATACATGTAATGATCTCACATGAATTGACACGGAAGAAGTCCAATTGAAAATATGCAAATTTGCACAAATATTCTGCACTATGCACTTTAAATTTTAAGATCGTTTGGACAAAATGTTATTAATTCTTGTGGATCCTCTATCAAGATGAAATGTTGACCTACTGTTTTAATCAAAGTTGCATTTTTGCACAAAGAAATTGCACATAGCACTTTAAAGTGATAAACTGTATGGACTAAATGATGTCTGACTTATGTACTTTACATAAGAGAAATCATCTTTTGTTAATTCTGGCCGTTTGGATGGAATTATTTTCATGTTTTTTATATTTATATAGATATATTTTTTCATATATATGAACTTAACTGGGATAAACTTCTTTTAAAATTTGAATTTTATGTATGATAGAATCCAGTTTCACATATATGAATTTAACTGGTATAAATTTCTTCTTTTTTTAAAAAATTTAAAAATTTAAATTTTGGGAATCCAGTTTTACTCTCCTATTGAAAAGAAACAATTTTAAACTGTAAGATTAATGCTTTGCCTCTGCCTTTACACTGCATTTACATCAGTACTTTACTGAAATGTTATAAAGTAAACAATATGAATGGTAACCATCAAATCCCATTAAGACTGTGGTAAAACGAGGGTTAATAGTCTAGCACATTTTTTAGAAACAAACAAGGGATCAAAAATGCACTTTGTCACTTTAAATAGATGTTCTGGACGACGCGACTCTATGGTCCAGTTGAAGGCAGGAGCCGAAACGCGTAGACCGTCCATGCTTGCACGATGTACTAAATAAATTCACTTTATTGGTTTAAAAAAACCTACCTGTGGATCGTTCTTTCTCTGTGCTGTGGGATCCTTGCTGAGAGCAGTGTGGAATCCGTTTTTTACAATTTATATATATATATATATATATTTATTTTTTTTCCAACAAAGAACGCAGCACTCCAGAACTGGTTTTTAACACAATTTATTTTGGCAACTGCTCAAACCAACGCGTTTCAGCCCTCCCACGGCTTTTCTCACAGTTAGTGAGTCCTATGTTTATTACACTTATTTATACCCACATGTAGCCTTAATGAGGCATTGTGGGATATGTAGTGTATTATCTACAAAACTTTATTAACAATAAAAAAGGTAAACATACGAACTTTGCATTTTATGTCAGGTTCAGTGATCCAATTACTATATCTATTTAAAATACCCATGAGTCGAGCGCTATCTATGACATTTACACTTTAGGATTTTGTTAATTCATAACATTTCTAGATCTAGTGCCACGTCATGTGTCACATTAGAATGGTGACCATATTGTGCACATAAGTAATTAGGAATAGTTCCTGCAACCTTATATCTAAAAAATTATTTAGTATAATATTATAATCAATGTGCATAAAATCATAGAATGCAGACAATTCAAGTTATTGGTATAGTACCATAAAACATTCATTTAGCTTTTTCTGTTCTCTTTCAACTATCAGTTTCTTACATCTTTTATCCTAGATGTATAAAAGGTTCCTCGTCATTGTTAATGCCCCTAGGAGCCTTAGTTCTTAATCTAACAATGTAACGTGATTCAGTTTGCCTTAATCGTTTGATCCAATCTCCACCACGTTCTCCCACTGGTCTCATATGGATTCCATAATAGCACATCTTTTTCCAATCTCCATTCTGGCATTGCTGCATGTGCTTAGCTGTAGCATATGCCATATCTTTGTTCTTTACTGCACGTATGTGCTCAAGGATCCGTTTTTTGAGCATACATGTGGTGCTTCCGATGTATTTCATTCCACAGTCACACTCAATAATGTAAATTACAAAGCGAGATATACATGATATACTTTGATCAATGTTCGTCATTTTTCCATTTGTTTCCATGATTGCTCGCATATTTTTGCCAATTTTGCAAGCCTTGCATGTATTGCATTTTTTAAAACCTTTTTGTTGGTCCAATAGCCAATTTGTTTTGGGTTTTTCTTGAAAATGACTTGGGATAAGCATGTCTTTTAACGACCTTGTTTTTCTATAAGTTACCACAGGTTTCTTCCCCAAAATTTTTCCAATATCTGGGTCTCCAGAAATAAGGTGCCAGTATTTTTTGATTTTATTAAGTATCATCCCACTTTCCTTACTATATGTGGTGATGAATCTCGGCGCCAGTTGTTTATTGCGTTCTTCTTTCTCAATTTTGGGAATTAATGTCTCTGTTCTTTTTTTTTGGTCAACCTTTTTCTTACATTTTTTCAGAGTTCTTTCACTATATCCTCGTGCCTTCATTCTTGCCATGGTTTCTTGTATGTTGTTCTCAGCATCTTCTTCCTTAGAGCAATTACGTTTCATCCGTATAAATTCTCCATACGGAATACTGTTCTTCAAGGGAGTTGGGTGGAAACTTGTTCCATGCAGGACACTATTGGTTGCAGTCTCTTTCCTAAATAGGGTAGTGTGTATCTGTTCATCCTCAATAAAAACTTTAATGTCCAAAAATGCAATTTATTTCCTGCTGATTGTATACGTGAAAGAAAGCCCAATATCATTGTTGGACAATGTCTCATAGTATTCTTTAAAATCCTTCTCTGTACCATTCCAAATTAAAAACAAGTCATCGATGTACCGGACCCATAGAACAGTCTGTTCCAGTGCATCTTGATTGTCCGTACACCATGCAATTGTTTTCTCCCACCATCCCATGGCTGTATTCGCGTAATTTGGTGAAAATGAGATGCCCATGGCAGTGCCGCACTGTTGTTTAAAGAGCTCTTTATTGAATAAAAATATATTGTTTGTGAGGCAAATCTCAATCATCTTCAATAGCATTTGTGTGTGCTTTAAATCCATAATGCTTCGTTGTCTTAAAAAATAGTTGCAAGCTTTTATTCCCACATCATGCCTAATGGAGGTGTATAAAGAAACCACATCTATTGTCACCATAAGATATTGTTGGTTCCATGTAATTCCATTCAAGGTTCTGAGGAAATCGCCCGTGTCTTTTATATACGAGCTCATACTTTGAGCTATAGTTGCCAAAAATTTGTCGACATATTGTGATAAATTTTCATATAATGAGTCACACGAGGAGACGATGGGTCTCCCCGGAGGGTGTTGAAGAGTCTTATGGATTTTCGGCAAAAAGTATATCGTTGGTATTTGAGGGAAATCTTTGATGAGAAATTTAAATTCGTCATTGCTAATGAGAGTTTCACTATGCCATTGCTGTAATTGTGTATGCAATTCCACATTCATTTTGTTAATGGGATTATTTTTCATCTTGCAATAGTTGGTGGTGTCATTTAACTGTCTCATTGCCTCTTTGACGTAATCTTGTGTGTGAAAGAACTCTGAAAAAATGTAAGAAAAAGGTTGACCAAAAACCAAGAACAGAGACATTAATTCCCAAAATTGAGAAAGAAGAACGCAATAAACAACTGGCGCCGAGATTCATCACCACATATAGTAAGGAAAGTGGGATGATACTTAATAAAATCAAAAAATACTGGCACCTTATTTCTGGAGACCCAGATATTGGAAAAATTTTGGGGAAGAAACCTGTGGTAACTTATAGAAAAACAAGGTCGTTAAAAGACATGCTTATCCCAAGTCATTTTCAAGAAAAACCCAAAACAAATTGGCTATTGGACCAACAAAAGGTTTTAAAAAATGCAATACATGCAAGGCTTGCAAAATTGGCAAAAATATGCGAGCAATCATGGAAACAAATGGAAAAATGACGAACATTGATCAAAGTATATCATGTATATCTCGCTTTGTAATTTACATTATTGAGTGTGACTGTGGAATGAAATACATCGGAAGCACCACATGTATGCTCAAAAAACGGATCCTTGAGCACATACGTGCAGTAAAGAACAAAGATATGGCATATGCTACAGCTAAGCACATGCAGCAATGCCAGAATGGAGATTGGAAAAAGATGTGCTATTATGGAATCCATATGATACCAGTGGGAGAACGTGGTGGAGATCGGATCAAACGATTAAGGCAAACTGAATCACGTTACATTGTTAGATTAAGAACTAAGGCTCCTAGGGGCATTTCAATGACGAGGAACTTTTTATACATCTAGGATAAAAGATGTAAGAAACTGATAGTTGAAAGAGAACAGAAAAAGCTAAATGAATGTTTTATGGTACTATACCAATAACTTGAATTGTCTGCATTCTATGATTTTATGCACATTGATTATAATATTATACTAAATAATTTTTTAGATATAAGGTTGCAGGAACTATTCCTAATTACTTATGTGCACAATATGGTCACCATTCTAATGTGACACATGACGTGGCACTAGATCTAGAAATGTTATGAATTAACAAAATCATAAAGTGTAAATGTCATAGATAGCGCTCGACTCATGAGTATTTTAAATAGATATAGTAATTGGATCACTGAACCTGACATAAAATGCAAAGTTCGTATGTTTACCTTTTTTATTGTTAATAAAGTTTTGTAGATAATACACTACATATCCCACAATGCCTCATTAAGGCTACATGTGGGTATAAATAAGTGTAATAAACATAGGACTCACTAACCGTGAGAAAAGCTGTGGGAGGGCTGAAACGCGTTGGTTTGAGCAGTTGCCAAAATAAATTGTGTTAAAAACCAGTTCTGGAGTGCCGCGTTCTTTGTTGGAAAAATTGTTTTGGGCCAGGATCCGGCCCCCTTGCAGAGCACCAGCTGGTAAGCGCGCCGAACTAAAGGATCACTTTGGAGGTTATATATATATATATAAAATTTGTTTTAGAAGGCAATTCCTATGCTATGGACAAGAAAAGAGAGTCCGCACTCAGTGTGTCAGCTTCAAATGAAGTCTAATCAGCAACGCGTTTCAACCTAAACAGGTCTTCGTCGCGGCCTCGTTTTGCAAATTGTGCCCCATCTCCAATAGAAACAGTACGCAGGGTGAGAAAAATAAAAGAAATACTCCCACCACCCGTCCTTTCCTGCGATAGGGGGAGTTTTGACTATCTTCGTCTTTATCAGCCAGCGATTTTCATGCATTGGCCACTTGGCCATGAACGAAGGAAACAGGGAGCTGTTATCCTGTTTTTGTTTTGATTTGTAGGTTGACATTCACCTAGGCAAATGAAATTGTATAAACATTATTTTGTGACAGGATTTCACCCTCATGAGAATTTGATGAGGTGTGTTATGTTAATAGCAGCAGTCAATAGATACCTAAGCAGATGTTTTGTTGTAAAGAAAAGTAGAGCCACTTGGCATTTTCAGCATGATAAAATGAGGCCACAACAGTCGGTTGAATTTTACCTGACTTGTAGGACCCGGGTTCAGAGTTGTCCTTGCTGTCCCTAGTGCTGAAGGTGGAGCCGCTGGGGAGCTGGTTGAAGGTGCAGCGGAGTTCCCTTGAGGCACAGCATCAAACAAAGGTAGTGATAGCTGGACTGGCCACCAACAAGCTTTGGCAGCGGCTAAGCTCAGTCTTGGGTTACTTCAATGACCTGGAGTCTGGGGGAAACGGTAGCCGTCTGAAACTTGCTGGAGGTCAGGACTACATTTCCCACAATGCACTAGACCATCGTCTTTTAGGTGATCTCTCAGCGGCCCCAATAGCCAGTGATTCTTAGGTTCTGGGAGCATGCTTTACCTGTAGGCTGCAGGGGACTAATACCTCTAGTCCAAAGGAGTTCTAGAGTAGCCTTTGACTCTCAAATGTTTTTTTTTTTCCCTTTGAAACTGGTCTCTGGTCCAGGATGAGTCTCAGTCATGCAGTTGTAGGGTGGTTGCCACAGGTGCAGGTTATCATGCCTTTTTTTGTGTGCATGTCCTGAAGTTGCAGGCTCGGGTCTCTCCTTTGTCCTTGGTTGCAAGTTGATTTAGAACTAAGGTTCTGCTGCCAGGTGTGTCCCTTAAATCTTAGAATTAGGGGCATTAGGGGTGTGATAGCAAGTAGCCAATGGGTACTACCCGGGCGTTTAATCTGACCCAGAGGTGACCACATCCGGGTGGGGGGTGCCACCTTTTACACCCAGAACACTCTGTTCTGCAACTTTAAAAATGGTAGAAACCTTCTTTGGCTATACAGACCAGGTAGCCCACTCTAGGGGTGTGAATAGTCTTCTAGGGGTGTACACCTCCCGACTACCTAATTTTCCCACCTGCTTGGGAGCAAATGTGCCTGGGGGCAGGAGGTTGGCTGTTTACTCCTTTAGGGGGCAGCCGGGTTGCATATCAGATGTGATGGAAGTTTTGAAGCTCACTGCCTTGATGTGCCACTTCAATATCCATCCTGTCAGAGAGGGAGATTATACCTCCTTCCCAGGCAGGCCTTTGTTTCTGGCTCCTGGGAGTGTTCACACCTCCTCGCAGGGGGTCATATTCCTGACCTGGTGGCAGCAGCTGCAGGCTGTCAGCCAAGGCACCGGAAAGGCTGGGGCAAACAGGTGAGCAACATAAATGGCAGCCATCTGGGTGCATGTCACATCAAATCTGACTTTGAGAAAAAGTTGGACATGATGAGACAAGTTGTTTGATACCAGACATAACATTTTTCAGTGGGACCATAAAGGACCTGGCAACCGCTGGGTGCCCCGGTGCCAGCCCAAGTTATCCTATGGCCCCATGAACACTTCTAGTAACTCCTAATGGAAGAGGGCTACTACAGGGGCATGTAAGCTTGCACTTATATGTTCACATCTTTAATATAATGCACCCTGCCTCCTGGGATAAGAAAGCCTTCCTTAGGGGTGACTGACACATATTTCTGGTGAGGTCAAAGTTGAGTTTGAGCAGTTTGCACTGCTCATGCAGTCTGCAATAGCAGGACTGCTGTCGTCTGTTTACTTGAGTCACTTCAGATCCTGGTGACCCCTTTAACTCCCATGACCTGGGTACCACTGGTACCACTTACCAGGGACTTGTAAGGGGGTTTACGTCCTTACCAATTGGGGTTATAATTCACATACATCATATTTAGAGTGAGAGCACTGGCACTGGGGCCTGGCTAGCAGGCTCCAGTTCACTTTCAGAGTCATAACTATCAGCATTGGAAAAAAAAGTGTGAGAGTGACCATTCAAAAAGGGCACTTTCTTACAATATGTATCAGAATATTTTTGTCTTGTTCACAAGAGTAATCGGAACAATGTATTCTATTTTAAATAGACTGCAGAGCTTGTCCCCAAGCCCGGTTGAAGGTTACTCTGTTTTTTTTCATTCCAGTGTGGCCTTGCCTGCCAACTCTGTGCGGCACTGGGATCTCTGTAGAATCGAGGTGTGGGTGCTGCAGCCCTGTATGAAGTGCAGAACAGTGACAGTGACTGTACTATTCCAGAAGCTATATGCATGCCTTGCAGGATTATCATGTCCATGCATAAATAGTGTGCTTGAAAAGTGCAAGAAGACTCACCAATATCGGACCACCATCTGTCAGTAAGAAAGAGTACATGTCAGGCTCACATATGTTTGGTCAGTAAAGCTGTTGCCATTAGTCTTTTATACAGCTGATGTTTAAGGACATTCTAGTGTTAAATGTACAGTACGCAGTGCACCACCTCCCCAACTTGCCCCCAAGCAGTATTTGCTACATGTCCATAAACTAAAGAAAAACAACATTTATGTAGCAAAGCCTACAATGCCATGTATTATCTCTTCAACACGTTCTGGCTTTAGACAACAGTGCAAAAAAACTACAGGTTCAAGAATGCAACAGTGTTACAAGAAAAGTTGCGACTAACCAAACAAGCCACAGATGATAGGGCTTATCTAAGCAGCTGTGCACAGCCACCAGGCAGAATTCAGCTCCTCCTGTGGTAGGATCACTATAAGAATAGAAAATAAATTATGACAAGGGGAGTATGATAAATTGTTGTGTACAGGACCATTGTTTGTTAAAAAGTTTAAGGAAATAGAAAAAGATGCACATTTGAACCCCTTCGGTCTGGTGATTGGAGACATTATTCAGTGTGAATCCTTATTTATGCTGCACTGAGTATGATGGTGTGCTGTAGTAAGATAGTGAAATGGAATCCCAGTGCATGTGTACATCTATTTGAAGTTACAGTATACATTATAGCTTACCACCAGCAGCCTTTCTTGCCAGTGTCCCATGTAAACAATTGTGCATGCCCACTCAGATGCACTTGTAGACTTGTTTGTACTAACCGAGTGCACTCCTGACCATTTCCATTATGCAATGAAGACTGGGCTTCAAAAAGTCTCAGAATGCAACAGGACGATCATACCAGAAAAGGGATGTTGGTGATTGATCTTCCATAAGTACTTCAGATGTGTTGACATTCTTTTACTAGCATTTCTAGACCATAGTATTGCACTAGATCTAATAATATAGGAAGTGTACTTAATTTCATGGATGTGAGGACTTGCAAAAGGTATCAAAGTGTCAGAAATAAGGCACTGAAATATCAGACATAGTAACCCTGAAATAATGGAAATGTCACACGTAAGCAAACTGAAAACTAAACAGCTATATAACACATTGAATAAAGAAATACAGTAACAAGAGTAAAACCTAAATGCCACTTACTGAGTAGGATTGGTGATTAAAATAAAACATCACACAATTCACAGCATTAGTATAATAGGCGAACTAGCAC
The DNA here is from genome assembly GCA_963921515.1 of Calotriton arnoldi. Classification (NCBI taxonomy): domain Eukaryota; kingdom Metazoa; phylum Chordata; class Amphibia; order Caudata; family Salamandridae; genus Calotriton; species Calotriton arnoldi. Next base: position 695,772 of record CAWUFW010007456.1, on the reverse strand, counting down.
CCTAGAGCAAGTCAACAGTGCACACATTATTTCATTAATTTTCAACGGTGCTGAACAAACATTGACAGTCTCAGTTACATACATAACTTAAGGGGATGGGTAGGGCTTGAAGAATTCACTTAAGTATTATTAGAACAGCATCTTTGCAATATATTAATGTCCTTTGATTTATGCTCTCCTGAACAATTGGAAATACATACTTTGTTTGCATATAAATAAACATTGAATCTTTGTACACTATTAGTTTTACATTTTAAATGGTGAAATAAATTTGCACAATGTTTGCCAAAGTGACATATTTTCACAAAGTGTGTCCATATCATTTAGAAATGTCTACAATAGTAGACTGTTAAGAAAGGGAGAGAGAGCAAAAATATAATCCCGAGGCAGACATAGGGAGAGATAGATTGAGAAGAGTGATGAAGAGAACAAGAGAGAGAGAAAGAGAGAGAAAAGGACTGAGGCCTGTGCAACTTGCCAAGAACGTATTCTATTTTGCAATACATAAAAAGAGTGACAGATGTTACGCTTGGAGATACCAATAGTAGGAGACGGAGCAATTGCCAGCACGTGAGACAATCAAAGGCTTAAAAACATTATATATAACTTGGAATACCTCAGAATTTGCAAAACATCAGCAACACTTGCAAACCAACAAGCCATGGCAATACAGCATTACAGTTTTTATTTAGACAGCTATCACAAGAGTGATGGAGCGAGAAAGAAGGCAATGTAGTGAATGATATGGGAAATAGTGCGGCTGTTAAGCCTGTTTTCTAATGAAAATCATTCACCTTGTGATAGAAAGCTGAAAGTTGGTAGAGATATTTGTCTTTGTAATAGTAATCATATAAGAGCAAGACTCCAAGTGGATCTTGCCTATGATATCATATAGTTTAATCGAAATCCAAGATGGCCGACAAATATCAAAAAATCATTTTAAATCCTCCGATTTGCATCAAATCTGGAACAAACCTTCATGTGTACATGTCAGTGCATGTCATGTGCATGCCCACATTGTATCTAGACTGTGACATCATAAATATAAAACCAAAATGGCCTCAAAAATCATGTAGAAAACTTTAAAATTCAAATCTATTATAAATTTGATGTAAATATTCATACTTATTGACATGTATCAACATTGATTAATATGTATTATATATTAATGTGTACCTTTCTTATTTTTTCAGCTTCATCACGTCTTCTGCAATGCCTGAAAATAAGTAGCATATTGAAACAATACCTTATTGCGACACCCACGGCCAGTGGTCAAGCTGTCCAGCACAATGATGTTGTTGCAACAAATTGGTCCATCTGTGTTCTTTGTCAGGAAAGCACTTCATAAAGACTTATTAGCCCAGAAAATGCTACACGCAAACATTATGGGCCTGGATATAGTGTTTTAGACCATAACCTGAAGAAATGGAAAGAACTGGAATGCGGACCTATGAATATCGAGCTAGAACAGCTCAATGATGGTTCTGATATTGAGCAGACATTAAGGACTAACAATGCAGTGTGTCATAAATCATGTTGTAACTGCAACATTCTAAAGCTGCAACGGGCTCAGAAAAGAAAACATAGTGATGCGGATCTATATGGTAGCCCAGTTAAAACACATTCAACAATTCCAGTTCCAAATAAAATTCCTGGAAGATAAGCATGTTTCTTTTGCAACGCATCAGATACACCTGTAATGCATTAAGCAAAAAGAGATGATGTGGATGCTAATGTTCGTCAGTGTGCCGAATTAGTTCAAGATACAGCACTTTTTGCAAAATTGGTTATAGGTGATATGCATACACAGGATGCTGAATAACATCATAAATGTTTAGTTGGACTCTATAACAGAACACTCAGCATACCAAAGAATAAAAATGAATCACCTAGTGAGATCTCAGGAGAAGGAATAGCTCTAGCTGAACTTGTATCTTATCTAAAAGATTCGCGAGTGGGAGATGTTAAAACAATTTTCAAAATCTGTGACATAGTAGACCTTTACACAAGCAGAGTAAAGCAGCTCGATTCCACTTCAGGTAAGATTAACTCGACAAGGCTAAAAGAAAGAATTCTCAGAAATACAAGAGGTTTGAAGGCATACAATGAAGGGAGTGATGTCCTGTTAGCTTTTGAAGATGACATAGGATCCGCATTACTATTTGCTTGTGACAAGTTAGATTCTGATGCCATAAATATTGCTAATGCAGCAAACGTTATTATAAGGGACTTGATGCAGAAATATGAAAACTTCAATGGAACGTTTGTGGATGATTGTGAAAACCTATCAGTTCCAGAATCACTCTTGCCCTTGTTAAAATGATACTTGATGGATCCGACATAAGAGATCTGTTTTGCTGTGAAACAGCTACTACCAATATAGCATTGTCTATTTCCGAATAACTGATGTTTAACAGTGTAAAGAACTTAAAACCACAATCTTCTGCAGCTCCTAGACATAACGCAAAAAGAACAATTGATGGACAGAATGCAGAACAATGTCATACCTTCACCCCAGTACAGAGATCTGGGCCTAAATCCATCGTTTTTTTGCTCACTATGCCATTCCAGTTTGGACCCAGCCATATGCAAATCAGACTTGACCCTGCGTCCAATGGGAACAGTCCAGCCCAAACTGCCAGGCTAGGTCCTCCCTGGACTGGAAACAAGAATCCTAGGACCGGTTTCGGGATTTCAGCCCTCATCAGCCAGGATAGCTTGACTCCAGTGGCATGGAGAGCACGGGACCCACGTCTGGGCATACCCGTCCCACTCGAGGTGACAAAAGCAAAAAGAACAATTGATGGACAGAATGCAGAACAATGTCATACATTCATCCCAGTACAGAGATGTGGGCCTAAATCCATCGTTTCTTTGCTCACCATGCCATTCCAGTTTGGACCCAGCCATATGCAAATCAGTCTTGACCCTGCGCCCAATGGGAACAGTCCAGCCCGACCTGCCAGGCCAGGTCCTACCTGGACTGGAAACAAGCATCCTAGGACCGATTTCGGGCTTTCAGCCGTCATCAGCCAGGATAGCTTGACTCCAGTGGCATGGAGAGCATGGGACCCACGTCTGGGCATACCCGTCCCTCTTGTGGTGACAAATGCAAAAAGAACAATTGATGGACAGAATGCAGAACAATGTCATACATTCACCCCAGTACAGAGATCTGGGCCTAAATCCATTGTTTTTTTGCTCACCATGCCATTCCAGTTTGGACCCAGCCGTATGCAAATCAGTCTTGACCCTGCGCCCAATGGGAACAGTCCAGCCCGAACTGCCAGGCCAGGTCCTCCCTGGACCGGAAACAAGAATCCTAGTACCGGTTTCGGGCTTTCAGCCCTCATCAGCCCGGATAGCTTGACTCCAGTGGCATGGAGAGCACGGGACCCACGTCTGGGCATACCCGTCCCACTCGGGGTGACAAATGTAAAAAGAACAATTGATGGACAGAATGCAGAACAATGTCATACATTCACCCCAGTACAGAGATCTGGGCCTAAATCCATCGTTTTTTTGCTCACCATGCCATTCCAGTTTGGACCCAGCCATATGGAAATTAGTCTTGACCCTGCGCCCAATGGGAACAGTCCAGCCCGAACCACCAGGCCAGGTCCTCCCTGGACCGGAAACAAGAATCCTAGGACCGGTTTCAGGCTTTCAGCCCTCATCAGCCAGGATAGCTTGACTCCAGTGGCATGGAGAGCACGGGACCCACGTCTGGGCATACCCGTCCCACTCGGGGTGACAAATGTAAAAAGAACAATTGATGGACAGAATACAGAACAATGACATACATTCACCCCAGTACAGAGATCTGGGCCTAAACCATCGTTTTTTTTGCTCACCATGCCATTCCAATTTGGACCCAGCCATATGCAAATCAGTCTTGACCCTGCGCCCAATGGGAACAGTCCAGCCCGAACTGCCAGGCCAGGTCCTCCCTGGACTGGAAACAAGCATCCTAGGACCGGTTTCGGGCTTTCAGCCCTCATCAGCCAGGATAGCTTGACTCCAGTGGCATGGAGAGCACGGGACCCATGTCTGGGCATACTCCTCCCACTCGGGGTGACAAATGCAAAAAGAACAATTGATGGACAGAATGCAGAACAATGTCATACATTCACCCCAGTACAGAGATCTGGGCCTAAATCCATCGATTTTTTGCTCACCATGCCATTCCAGTTTGGACCCAGCCATATGCAAATCAGTCTTGACCCTGCGCCCAATGGGAACAGTCCAGCCCGAACTGCCAGGCCAGGTCCTCCCTGGACTGGAAACAAGCATCCTAGGACCGGTTTCGGGCTTTCAGCCCTCATCAGCCAGGATAGCTTGACTCCAGTGGCATGGAGAGCACGGGACCCACGTCTGGGCATACCCGTCCCACTCGGGGTGACAATTGCAAAAAGAACAATTGATGGACAGAATGCAGAACAATGTCATACATTCACCCCCGTACAGAGATCTGGGCCTAAATCCATCGTTTTTTGCTCACCATGCCATTCCAGTTTGGACCCAGCCATATGCAAATCAGTCTTGACCCTGCGCCCAATGGGAACAGTGCAGCCCGAGCTGCCAGGCCAGGTCCTCCCTGGACTGGAAACAAGCATCCTAGGACCGGTTTCGGGCTTTCAGCCCTCATCAGCCAGGATAGCTTGACTCCAGTGGCATGGAGAGCACGGGACCCACGTCTGGGCGTACCCGTCCCACTCGGGGTGACAAATGCAAAAAGAACAATTGATGGACAGAATGCAGAACAATGTCATACATTCACCCCAGTACAGAGATCTGGGCCTAAATCCATCGTTTTTTTGCTCACCATGCCATTCCAGTTTAGACCCAGACATATGCAAATCAGTCTTGAGCCAGCACCCAATGGGAACAGTCCAGCCCGAACTGCCAAGCCAGGTCCTCCCTGGACTGGAAACAAGCATCCTAGGACCGGTTTCGGGATTCAACCCAGATCTGTGACTGGGGGAGAGTGTCTGAAAAGTTTCAGCGCTCCGTCCATCATCTCCTTGTATTTGCTTTGTTCGCCCTAAGTTGGCAGGGTATGCCCAGACGTGGGTCCCCTGCTCACTTTGCCACTGGATTCAAGCTAGCCTGGCTGATGAGGGTTGTTAGCCTGAAACCGGTCCCAGGATGCTTGTTTCCAGTCCAGGGAAGACATGGCTTGGCAGTTCGGGCTGGACTGTTCCCATGAGGCACAGGGTCAAGACTGATTTGCATATAGCTGTGTCTGAACTGGGGTGGCGAAGTGAGCTAAAGAATGATGATGGATTCAACCCAGATCTGTGACTGGGGGTGAGTGTCAGAAAAGTTTCAGCGCTCCGTCCATCATTTCCTTGTGTTTGCTCCTAGACATAACAGCAACAAAGAAACTCCTCTGTCCATATACATTGCTCTTTCTATCCACAGTCAAATGAGAAATCTAGAACTTATAGATAAGTTCCATAAACTAGGTATTTGTATTTGATATGATAGGGTTTTGCAAATATCTGCTGACTTAGGAAATAGCATTTGGGCACTGTATGACAGTGAACAAGTTGTGTGTCCACCAAAACTGAAGTTGCAAATACTCACCAGTGGAAATATTGATAACATAGATCACAACCCAAGTTCCATGAGAGCTAAAGAGTCCTTCCATGGAACAGCAATACCTCTGACACAACACCCAAAATGAGAGCTAGAAGGAATTGATCATGGTGAGAGGTGATTAATCCTAATGTTGTATTCCGCTTTAGGTGTCCGTATATAGGTTTTCCTGAAACATGTCCTTATATAGGCACAATTCGCATTGCCCTTATATAGGCATAGAATCCCAGTCCTTATTTAGGCATTAGCCGTGCACTCCAAATACAGGCATGGTCACCGACATCCGTCCACCCTAACGTCACAACGAGTTCTTAGAAACCAGACCCTTAAGCTCTTGGGAGTTCCCCTTGCACAGGATTATTGATTTCTCCAAGAACTCATCTATTATGTATGAACCGCTATACCTTAAGGGTTCATTCCTGACATCTTCCTCTGTCCGACTTCACGTCAATGCTAACATTCCAAGGTACCTATCAGGTATAAATATACCTTCCCTTGCCCAAGCAAGTTAGGAGGAGACCTCGACTTTAGAGGAGCCCGTAGCCCGGCCTGACGCACTGAGAAGACGCTGTCATTCTTGCTCGCAGAAGAATCCAGCTTCCAGTGTTCTGACTCCCTTCACAGGGTGTTAGAGTTCCAGATCCGGAAAGAGATTCCCACCTCTCTCATTCTCAAGGTATGGAGCTGACTAGAACCTAGAGGGACTCTTGGCATACTAGACTTAACATACTCTTAGTATACCATACTAGAGAATACTCCACCTACTTCTTACCTTTCCCTACACCTAGACTAGGTTAGGTACATTGGGGTAGAACTAGCTTAGAGACGGATCGTATGAGTACTTGCATTTTTAGCTCATGTTATTTATGTACGTGAATATATGCTAAAAGATAATGCTAGCGCAGTATTATTTATTTCTACTGCTTACGCTGTGCATTATTTATCTTGCATACTGTCTTGTGATCATAACAGCACATATCTCTTACACGAAAAACAAGACTGTTCAATAAAACCTTTTTATTGAAACGCCCGTCTTTCTTTCTGTGCAACTCTGTGGAAACTAAGCATGCACGATTAGCTGAGTGAAACTGTTATCTATTGTTTCCACGATTCTGAGACGTGTTCCGATTCTAAAGGGAAACAAAGTAGTCATGTTTATGCTGTTGCCAGAAACTACTCCCTTCTTGTTCTCAAGGAGTTTCTAGTGGCCTCTGAGCTAGCTGGCACAAAGTAATTAAGTTTAATATACTCGATAGGGACATACCGACCTCAGTCCTATGTCAAGCCTATAGGGTATATTATTCCAATGCGCAGAGCCTATTAGGGAAATAGGAACTACACTACATGGCGCCTAAACGTTTGGTAAGGCAGTAATTTAATGCTAGATACTGAGTAAATCAGTCGTGCTTTTCTCTCAGAGACCCCTACTCACATACTCCATAAGACGTCTGGAGTGGGTAGGGTTAAATATCCGCCAAAACTAAATAGGACAAAAAACCCTATATATTAGTTGCTTGGTTTGTTCAACGTTGAAGGATACAGTGTCCAAAAATATTGTGCACCTTATCTTTTGTTTCCTTGAAACTTGTTCTACATTTTTCAAAAAACAAATGTCCACACGCGGGGACAATGACACCGAGAACGGTGTAGCTACGGCTGACCCAGTCGTAACAGCTTTTAACTTTACAGGTTTAAATGAAACCGAGGAGGGTGTTATAGACATCCATCCAAACTTAAGAAGAGCCATCACTCTAAAACTTATAAAACACGGCCTACCACCAAGAGGCTGTAGAGCAGTTTTCGTGATAGAGGCACATGAATCTTTTCAGACAGAGGTATTCTATTCATGGATAGTATTCCCTGAATCAAATCCTTGTAACAAAACTGTTTCACTTCTACAAAGAAGATGAACCACCAGAGGAATATATTCCTTTCGAGGATATTGAAATTCCACTAACATACCAGGAGCATCAGCTCTGGTTTAAAGGCGCCCTAAAACATCACAAAAATATTACCAGGCTCGGTCCACTAGGTAGACCAGGAGCAACATGGCCGATTCTAGCCGGCTACACACCTCATCCTGACATTGAAGAAATGTCAGACGAGGAATTACTTACTCAATTTACAGAGTTAATAAAAATTTACAGGCAATTAGTCCAATATGTCATGCGGACTTTCACAGTCCAACCACCATTGACCATTCCAAATCAAACCCCTCAACAGGGGAATACACTAAAAATTACACCACAGACTTTATACGCAGTCATGGGTAAAATGCCCACAAAACGTGAGAAAATTCCATTCTGGATAGCTCAAAAATTATTCATATCGTAGCAGTATTTCCTAATACTAGCCCTTATAAGAAACACAGAATCCTAACAATCTGTTTACCAATGGGGATCACACCACAACTGGAAGACTGCACCACTTGGGGCTCAGTCTTTGCTGCCATCTATACTAAAACACATGGTGTTCCGTCAATCACAGTAATACCAGATTTCCTGAAACAAATTCAAAACGAATACGGGGCAGAGCCTGCTCTGAATTTAGGTATGAAATTACTGAAAAACTTCGACCAGGTCTCAACAATAATATTATCTAATATTAAAGGGGAGGCAGCATCAGTGGCGATCCGCCAACGATTAAGGGAATTTGATGTTACAGAACATCAAACAGAACTACCCAGAATAATAGAACAATCTTATGCAGAATTAGGCAGAGATAGTTTGGGTGGAAGACCATTGAAGCCAAAACTATCTGAAAGTCCTGAGAAGGACTCTATTAAACAAACTCCTACATCTTCTAAAAAGAAGTGGGAAACTAATAAACAAAATTCAAACGAGAAACGTTCTCAATCCCGAGGTAGGTCTCCTCAAAAGGAGCCCTCTGAAAGGAGGTATAACCTCAGGAATAGGGATAATTTAAGAAAGCCTGACAGGTATCAAGATACTGATACACGTTCCTCTCGTACCTTTCAGATATCGTCACAGACATCGGAAAGAAGAGGACGGTCAGAACATAGAGAAGAACGCGTGAAATCGAAAGACGACAAACACGTTCCGAAAAATAAATCAAAGCCTCAATTCTCAAAAAAGAAGGTAGCAGGTCTGAAGATCAGACATGCCGAGAATACTGAGAACACAACTCAAGAACGGAGAATGGGCTCAGACAATGCTGGACAGTGCGGCAGAAGTCACAATAGCTCGCCAGAACCTGAAGGAACTTCTGGAGATAGTGGACTTGAATGAGTACATCACAGTAGATACTGTAGACACCAGGGTTAGTACTCCACAAAAGTTATATGAAATAACACTCCGAATGGAGGGAGACATACCAAGAAAGGTGAAAACACTCTTTTGGGAAAAACTTTCAAGGGGTTATGATATACTTCTAGCAGAAAAAGACTGGCCACCACAATTTGTCAGGGAGTGCCCACCTGGTGAGGACATTATTATGCCAGCCTTCTCCAACCATATTCCAATTCACCTAAAATATACTTATGCCAGGAAATGGGCAGTTGCCCAGGCCCCAGCATTATACAAAAACCATGTAGGATGGGATGAGGACTCACCTCACCATAAAATACATCTAAAAAATGAACCTACTGCACAAAGGCAGTACCCAATAAAGCAAGAAGCTAAAAAACAGGGCAGGAAGATCTTAGATCAACTTGAATACCAAGGGGTGATTGAAACATGCACCTCTTCAATGAACAATCCTTTGTTTCCTGTCTCCAAACCAGACCATACATATCGTCTAGTTTTGGATTACAGACACTTAAACACTTGTTCTAAAACATTTGCAGTGCAAAATGCACATAGTACAGCATTAATGAATAACATTGTGCGTAAAAAATATAAAACCACATTGGACATCTCAAATGGTTTCTTTTGTCAAAACATAGCACCTGAAAGCAGGTACTTAACAGCTTTCTCAATAATGGGGACCCAGCGTCAATTTTGTCAACTCCCACAAGGGTTCAAGAACAGCCCGGAGTTATTCTCAGCGAGGGTAACAGAGTTACTACAAATTTATGAGAATGAGGCATTGTCATATGTCGATGACATCTATCTGACAGACGATGACCTGGATAGGCACTTGAACAGGGTGACTACCATTATATTGGGCTTCGCCTCTGAGGGCTATAAGTTCAACTTTAAAAAATCCAAAATTGCCAATCTCAATGTCCTTTTTCTAGGATATGAGCTTTCAAGTGAAGGCAAGAGCTTGGCAGCCAACTTTTTAGAAAGGTGTGCGCTGCTCCAACCTCCAAAAACGCTGAAAAATTTACAATCCATCCTGGGTTTCCTAAATTTTGGAAGAACTTACATTCTAAATTACGCAGAAAGGGTCAAACCTCTCTACGCATTAATCAAACCTGATTTTTCAATCAAAAATTGGACACAGGAACACACAGAAATCTTGCGTTCACTCCAAGCTAACATGTTAGCAACAAATCACGTACAAACACGCGTAAGTCAACGCAACTTAGTGATCCGAATAATTTCGGGTCAATGCGGATTCACCTACTTAACATTTAATGAGGGTGAAAATGTACCAATAGCATACAAATCACATTTGTATACACAAGCAGAAATGCGCTTCACTTCAACTGAAAAAATACTGACAACAGTTCAAACCGCTGTACCAAAAGAAAGAGCTCTAGCCCAAGGGAAACGAATTATTGTCGTAACTCCAGTACCGGCCTTAGAGGCGGTAACTAAAGCGAGCATTCCAAATGCTAAAGCATTACATCCTAGATGGATACAATGGGTTAATTCTCTTGCTGCAACAGATGTTGAATATGTTTTTGATCCTGATTTAAAAACACAAGCGTTCCTGCAATATGAACATGAATATCCTCTGCCCACTGAAATTCTGCCTCTCGATCAGTACGAATTCATAATTTACACTGACGGATCCGCACAACCCGCTACAGGGAGTAAGCAAGTTTACAGTGCAGCATGCGCAATCGTTAAAGGTCACATGCAAGATGGTAACTTCAGACCAATGGTCACTAAAACTCAATCTCTAGGAGATTGTACAGCTCAGCGAGCTGAACTACAAGCATTCAAACTGGCACTTGAAAGTACAGATCGCGAATTCCCAACACTAATAGTGTGCGATTCTTTCTACTGTGTTCAGTCGTATAATGAATATATACAAAATTGGCTTGAAAATGGGTTCAAAGATGCAAAAGGTGGCACAATAAAGCATAAAACGCTTTGGGAACAAGTTGTTCAGTTAAAAAACGAACTACCAAAAGCTCACGTGATACACACGCTGAGTCATCAACGTGATGGCGTTCACGTTGCAGGGAATTCATTGGCTGACGAAGCCGCAAAGGGGGCTGTTCAGACGGCTTCAGTAGCTGTGATCACTCGTTCAAAAACTAGAATAGACAGTGAGATATTGTTGGCAGTCAATGCTACGAGCAAAGGCAGTGGTGCAGCGTTACCAAAAAGGTTTCCACTCAAGTACTCTTATGTAATTGATGCGAACAACGTTCCTTTTGCTCGAATCCCTGGAGTGGGGGATAGGGTAATTCCAAACAAGGAACGTAGATTAGGACTAATCCTAGCAGCACATGAAGGGATAGCCTCTGCCCATGCAGGTATTTCTGCAACAGTATCTTTACTGAAACAAAGATATTGGTGGCCTGGCATTAGGAAACAGACCAAAAACTATGTTTTGGAATGTGAAATATGCCAACAGATGAAAGTCTCCACAGTGAAACGTCCTGCGCAGACATCCCTGTTAATTTCAGACAAACCATTAGCTTGTGTTTACCTGGACCACTGCGGTCCCTTGCAAAGGAACGGTAACTATAAATATATAATGGTCGCAGTGGATTCATGCTCTAGGTTCCTATGGATATGGCCTCAGCGCTCGGCTGACGCTCGAACTGTTATAAAAGATTTGCGAGTCTTTATCGGCACATACGCAATAGGCACGCTACATTCTGACCAGGGCCCTGCGTTTAGCTCTCGGGCTTACAAAGAAGCCATGGCCAGTTTGGGCGTTGCATTGCGGTACTCCTCTCCATTTCATCCTGAGGGAAATTCTGTTGTGGAAAAGAAAAACCGGGACATAAAGCAGTCTATAACAGCTAGGGTATTAGGTTCTGGTGATGGGTGGGTCAAACATCTTTATGGGGTCCAACGCTCATTAAATAATTTGCCAAGAAGTTCTCTAGGGGGGTCACTCCATATGAGGTCCTATTTGGGACAAGAATGTGGGTTCCTGTTCTCGAATGTAAAGGCACAGTGGTGGAAAATAAACCCTTTGATATCAAAGATCGTTTGGCTGTTTTACAGGATCTAAATGAACTAAGATCGAAACAAAGCAACGTGTTCCTGAAGCCAACTACCACTGGGGAAAAACCGGCAGTCCCAGCAAGGCCTGTCTGGATCCCAAAAGTTGGGGATCTAGTCAGAGAGAAGATTGCGGACAAGAAGGAATTTGGACCTTCTTACAGACAACCAGTACCTGTCCTAGCCGTACACGGAACAAGAACAGTACTTCTGCCGCCCCTTGCTGGAAAAAGGAGAAAAGATTTGTGTCAATCGACCTCATCAAACCACAGTATGTGGCCAATACTAAATAGTAGGCCTCGTGGACTCCGACCTAGTAGCAGACGCACTCCTCTCGCTACTATCCAAGAGGTTCAGACTGAAAGACTGATAACCATCGAGAATTCAGCAGTAATAGATGAAGGACTAAGCAACAATACTGTGGAACTCATCCCTCTTGAAACTCAAGTAACAGTTCATCCAAATACACCAACGTAACAAGTGATCAACTGGTTACAGCGATTTCAACAAATCCTGATGCAATTCCAACAATTGACAGAACTGCTTCTGGCTATTTCATTAACTTTGATACGTTTTCTGAGGATCCGAGTGAGTCTGAAACGACGCCAGCATCAAAAACGTTTAAACAGCAAGTACAAGACTTTTTTCATTTTCTGAGAAAGACTTATCTGGTTTCACCATGGATTGAACTATGGATTATTTCTGGAATATTTTTCTTTCTGCTTTGGCTAGCTTTGGTTATGACTATCAGCGTGCTTATAAATGGCAGATACATCCGTTTGGACATTGAAAGTAAAAATGTGAACTTACTTTTAAAACCACACAAATCATCCCATCATGAAGCAAGAGACTTGTCAGCAGTGAACATCACAGTTGTTCCTATACAGGATGGTATAATGTGGGACAAAACAGATTTCGATATCTTTGGCCCTACGGAACTTTTGAACATTCCACATTTATTTAAAATTTCACTAAGTGATTTTATTTCATCCAGTACCTATTCTGATGATTGGGACTTTGAGACTGTAAATGATATGATGTTTGATCTAGAAAGGTCTGCTGCATTTTCTAATAATGAATATTTAGAGGGTTCATCAGACTATGAACAGCTGTATTGCTATAACCACTATGGTCATCATTTTTTGCATAAATCTGCAACACCTAGAAATGTGTTTATGTTTAACCAATGGGAGCATTGTCCTACACCACCAAAAGGTAGTTCAAAAACGTTTGCTAAAAAGTTTCCCTATTTTTCAGGGTACAATACATCTGACCCGGAAACATTTTACTATAAAAATGTAAACGAAACAGGACAGAAAACTGTTTTAACAAATACAAAACAGATTTACTCTGCGGCATTTATTGCCCAACTGTCTAGACATGGATTCAACTTGTGGAAAGACACAATAGACACAAAATCTGTCTGGGGTTCTAAAGATTGGCAAGGGCAGGGGATAGAAGCTTTGTTTAGAGCCTGTATCATCCCTCAGCAAATAATGTTTTTGAATGACACTGTGCAACAAACGTCTTGCCTTGGTTTAGCCAAGACCAAAGACATGAACACACCTTCTGTGCCAACACCTGCCAGTAATAACAATACACAGGCAGTGGTTACAGTTGACACAATACTACAAATCAACAGAACAAATCCTGATTGGAGAAAATGGTTGATCTGGCCCACAGACACAAACATCTGTCAAGAAAGATTCCTGAATAAAACACAGGGCTTTACTATCCATAGGCCAGACCCACGATACATCCAAAGACAACATCCGGGGGTAGTAACAACATACAGTGTAGGAAAATTGTGCCTCGACTGGCTACAAAAATCTACACTTGAAGATGTGAAACAACACTTATCTTTACTCAAAGAAGACGCAGACCTTAGGGAATTCTTGCTAGGACCAAGAAAACCGCGTCAAAAACGTTTCATATATGCCGGCATCTATGCTGCTTATAATGAAGCATGGAAGGTTTCACAGGCAGAGGCCGCAGAACGAATACGTGAACTTGATCGTATTAACTTAGAGAAATCTCTCACTGTGGTCGACAATGGGTTAACAACTTTGTCATCCAGAATTTATTCATTGGACAACATTGTATCCTCTGCTATTTACATACTGGAACAAGATTTAGCCATGTTACAACAAGGCCAATCTCAGTTACGTTCTATTATGTTATTAAGCTGGACGCTGCAATCTTTGCGTGCGGGCTATGTGCCTTGGCGTTTTATCAACACGTCGGCTCTGTTTGCAGAATACAATCTGACTGATAAAGAGATCGAACTGGCACAAAGGGGAGCAAAGTATACAGTGCTGAGCATTGAAAAACTGGAAAAATTACCAGTCACAGTGGCAGAAAAACCAGCTACAAAATGGCTTATTCATGGCAAAATCACTCTGCCTGTCACTACTTTTCAGTTTCAGTATTGCCTCAAACAAATGCAAGCAGGCAAATATGAAAGGTTGGGTAAAGAATACAGTAAGACATCCTGGGATTTACCTTACGAATACAGATGTTGGAGTGGGGATCGTGAAGTGTTTCTAAGCGGTACACACTGTGAAAATGCACTAAGCGGTTCACTCATATGTCAGGACATTTCTTTACATGGGGCTTGTAATGGATCTGTGACAAATTTGTCCTGCCACCAGCTGGGTACACCAGCTACTGTGATTAATCCAACATTTGGCCAACTTTCTAACGGGAGTTACCTCATGTTGAATGATCAGAGTTGCTGTGGCATGTTGCCAGGCATCCCATATCTAGTAACGGTGGACTCCAGGGTCATTTGCTGTATGCAAGTATTGTTCCCCCCAATAGACACAGTCAGGGAGTCACCTTTATGGCCTTCATTGAATGTTTCTTTTATACGATTTGATACTTTCAGCAGAATGAAAGCCATGCTTATACAACAAACCGTGCCTCTGACCTCGGCAAAAGAAATCTATGATTTACAAGTTGCAAGGACTTCGGCTGAGATACAGGCTTTAATTCGTACAAACTGCCCTATACATTTCGTAGAAATGATGGGACGTATCTTTAACATGTCTGATACGAGCGGAATTGTACATGTATTTAAGACCATCTGTTCAGGACTATTAGCACCTTTCCAGGCAGTCCTCGGAATCATCCCAAACTTCGCACATTCGGTGTTTGGTGGTGTGCCGTTAATTCTAGCACTTGTTGCAGGAATCCTATTTCTATTCCTACTAATACGCTATGGCAAGCCTATTCGCCAACATCACTCCGAGCGATGTGGAGAAAGCTCTCCTTGAAAGGAAGTGCCGTGAGCGAATAGTACAGCTTTTTTCGGCATGCCTCGTCTACGGGAACTTAATACAACATGGTTCCGGTCATTCAGACCTATCTGGCAAGATTGCATCTTACCTGTTCTACGCTGCCTGCTTTGCGGTGAAGAATGCATGCTAGACACCTGTCTAACACTCCCATCAGTCATGCCAACGGATATCGATACTCTGCTGGACCCGATAATGGCCCATGCTCTGTGTTGTCCCCAGAGGCTACCAATCCTGATGACGGCATTCATTGAGATCTCACTGACGCTTCCTGCAGCTGCTGGGGTACGAGATGGATCAACACTCAACAGGCACACAGGTAACAACGGACGCGAACATTGCTACTTCTGCTGAAGGCGATGTTTCTCATCTCTGTGCAATTAACCTTCTGAACGAGGTGTTCCAAATGTCACCAACTTCGGTAGACGATATTTTGGCTACAGAAATAGATGATTTCATGTTTACACCAGACCCATACACTGACTTTGATTCGGCTCACAGTGTACAAGGGACGCAATGAAATTTGGCCTTCATATTTTCAAAACATGGAACTTTTCCCAAAATTGGACTTTTCCTTTTTTTTTTTTGAAAATACATGGCAAAACAATCTGCTTACAGTAGAACTATTCTTATAAAACGGACTTCTTTGAATACTTTCAGGGACACATTGTCACCTTATTTGTCTAACATTTCATTTAATACCATGATATGCAATGGCTTTGATTTTTGAAAACTTGTCAACCATGTCATCATATGTATATATTTCTGTTTATTCATTCATGTTGCATTTATTTCCATTATATACTTAGAATGAAAACGATGTTTTAAAATGTACAGTACCTATTGCATTCAACAGTTTATTTTAAACTTCTCTTAATATGCTTTTAGAAACGTTTTTAGCAACATGTGGTACTCAGTTTAATGTTTAGCATTTCATGTTTAGCATTTAGTATTATCGTTCATCGAAAGTGGAGTGGGTGTTGTATTCCGCTTTAGGTGTCCGTATATAGGTTTTCCTGAAACATGTCCTTATATAGGCACAATTCGCATTGCCCTTATATAGGCATAGAATCCCAGTCCTTATTTAGGCATTAACCGTGCACTCCAAATACAGGCATGGTCACCGACATCCGTCCACCCTAACGTCACAACGAGTTCTTAGAAACCAGACCCTTAAGCTCTTGGGAGTTCCCCTAGCACAGGATTATTGATTTCTCCAAGAACTCATCTATTATGTATGAACCGCTATACCTTAAGGGTTCATTCCTGACGTCTTCCTCTGTCCGACTTCACGTCAATGCCAACATTCCAAGGCACCTACCAGGTATAAATATACCTTCCCTTGCCCAAGCAAGTTAGGAGGAGACCTCGACTTTAGAGGAGCCCGTATCCCGGCCTGACGCACTGAGAAGACGCTGTCATTCCTGCTCGCAGAAGAATCCAGCTTCCAGTGTTCTGACTCCCTTCACGGGGTGTTAGAGTTCCAGATCCAGAAAGAGATTCCCACCTCTCTCATTCTCAAGGTATGGAGCTGACTAGAACCTAGAGGGACTCTTGGCATACTAGACTTAACATACTCTTAGTATACCATACTAGAGAATACTCCACCTACTTCTTACCTTTCCCTACACCTAGACTAGGTTAGGTACATTGGGGTAGAACTAGCTTAGAGACGCATCGTATGAGTACTCGCATTTTTAGCTCATGTTATTTATGTACGTGAATATATGCTAAAAGATAATGCTAGCGCAGTATTATTTATTTCTACTGCTTACGCTGTACATTATTTATCTTGCATTCTGTCTTGTGATCATAACAGCACATATCTCTTACACGAGAAACAAGACTGGTCAATAAAACCTTTTTATTGAAACGCCCGTCTTTTCTTTCTGTGTAACTCTGTGGAAACTAAGCATGCACGATTAGCTGAGTGAAACTGTTATCTATTGTTTCCACGATTCTGAGACGTGTTCCGATTCTAAAGGGAAACAAATTAGTCATGTTTATGCGGTTGCCAGATACTACTCCCTTCTTGTTCTCAAGGAGTTTCTAGTGGCCTCTGAGCTAGCTGGCACAAAGTAATTAAGTTTAATATACTCGATAGGGACATACCGACCTCAGTCCTATGTCAAGCCTATAGGGTATATTATTCCAATGCACAGAGCCTATTAGGGAAATAGGAACTACACTACACTAATATGACAAAGTCAAAACAGATTTCAAATCTTCCAGTACTGTATACAAATATCCAGCTTCCATGAACAATACAGATTATCACGTTCCTTTACTATCTGTAGTAGTTGATCGCCAAAGTGATCTAATTGATGCTGCTAATGCCTATAAATATAAATGGCTTGAAAGAGTGATGTGCAATGTTTAGAGTGGAAATATTTCTTCTGATGAAAGCATATCTTGGGCAGTATATCACGCATCCTTCCTACCACCTATCAATAAACCAGCTTCAACTACAGCACTGTTGCCGCTGTTCACAGAAAGTGCTCATTCTAAATCCATGGTCTTGCATTGCATGAAGTCATTAAAGAGTCTGTTCATTAGCTCAATTCAGAATAAACACCTACTATTTCAAAGTGCAAACCTCTCTTCGCCCTAGCAAAACAAATTCAATGGGATGTATCACATGTATATGGTGAAGATAAATATGTTGTGATGATGGGGGAACTTCGTATCAAAATGACTTTCTTTAAAGTACTTGGAGACTGGCTTTCGAACAGTGGATAGGCCAGTATGTTAGTGTGAACTGACATCACTACCATAGGAAAAGCTGATGCTACATTGAAGGTTCTACACTTAACCCACATATTCCATGCTCATCAAATTGTGCGCTGTACATATTACAGAGGAAGGCTTATCAAAGTTATCTTGAAACTAGACAGTCCCATGAAGAAATAAGGGACTTTTCTAACTGGATTAAGGGGAAATTGAATGAGCACCCACACTTCCAATTTCGGCAATTGTTATGGATCTGCAGATACTTGCACTTGAATTTGTTCATTCAATTAGAGAAGGTAAGTTTGATTTCTATGTACAAGTATTTTAATCAGATGGTTCTTTGGATGTTTGCTACAAATCATAGTCATTATTCTCGATGGATGTCTGTCCACATTCGCAACATGGTGACACTAGCAGAACGTCACCCACGTATTCACTCAGAGTTTCATAAAGGAAAGTTTATTGTCAATGAAAGCAACCACTCATTCTCATCAACTGCTCTAGATCAAAACCATGAGCAGAAAAATGCTATCTTCAAGGGAGATGGAGCTGCTGTAGGTCTGATGGAAAATCCAGGACCTCTCAGAAGATGGATGATATGTGGGCCTGAGATTTAGAGAGTTGTAAATTAATTTGAACAATAATTAGTCAATGCCCCAAAAAAAAAACCTTTGCCACCATGAACAAATACCTAGGGGCAGATTTACAAGAAAGTGACGCATCTGTAGAGATGCGTCACTTTCCCTTCGCCACTCTGAGAAACCCTTGCGCCACCATGGATGCGCCGTATTTACAATACGGCGCACCATGGCGCAAGGATTGACAGATGCGTCAGAAATTCTGACGCATCTGTTGGGGCAAAAGTCACGCATTGCTGAAGTCATGTCGCAAGCACGGCGCAACTCCAGCAATGCGTATTGAGGCCTATTCCCACTACACTGCATCACTACTTACGCCTGCTTGAAGCAGGCGTAAGGTTTTGATGCTGTGGCGTCCTAAAAGTGACGCAGTGAAATCTTGTAGCTTTCACTGCGTCCTTTTACGAGGCCTTCCTGTGTGGGAACGCCCACCCTGCATACATTATACCTGACGCAGGTACATTACATTACATTACATACGCGTCAGGCATTTCCATTACGGAGCAGCTTCTACAAACGGATACTCGTCCCTGCCTATCATAAACAAAGCTGTTGATCGAGTGCTACTCACCAGGTGGACAACCTTTGGAGCAGAATGTAATACGCGGCCGTCCTGCCGCGGAGTGTGCACCACCCCGTAATGTTATGGGGGCCACCCGACATGGTAACTATCATGTCGGCTATGTGGGCCAGCAGCCGCAAACAGGATTGAGGACGAGTCCACTTGCAGGGTCCATACAGGACAAGATGTGTGTGCTATCTGGACCACATTTCCCACAATGCACAGTCTCATTCGAGCTTCCCATTGGTGGGTGTGCAATATGAAATTGGCGAAGTGGGTTCAGCGTTTGCACACACTGTCTCCGTTCAAGCCTCTGAAGAGAAGCATATGGAGCTTCGAAACGCGTCAGGCGTTTCCATTACGGAGCAGCTTCTACAAGCGGATCCTCGTCCCTGCCTATCATAAACAAAGCTGTTGATCGAGTGCTACTCACCAGGTGGACATCCTTTGGAGCAGAATATATATATACATATATATATATATATTCCACCAAAACGCCCTTGAGCTCCCAGGACGCACACAACAGCTTGCCTGCCTTTAGGCTTCAATTATCAGCTTGCCTTTACCATCCGGTATAATGATTGCGGCCTGACGCGTTTCGTGGCCAGAATGCCACTTCCTCAGAGGCCCATTATCATTTGCGCAGAGAATTTGGCTTCTTTATATACATGCCTTCAATTGGTTCATGGCCCCCAGTGGGCCTTGCTAGTTAATTACAAGTTCATGCGGCATGTTGGGACATGTAGTTTAGTCCTATCAGCAATTTTTTATTTCCTTAGTAGGTTTCCCTGCGCAAAATAAATAAGACATCAATTAATTCCTTGGTAGGATCCAGCATCGTAAAAGCAAGACAATTTTCATTTGGGCTCACTGTGCTGTATATTCAGATTGGAATTCGTTTCCCTCCCAGCCTCTTAAAATTAAAAGATGGTGCCGTCCTGCACGGTACAGGCCCCCGTGACAATTATTTTCCACCAAACCGCCCTTGAGCTCCCAGGACGCACACAACAGCTTGCCTGCCTTTAGGCTTCAATTATCAGCTTGCCTTTACCATCCGGTATAATGATTGCGGCCTGATGCGTTTCGTGGTCAGAATGCCACTTCCTCAGAGGCCCATTATCATTTGCGCAGAGAATTTGGCTTCTTTATATACATGCCTTCAATTGGTTCACGGCCCCCAGTGGGCCTTGCTAGTTAATTACAAGTTCATGCGGCATGTTGGGACATGTAGTTCATGGCGGTGCGTGGTGCCGATATGGAACAGAATAAATAACCTTTTTTGCACGAAGCTATTTTGGGTCCGTGTCCGTTTTTCCTGACAATTTGGATGCTGTTGGACGGAGTTCTTTGCATATATATATATATATATATATATATATATATATATATATATATATATATATATATATATATATATATATATATTACCTACTGGCAGTTGCCAGTAGGAAGTTATAGTTAGGACCACGTTTCCATAGGAAAAGCATTTTTTGATGTGCTTATAACTTTGGCGTCGTTTGACGAATCTTTACGAAATTTTCCAAAAAGTTCCTCTTTTCAGGTCAGCTCCTATCCTAAAAGTTTGGGGGTATTCGTCAAGGGGGGCTAAGAAAAAGGGGTTCCCAAAACGTGTTTTCTCCATGCAATTTCCATAGGAAACTTTAGACAAGGCTACAGGTCAAACTGCTGAACGGAATTACGCCAAATTTGGCACAGAGAAAGGTCTTGGAACAGAAAGCATGCTTTTGTTTAAATCGGGTAAATCCATTCAGTAGTTTTAGAGAAATATCAAATTTTCCAGATATCAATATTTAAGAATTCTGACATCTGATTGGCTGAAGCGTTACGAGCACGAGCTTGCGGCTCATTGGCTGCGAACTGTTGAAACTAGGAAGTGTTGGCAGCCATTTTGTGATTCAATCCGTCAGCTCACAACTCTCCCTCTACAAGGCATCAGGTCCGTAGTTCTACCTCTGCGAGGCAACACTAAAAATATACCGCAGCTCTGTCTGTGCGAGATACCCCTTTCACGGTTCCTCTCCCCACATCACCAGCTCGCGGCTATGCCTTTAGAAGCCAGTCCGTTGGCTCGCAGCTCTGCGACTGCGAGCTGTGAGCCATTTTGGGACTCAGTCCGTCAGCTCGCATCTCTCCCTCTAGAAGGCATCGGATCCGTAATTCTACCTCTGCGAGGCAATACTGAAAATATCCCGCAGGTGTGTCTGTGCGAGATACTCCTTTTACACTCCCTCTCCCCACATCATCAGCTCGTGGCTAGGCCGTTATAAGCCAGTCCGTCGGCTCGCAGCTCTGTGTCTGCGAGCCGTCGGGCCCGCAGCTCTACCTCTGGTCCAGAAAGCACGCTTTTATTTATATCGGGTAAATCCGTTCAGTAGTTTTAGAGAAATATAAAATTTTCCAGATATTGATATTTAAGAATTTTGACATCTGATTGGCTGAAGGGTTACGAACACAAGCTTGTGGCTCATTGGCTGCAAACTGTTGAAACTAGGAAGTGTTGGCAGCCATTTTGTGATTCAGTCCGTCAGCTCACAACTCTCCCTCTACAAGGCATCAGGTCCGTAGTTCTACCTCTGCGAGGCAACACTAAAAATATACCGCAGCTCTGTCTGTGCGAGATACCCCTTTCACGGTTCCTCTCCCCACATCACCAGCTCGCGGCTATGCCTTTAGAAGCCAGTCCGTCGGCTCGCAGCTCTGCGACTGCGAGCTGTGAGCCGTTTTGTGACTCAGTCCGTCAGCTCGCATCTCTCCCTCTAAAAGGCATCGGATCCGTAATTCTACCTCTGCGAGGCAATACTGAAAATATCCCGCAGGTCTGTCTGTGCGAGATACTCCTTTTACGCTCCCTCTCCCCACATCATCAGCTCGCCGCTATGCCTTTAGAAGTCAGTCCGTCAGCTCGCAGCTCTGTGTCTGCGCCGTCAGGCCCGCAGCTCTACCACTGTGAGCCACCTCGTTAGCTCGTACTTGTGTCTGTGCAAGCAGGCCCGTCGGCCCATTACTCTCCCTCTGCGAGTTAGCCCGTCGGGTTGCAGCTCGGAGGGCTCGTAGCTGTATCTCTGCGAGCCAGCCAGTTAACTGATAGCTGTGTGTCTGCTAGCAGGCCTGTTGGCCCGTTGGTCTCCCTCTGCGAGTCAGGCCACAGCTCTCCCTCTGTGAGCCAGTACGGTGCTGTGCTTTTGTGAGCCAACGGCTCGTAGGTCTCCCTCTGCGAGCTGAGCCCACGGGCCGCAGCTCTTCCTCTGCGAGCCTGCCCGACGGCCCGCAGGTGTCCCTCTGCTAGCCGAACCGCAGCTGACACTCTGCGAGCCGAAATTGGGAATATAAGGCAGCTCTAAAAAGAGCCCTTGTGTTTATTAGTTGGAGATACATGTAAGTGCGAATGCACAGCTTCAGGTTAATCAGGAAAACTCGGTTTCCCTCATCTGTGAAGTGTACTCCATCACTTCTGTAGATATCAGCCATATCAAAACGTATGTTGTTGTTGTAAATCGACCCCATTCTATGGTCTCTGAGGTATGCAGACACAGCTTTGTTGACATTCTTCCTAGATTTTTCAATCTTATGACAAAATTGGTTTGACCATTTCCACTTCTGTCTTTGGCATATATTGGAATATACAAAGACAGTTTGAGGCAAAAGTAACATCAATTGTCCAAAGGTGTCCTTCATAAGCATTTCCAAACCTACCCCAGTCAATGTGCCTAGGTCGTTACCACCACAGTGCACAATCATGAGATCAGGGTGTTGGAGATGCAAACAGGTTTTAAACAAAGGGAGCAATTGGTGCCACTTCAATCCTCTCTGTGCAAACCATTTAATGTGCACATTTTGTAAACCTAGGTCTAAGTCAATACGTCTCTGTTCTGCATACCTCTTGCACCAGAAAACATAGCTATGTCCTACAATCCACACTAGCATTTTGAAGGTATGGCTTGAAGATATGGATAAATGTCTGTAGCTCATGCAGTCCATTCGTAGAATAAGAGATATGTTTAAACATGGGGAACTACTTTTTTTCACATACAAAACGTTAACCGATTGGGAGATGAAATGTATTGTGTCCTAAAAAGTAGGGTGTATATTAGTTTTGATGAAAAGCATCTTTGTGATTGGTTAATAAAAAAGCAGTTTATACGTGGAGTACATATTATAGGATGAAATTTGCTCAGCTCAACCACACCTGCTAATTGTATTTGGAAGGTGCAGTTCAAACTTGAAAGAATGGTGAACTTTTGACCTCCACGTGCCGTTAAATGTTGGAGAAAATGTTGCAAAAAAAAATATCGGTAGGTTTAAAAAAATGATGAACTTTTAACCTGCACGTGTCGTAGAAGGTTCTAGAAAGTGTTGATACAATACCTTGAACTTTTCACCTGTATGTGTCCTTAAAAAAACTGTTTATATGGAAAGTTCAAAAATAACCAATAAAGAGAGGTTTTGCAATCTAAAAAAAGTAAGGAACTATTCTGATTTGTTCTTTACATGGATTTATGTGTGGAGCAACAGGGAAATTGTGCCATTACAGGTTCCATTCTTGATGAAAGCGGTGCATTACATGTACTGTGTGACAAGAAAA
Organism: Calotriton arnoldi; assembly: GCA_963921515.1. Lineage (NCBI taxonomy): Eukaryota > Metazoa > Chordata > Amphibia > Caudata > Salamandridae > Calotriton > Calotriton arnoldi. The sequence goes on along the minus strand of CAWUFW010007456.1, from coordinate 672,028 downwards.
CAATTGCATGCGTTTGTGACATTTGAAATCTGTATAACAACTAGGAAGGTAAATTAGAAATTAAGAAGGTGTGTTATGTGTTTTGTAGTAGTGGTTAAGTATTTGAGACAATATTTTTAACTTTGAAAGTATTTTTTAATTCTAAATAACATAGTGATAGTAAAGTCTGGTATTTTATTGGTTCTAAAATATGCATAATGTATAACTAGTTGTTAAACAAGTACTTTATATATGTTTAGGAGTTTTTCACAAAGAAAAAGTGTAAGTTGTCATCTGTAAAAGACTGTGGGCCATATTCTCAAGACCAGCGATAACATTATCGCCGCTTTAGCGGCAGTTTCCTGCCGCTAAAGCGGCGATAATGTTATCGCCATTCTTGTGAATATGGCCCTGTATGGTTTTGAAAATTCGATGTAGCGTTAATTTCCATTTGTATATCTATTCCGGCGAGATAAACAGAATGTGGGACGTTTGGAAATTATGCTCAGTCTGGAAATAGTGGAGAAGGGGTGGCAGTAGAAAATTCATGTGTTATTAACTTAACAGAGATGGAATGTGGATCAGTTAGAGGCTCAGCTTCCGCATTGCCCACGTCACCTGCGTCCAGCCCTGGTTCCACTGCCGAACATGCACATTCGAGTGTCCCATGGATGTCTGCCTATCCAACACAACTGTTGATGAATTGGACTATGACTTGTGTTTGCGCCCCTGTTGGATAACGAACAGGAGTGTAACCGAGACAACCGTGCATGGGATGCCTTGACATACTGCGTATGTATTGGTAGTTGTGCATGGGAGATGGCACAATTTCTCGTGTGCAGTGACCACATCGAGGCGCTCCCCTATTGGGCTGTGTTGCGGATCGGTGAGACAGCGTGGGCTGAGCACACCTGCCCGGACCACCTAATGGATTGGCTCACCCTGGTGTTCCTTGAACACGACAACGACGTACTATTGGAACACATTGCACATGAAGCTGCACGGGCACTCATGGATGAGTAACTACGTACCTGCAGCCACATCCTATTGCCACCCACAGCACATGGCCCAACAACTTGTTGCACAGTGGGGATTGCTCACATATCCCACCAAAACAGAGGACACGTCTCCCTTCGGTCGAGCTCTGGATGCATGTGCGTGGAATAACGCATGTGCACACACACACACCTGTCCAAGGTGACGCAGGTCCATGGTCCGAGCAACACAGCGTCGTTCGGGAACTTTGCCAATTTGGACACACTGCTCGGTGAGAGCACACACATGGCGATGTAGCACTGTGAACCTGTGGGACCCTCACACCTGATCACTGTCAGCAGAGCAGACAATTGCCGCACCCCGGAGGCAGAGCACCATTCAGACCCCACGTACAGTGAGTCGTGCCCCCTCACACGGGGCACTGTGCAGACGCCAAATAAACCAACCGACTTATCCACAGCCCACACATAGAAGCCCCTGCCTGTGGTACCCCCGCATGGGATGGCCTTGACACCCACGAAAACAGCAACCCATGTCCCACAACGTTGTACACACATTCAAATCATTGCTCAGAGCTGTGGCATATCCTCCACACAAAAAAAAAGAAATGTTATGTGCACACTTTGTAGTCTCATTTTTTACACTGAGAGGTAGAGTTCAATGTCAGTCAAGGCTGGTGTGGTACTGCGAGGCTTTGCATTTGGGTGTTCTTAGGAAATCTAAGTTGTTGGGGAGCAAGGCAAGGTGGGCTGTGAGCGTTGCCATATGTGATAAATCTTGTCCATTTAAGCCCCAACATCATCTGCCCCTCGACATGTACCCATGCTGTGTGTGTTTTAAGCATGTCCGTGCCTGTTGTGGCCGTTGCCTCGTCCGTACTGACACGCACATGCCAATAAAGCTTATGCCACTCCGCTGGTGTCTAACTGTGAGGTGTGTTGTAAAGATTGTCCACTCATGTGCCACAATGAGCCTCCTCCCAACACAGGGAAGAACTGACTCTCGCATGTGCAACAGGGGTGTATCCCTTTGGCAAGCTCCGACTCTGTGAGCCAGACATTGTTTTTGGATATGTGCTGGACGACATCTGATGCAGCCCCATCACCTACGCAGTCTGATGTGTCAGGGGCACACAGCCATCATCCTGCCACACACACCGGACACAGAACCCGTATGAGGGGAGTTTTGTACCACATTGCCTTCATTTGCTGATGTTCTGTGATTGCTATGTGTGTGGGCTGCATTGTGGGGGAATTGCCTGTGCACGGATGTCGATGCACACACACATGTTGGCATGTGGAGCCAGGTGCCCGTGCGGCCTTGCGCTGCTTGTGCTATCTCACTCCGTCTCTCTCCCTCACTCTCTCCCGCCCTGTCATAGCAAACTTGTGAAAGCGATGGGTGCGCGGCTCTCAGCGCGGCACTCGAGTACTTCTTAAATCTTTCAAACACCGAGGGGTATATTCTCAAGGACATATCGCCGAGTTAACGGCACTTTATCGCAACCAAAATGGTGATAAATTTAACGCACCATTCACAAGCTGGAGCAAACAGCCCATATCACCAGTTTACCAGCGATAGCAGCCTCAAAAAGCATCGTCACGGATGACTCCGGCAAATATTGCTAATGAGATGAAGAGTAGGCGTTCCCGTGCAAAAAGTAGCGAACACATCACTTTGCAAGTGTCTCAACCACCAGCAAGATCGTCGAAGAGAGTACAAAACAGGCGATAAGGTGCGTTAGTAGCAGAAAGTTTACACCTGCTCTGAGCTGGTGTAAAGTTGGACTACAACCTGCAATATGAAAGGGAGCCCAGCCCAGAGCCACACGTGAATGACAACAGATGCAATGGAGCCAACGATCATGCAGCTCGGACACCCAACCCTGCTCTGCCACCCCCCGCCACCAGCCCCTTGTCCGCCATCCCCCCTCACCCCCCCACACAAACAAATGTGACAGCAACCTTAGGAAATCTGGAAAGTAACAAATTGGCTGATGTCGCACAATTATAGTAAAGAAGATGCATGTGAGGTTGGACAAATAAGAATCTCAGTCATCTATGGATTTACATATAAAACATTTTATTTAAACAAAACAACAAAATAAAAGTAGGTACAGGTATGGCGTGTCATCCCTCGACAATTTGTGAATCACAGCCTGCAAGACAAAAAGAAAGATAAGATTGTGCGTGATGCGTCCATGAAAGGAGAGAGAGAGAGAGAGAGAGAGAAAGAGTGAGAGAGAGAAGAGAGAGAGAAAGAAAGAGTGAGACAGAGAGGAAGACAGAGAAAGAGAGAAAGAGTGAGAGAGAGAGAGAAGAGAGAAAGAGTGAGATATAAGGAAGCGAGAGAGAAAGAGAGAAACAGTGTGAGAGAGAGGTAGAGAGAGAGAGAAAGAGTGAGACAGAGAGGAAGAGAGAGAGAAAGAAAGAATGAGAGAGAGAGGAAGAGACATAGAAAGAGAGAAAGAGTGTGAGAGAGAGAAAGGAAGAGATAGAGAGTGAGAGAGAGAGAGAGAGAGAAAGAGTGTGAGTGACAGAAAGGAAGAGATGGAGAGGGAGAGTGAGTGTTGACACTGTGGAGAAAATCCTCACAGCTCACCTTTCTGCCACCGGTGTGTCTCCAACCATGTACCGGGACATAGTGCAGTCTTCAAGTTTAGTCATCTGAAACATAGTATAGAATCAGTAATGGCAGAGTACATACAACTGCACACGCCTAATTCTCTGTTTTGCCCCTGCGCACCCAGGCTGCTGCACCCCATCGACTCCCGCCACCCAGAGGTGTCTGCCCGCCTCTGCGCACCCAGGCTGATGTATCCCATCCACTCCCACTGCCCAGAGGTGTCTGCCCGCTGCTGTGCACCGAGGCTGGTGCACCCCATCCAGTCTCACTGCCCGGAGGTGTCTGCCCGCTCCTGTGCACCCAGGCTGCTGCACCCCATCCACTCCCACTGCTCGGAGGTGTCTGCCTGCTCTTGTGCACCCAGAGTGCTGCACACTATCCACTCCCACCGTCCAGAGGTGACTGCTCGCTGCTGCGGAAACATTCCTCTCTGCTCACCTTCCGCCACCGGCGTGTGTCTAAGAGGGTCCACCACGTGCCGAAGCAATCTCCTCAGGCGTTGCGTACACGCGGTCAAGCCGAGCTCACAATTCAAAGTGGGTGTTGATTGCAGGATGGCCACGCATCATCGCAGGCTGCACATGCACTCAGCTCTGGTGGCACTAACTCAGTGGAACTGAAGTCATCGCCTCGTGGCGGGAGGTCCGTGTCGGGGGGGTCGTTAATCTGTGAATCACAGCCTGCTAGACAAAAAGCAAGATAAGATTGTGCGTCATGCGTCCATCAAAGGAGAGAGAGAGAGAAAGAGTGAGAGAGAGGAAGAGAGAGAGAAAGAAAGAAAGAGTGAGAGGTAGACAGAGAGAAAGAGAGAGAGAGAAAGAAAGAAAGAGTGAGAGGTAGACAGAGAGAAAGAGAGAAAGAGTGAGAGAGAGAGGAAGAGAGAGAAACAGTGAGAGAGAGGAAGAGAGAGAGAAAGAGAGAAACAGTGTGAGAAAGAGGAAGAGAGAAACAGAGGAAGAGTGAGAGAGAGATAAATAGAGAGAGAGGTAGAGAGAGAAAGAAAAAAACAGTGTGAGAGAGAGGAAGAGATAGAGTGAGAGAGAGAGAGGAAGAGAGAGAGAAAGAGTGTGAGGGAGAGAAAGGAAGAGATGGAGGGAAAGTCAGTGCCCACACTGTGGACAAAACCCTCACAGCTCACCTTTCCATCACCGGTGTGTCTCCAACCACGTGTGGGGACATAGTGGAGCCCTCAAGCTTACTCATCTGAAACGTGGTATGGAATCAGTAATGGCAGAGTACATACAACTGCACACGCCTAATTCTCTGTCCCGCCTTTGTGCATCCAGGCTGCTGCACCCCATCCACTTCCACTGCCCAGAGGTGTCTGCTCGCCGCTGCTGCACCCCATCCACTTCCACTGCCCAGAGGTGTCTGCCCGCTGTTGCGCACCCAGGCTCCTGCACCCCATCCACTCCCACTGCCCGGAGGTGACTGTCCGCCGCTGCGCACCCAGGCTGCTGCACCCCATCCACTCCCACTGCCCAGAGGTGACTGCCCGCCGCTGCGCTAACAAGCCTCTCTGCTCACCTTTCGCAACCTGCGTGTAGAAAAGAGGGCCTACCACGTGCCGCTGCAAGCCCCAAGCCCGGGGCCCGCAGACATGGCACCGTGCATATCATGCAGCTCCGCTCCGCAGGTCACCAGGTCTCACATTTGGTGCTGGGTCTTGATTTCGCCATGGCAGAGGACATACCAGTGCACCGGGCTTTTCATCGCAGGCTGCACACCCGCTCAGCCCTTGCGGTGCCACTAACTCTGTGACCAGCGAGGCGACGCCACGTGGCGGTAGGCCTGCGCTGTCTGATGGCTCAGGCCTACACTGCGGTCCAGCAGGGCACACAAAACCTGAGCTGTCCAGACTGCCGGGACGGGCCATCACCGCAGGCTGCACACCCACTCAGCAGTTACGGTACCCGTACCTCAGTGGACCGAAAGTCACCGTCCTGTGCCGGTGTGCCTGTGCCGGCTGCAGTGTATCCGGTGCGAGCAACTCTGAAATGGCGTCGAGCACGTGCGCCCGGTCTTTTTTATTGGCAGGGTCACGTGTCCTGTGACGCCTGTGCTGGATGGGTGTGGTGTGGGTGTATACTAGCCGTGAGGGAGTGGCTGTGGCGTACTGACAACTAGGGTGTGACCAGCAGATCACTGAATGAAAATCTGGGCCATGTAGCGTTGTTGTCCTTTCCTGTAAGCGTAAGCGGAGTGGGCTGGCCTGGCGTATGGCAGTCCTGGGTGAGGCTGTGAAGAATGACTCCGGAGCTATGGGCGTGGCTCCGTCCTGGGCTGTATGAGGAATCAACTGATGCCGGTGTCCCTGTTGTAGTGCTGACGTCACCCGGGTTGCAAGCGCCAATGTGTCACTCTGTGAGCCAAGTCCCACAACATGGCAAACATGGAAAGTACGGGGAATCACTGACCCTACATTCATCCATAGTTCCACACATGAAAGATGGTGGACATGACACATCTGTGTGGATATGAATGTTTATTGCACATTCAGTGGAGTGTTGCAGCTGTAGCAATACAGGGCCATGCAAAGTTCAAGTTTCAGTTTTTGGCACATGGAGGGCAGCCAATTAGAGGCAAGCTTGTGTTCGGGGTTAGGCTGCGCCAACATATGTACTTATACAATTACTCTGCCAATCCCCAAGCACTTCTAAATTCACTATACACTCTCCTTGCAGTACTCTAATGATCCAGTCTCTACGTACGTACTTGTACAATGACCGAGAGACAGTTACATAACCAAGGTTTTCCCCACTGCTAGAGGTAACATGGTTGCATACGCTGTCCACAGCACAATGTAATGTGGTAGGGCCCAGGGGCGGCATCTTGCATACATAATGAACACACGGACACAGATAGATAGTGGAACTGGGTACGGGCACGTGCGCTCGACTCATTTTTATTACCAGGGTCACATGTCCAGTGACGTCTGTGCTGGATGCGTGTGGGGTGAGTGTAAGCCAGCCCTCCGGGAATGGTTGGTGCTGGTAACAAGTACAACAGTAATCATTGGATCAGACACACAGATTCAATCATAAAGGGTCAATGATTTGTGCTGCACTAAGGTAGGGGCAACAGATGTGAAATAATACACACAAGATTGTATCGTAAAGGGTCCATGACTTGTGGTACACTGAGGTAGGGGCAGCAGATGTGAAATTATACACAAAACATTGTATCATAAAGGGTCCATGAGTTGTGCTGCACTGAGATAGGGGCATCAGAAGCATTCAGCGTGTGCGCAGCCAGCGATGATGCGTAGTGCGGGCGAGCCGCACTGGGAGCAATGTCTGTTGCCTACTGGACTGAGTCATCTGCAATCTCGACTCGATGTGAATTGTGAGCCCTGCTATCCGCAGTGTAGATCGAAGGCAGTAGTCAGCACAGACATCGAAGAATGCTTTTAGTCACTACCTGTTTACAAAATTCGAGGACATAGAGTACAATTCTCTCTGCAATAAATAAATCATGTCTCAATTTAAATTGTGAGCTCTGCTAACTGCAGTGTAGGTGTATGGAACAAAAGATGAAACATTTATGGAATACACTGTCGAAATATGTAGGTTTCAGGGTCGTTATAGTTAGTTGCCTACTGGACTCTGAAATTAATGAATGAAGACTGAATTTGAATTGTGAGCCCTGCTGAGCACAGTGTAGGCCGGAGGCAGCGGTCAGGAAGGGCCTACAGCCACGTGGCGTTGACTTGAGCTGCATACAGTTAGTGGTAGGTGTGGCGCTCAGCGTGTGCGCAGCCAGCGATGATGCAAAGTCTCTTGCCTACTGGACTGCGTCATCTGCAATCGCGATTCGATCTGAATTGTGAGCCCTGCTGACCGCAGTGTAGGCCGGAGGCAGTGGTCAAGAAGAGCCCAGAGCCACGTGGCGTTGACTTGAGCTGCATTGAGTTAGTGGTAGGTGTGGCGCTCAGCGTGTGCGCAGCCAGCGATCATGCAATGTCTGTTGCCTACTGGACTGCGTCATCTGCAATCGCGACGATCTGAATTGTGAGCCCTGCTGACCCCAGTGTAGGCCGGAGGCAGTGGTCAGGAAGAGTCCACAGCCACGTGGCGTTGACTTGAGCTGCATAGAGTTAGTGGTAGGTGTGGCGCTCAGCATGTGCGCAGCCAGCGATCATGCAATGTCTCTTGCCTACTGGACTGCGTCATCTGCAAACGCGACTCAATCTGAATTGTGAGCCCTGCTGACCGCAGTGTAGATCGAAGGCAGTAGTCAGCACAGACATCAAGGAATGCTTTTTGTCACTTCCTCTTGACAAAATTCGAGGACATAGAGTACAGTTCTGTCTACAATTAATAAATCAAGACTCAATTCGAATTGTGAGCTCTGCTGTCCGCAGTGTAGTCTGCCATTCAGTGATCCTTTGGACTTGCAAGATGAATTTGGTCATTGTACTAAAGCTATAACTGATATAAAACAAGTTCTTGAAGCAAGGATACTAAAAGGATATTATGTAGGTTTTAGGGACGTAATACTTAGTTGCCTACTGGACTCTGCAATTAATGAATCAAGAGTCAATTTTAAATGTGAGCCCTGATGACCGCAGTGTAGGCCGGAGGCAGCGGTCAGCAAGGGCCCACAGCCACATGGCGTTGAGTTGAGCTGTACAGTTAGTGTCAACTGAAGCAACCAGCGTGTGTGGAGCCTGCGATGATGCGTGGTCCGGGCGGGCCGCACTGGTAGCAATGTCTTTTGCCTAATGAATTCTCTCTTAATAAGTCCACGTGGCGTTGACTTGTGGTGCACTGAGTTAGTGGCACCTGAAGCACTCAGTGTGTGCGCAGTCTGCGATGATGCATGGTCCGGGCGGGCCGCACTGGGATCAATGTCTCTTGCCTACTGGACTGCGTCATCTGCAATCGCGACTCGATCTGAATTGTGAGCCCTGCTGTCCGCAGTGTAGATCGAAAGCAGTAGTTTGTACAGACATAAGTCTGTGGTGCTCTGCTGCTGGGTTCGCAGGGGGCCTGTGTCGAGGAGCCTGGCGGTCACGGCGGAGGCCTCGTGGCAGGGTGAGGGCTGCCGCCCTGGCAGACGCTTTGGCCTTCCCACAAGTGAACCACGCCCAGAGCCCCAGCCTATTTATTCATACTCCTACGCTGGAGTGGCGTATGTTGGACCAGCCCACTCCGCTTCCGCTTCCAGGGGGGGACAACACAGCTACATGACCGAGATCTTCCCCACTGCCTGAGGTAACATGGTTGCGTCTATTGTCCACAACACTACAAGCACCAGCAGTATATGTCCACATGGAGAGGTTTGTGTTCTGCATAGTGAGGGCTGTCCACCACATCACCGCTACACTTGGTATTGTGTGCATTTTTATTGATGGGTGACTTGCGTCCTTCACACATACTTGGTTGCCACATCTCCCAAGATTCAGCTATTGTGTGGCTGAGGGACCATGCCGTTTTTGGAAGGTCGGCTGTCCTGTTCTGCGCTGCCTCAGTGGTAGTAGGGAGGGGGGTGGTCCGGGGGGAGGTCCTGAGGGTGATGGCAGTGGGTGTTGTGGCCTTCTTGGGTGTCGGAGCTGCATGGTCAGTAGCTCTATGACATGTGTTGGGCTTCAGATGTGGTTCTGGGCTGGGCACCCTTTCACACTGTAGGTAGTCGTCCTGCTTTACACCAGTAAAAGGCAGATGTTAAATTCCTACTGCTAATGCAGCTTATCGCCTGTTTTTGAATCGCACCCCAGATTTGGCTGCTCGTTGAAAATATCGGGAAGTGGTGTTTTCGTGTTATTTTTGCACGGGAACGCCTACTCTGCATATTATTAGCGTTAGTTGTCGCTCTCATTTGTGGCGAACTTTTTTGCGGAAGCTATTGTTGGAAAACTGGCGATATCGGCTGTTTTCACTAGGTTGAGAATGGAATGATAATTTAAAATTTAAAATCACTGAAAAAACCATAGGTTTAATGAACATTATAATTAGAAATTATCATTTAAAAAACGTTTGAAATTCACTGAAAAACCATAGGTTTCAGGCACGTTATAGTTAGAAATTATCATTTAAAAAACCTTACAAATTCACTGAAAAAACCACAGGTTTCAGGGACGTTATAGTTAGAAATTAGCATTTAAAAAACCTTTGAAATTCACTGAAAAAACCATAGGTTCCAGGGACGTTATCGTTAGAAATTAGTATTTAAAAAACCTTTGAAATTCACTGAAAAAACCATAGGTTTCAGGGACGTTATAGTTAGCTGGACATTTCACTCGTACAAAACCATAGAAATTCCACTGTTATAGTTAGTTCAGCTAACTATAACTCGTGCCCCCGCAATGCAATTCTGATGACATCACATAGTACATCATTCATGACATGGTCAGTGACATCACTGATGACATCACTGATGACATCTCAAATGACATCACTGATGACATCACTGATGACATCATCCAGTGAATGTGTTTTTGTTTAAAGTTTAAATATGTTATATATATACCAAGGTGTATTGAAGAATGAGTGGGTGTATAAGTGTCTGGATGGAGGATTTAGTAGGTGTGTGACTGACTGTTTAACTGAGTTATTACATGTGTCTTACTGAATGCATGGGTTAGTGACTAAACTGTGTGAATGTCTATATCAGTCTGTTTGCTGTTATATAAGCTGCTGCATGGGTTGGTCAGTAGCTACATGAGTGTCTATATGGGTTATTAATTGGTTGCCAGAGTATTTGTATGGGTGCCTGAGTGTGTGTGTGGGTGCGTGGGAGGTGTGTGACTCTGTGCATACATGTTTGAGTGGTTGATTCACTGGGTGTATGGGTTCAAGAGTGCATGTGGAAACAGCTGTATGCATGGGTGAGTGTGTGTATGGGTGTGTTAGTGAGTGAATGGATGTCTCAGTGGTACATGTCCAACTAACTACATATGTAAATGACAGTGTATGTGAAAGTTGGAGTATATAAATGACTATACGTGAGAGTTAGTGATTGTGAGAGTGGCTGTATGGATGAGTGTGTACTTGTATCAGTGATTGTATAAGAGAGTAATTATGCGTTTCTTTCTGTTTGAATAAGTGATGTGTTGTGTGTATAACTGTATAGGTCAGTAAATGGAAGTGTGATTGATTATTTGCATGACTGACTAGGTGTGTGAGTAACTCTGGATGAGTGCTGGTGTGTGAGTGTCTGTGTAGGTGTATGAGTGCATATGATAGTGTTGTATTGATGAGTGACTGCATGTATGAGTGATTGTATGGGTGAATGAGTGGATGAGTGTGTAGACCTAAGAACCAGTGATTAGATATGTAGTAAGTGGTATTGGTGTGTCTATGGTTTCAAAAATGGTATTCTGTTTTTTGGAGTGGGTGTATCAAAGGTTATATTATGGTGTGAGAAGGTGCATCAGATTGTCACATGGATGATGTCATCAGTGATGTCATCAGTGATGTCATTTGAGATGTCATCAGTGATGTCATCAGTGATGTCACTGACCATGTCATGAATGATGTAATATGTGATGTCATCAGCAGTGCATTGCGGGGGCGCGAGTTATAGTTAGCTGAACTAACTATAACAGTGGAATTTCTATGGTTTTGCATGAGTGAAATGTCCAGCTAACTATAACGTCCCTGAAACCTATGGTTTTTTCAGTGAATTTCAAAGGTTTTTTAAATGCTAATTTGTAACTATAACGTCCCTGAAACCTATGGTTTTTTTCAGTGAATATATATATATATATATATATATATATATATATATATATATATATATATATATATATATATATATATATACAAAAAGAAGCAGAGAACTCTGGGTAGTTCTCAAGTTTAGGTGGAAAGCAGCTCCTGTATAGAGCACTCTCAACACCAGCGACACTCTAGATCTGCTCACCTCAAATGTCAGCTTTTCTATCAAAGTCTTTAAGCATAGAATTAGCACAGTGCTATCCACGCCGAGATAGATATGTATATATACATATACACACATTCAGAAGAAAAGAGGCACAGAGCACTCACGGGACATCGAGGAGATTTATTCAGAGCAACTGCATTTTGGCACACTGCCTTCTTCAGTGCTCATTAGTTAGCACGATGGTTTGTATGTGTTTTCGAATAACATGAGGATTGCTTCCATTGGAGAACACAGAAATGTAACCAGCAAAAAAGGACTGCCATTCGAGGTCCAAATACCAGTGTTGTTGGCCGCCATGCCAGTATGTCAATTCTTGACTTTCTAGCCAGATAAAAAACACTTTGTTTTCATTATTTTAGAGTTCTCATAGTCTTAAATGTTTGTTCTTGCATGGAATGAAAAACGAAAATGTCTGTTGTACCTTGCATACAGGCCAGATCACTGCAGTCCTTTTGATGATGAAAGGCCACTGTTCTCACACATAACAAGCATTGGCATAGCCAATAGGTCTCGCCTTTGGGACCTTATAAGTGTTTAGCCATGCAACAGTTGCATAACTAAATACTTATAAGGTCCCAAAGCGAGACCTATTGACTACACCATTATAATCGCGGCACCCGCGCTTTACTTTAACATTAAAAGTAAAGCGCTTTAACATTAAAAGTAAGCGCGGGTGCCGCGATTATAGCAAAAGTAAAGAATAGATTATTTTTCTATTTCTTTACTTTTGCTACAATCATGGCATCCAGCGCTTACTTTAATGTTAAAAGTAAAGCGGGTGCCGCGATTATAGCAAAAGTAAAGAAATAGAAAAATAATCTATTCTTTACTTTTGCTATAATCACGGCACCCGCGCTTTACTTTCAATGTTAAAAGTAAAGCGCCGGTGCCGCGATTGTAGCAAAAGTAAAGAAATATATTATTTTTCTATTTCTTTACGTTTGCTACAATCGCGGCACCAGACATGAGAAAGAGGATTCTGCGCATGTCCTCTCGACACTAGTGTCTGCTGCGTGAATCCGAGCTGCGTCAGCGGGGGGGGGCCCTCAAGCCGGGCTCAGAGGCCCGGGGGTCTTCGTGCATGCAGATGTGAGCGGTCGGCGCTGTCCTCGGCCCTGGAGGCCTCTGGGCCTGTGAGGAATCCAGCGCCTCTCTGAAATCAGGGCGATGTGCCTGAGAAAAAGAGCCGAGGGACAGCGAGTGCTCCCGCAGCAGTGGGGACACGGCCAGTCAGGGGATGAAGTGTGAAGGGGGTGTGAGGAAAGGGGGTGACGTAAGGGAGAGGGGAGGAAAGAGGTGCATAACTGAAAAAGAGGCGAGAGGACAACGTAGAAACCGGAAAACGAAGAAGAGAGAGGGGCAGAAATATGAAAGAAAATAGCAAAGAGGGAATGGAAAAATAGGAGAAAAATAGGAATGACAAGCAGGAAAGAGGAGTGATGGGGAGGAGGCGAAAATTGATGAGACGGGTTGAAAGGAGAAGGGGAATGAAAATAAAGGGAAAAGGCAATATTATAGGAACACAGGCAAGAGGTGGAGGAGTGGAGATGGAAAAGTGGGAGCAAGGAAGAAGCAGCGTAGATAGGAAACTAGGGAATACCGGTTAAAAATGGGAGAGGTGGAAATAGAAGGGAGAGAACAACGAGCTAAAGAGGTAAAGTAAAATCGAGAAACGGTAGTAACATGAGAGACAGTGGCGTGGAGTAGATGGGGAGAAGGGGATAGACTAGGTGGAAAATGGAGGGCGAAAGGGAAATAGGACTGAGGTTGTTTGGAAATAAATAGCACAGGTAGAACAGACAGAAGGAGAGAAAGGAAAGTAATATAGGGCAAAAGAGAGAAATTTAAAAAAGGACAGAAAAAGAAAAGAGTACGAAAGAAAAATACGCAGTGAGAGAGAACGCAGTAGGAGGGACGAAAAATGAGACCGAGTCAGGTCAAGAGGAGATTCCGCCATGAGTTACAAGAAAAAGAGCGTGAGAGCGGCCAAAAAAAACACGGCAGTAAGAAGGAAAAGGGGCGAAAGGAAACAGTGAGTTTAGAAGGCGTGTTTGAAAGGAAGGTTAAAAGAAACAGGGCGAGAGACGAAGAGAAAGGAATACGAGAGATGGGAAAAGAAAAACAATGAATAAAACATATGCTTTAAAGAAGGAGGTGTGTAAAGAGAAATTAAGATAGTTAAAGGGAAAGAAAAAGAACACGAAGGAGAAAGGGTGACATTAGTGAGAAGGGGCAAGAAGAAACGAAAGAACGATAGAAGTGGTGATACAGTTAACAAAACAGAAAAAAAAACATTTAAAAAAGATAGAAAGAGTTAAATACATGAAAGGATAAAATAAACAGAATAAAACATACTCCAGCAAATAATTAAAAAAAACAATTAGAATGTAAAAAAAAACTAAGTGGTTCAATTATAAATAAAATACACGAGAAAAGAAACAAGCATTGGCCGCGCGGCCGTGAAACTGACACGGCCGCGCGGCTGTGAAAGTGAAAGTAATCGTGAATAAGCGGGTTTTGAAAGTGCAAACAGTGGCTTTTGCTGGCGACCAGCTTGCGTTCACGCGAGCGTCCAGATGGCGAGGGAAGCCATATGGCGCCTAATCGCGCGTGCACGCTCGCGTGAACGCAGGCTAGTTGCCAGCAAAAGCCACTGTTTGCACTTCCAAAACCCGCTTACTAAAACTCTCGCCAGAGCAGCGCAAGCGCTGGCTCAGGCGAGACCTAAAAAGTGCCACAATATTACTGTCACTCGCCACTGCCGATGTGTAAATGTAATACATCCCAGTTGGTTTTAGTCTGTATGACTTCAATCCATTAATTCAATAATTAACAACCCTTCTGGTTGACAGGTTTGTATTTTCAATTCCAAGCGCGGTGGTTCTGGCAGTACTTGAATTGCAGGCTCAAAGGCCACCCAAAACCGCCGAACTCTGGACGGGTGCTATTTCCGCAGAAGTGAGGGTGAAATCACTTAAAAGTTATTTAGAAGAAAAGAGGCATGGAGCACTCACGGGATATCTAGGAGATTTATTCAGAGCAAATGCATTCTGCACACTGCCTTCTTCAGTGCTCATTCGTTAGCACGATGGTTTGTATGTGTTTTTAAATAACATGAGGATTGTTTCAATTGGAGAACACAGAAATGTAACCAGCAAAAAAGGACTGCCATTCGAAGTCCAAATACCAGTGTTGTTGGCCGCCATGCCAGTATGTCAATTCTTGACTTTCTAGCCAGATAAAAAACACTTAGTTTTCATTATTTTAGAGTTTTCATAGTCTCAAATGACCACATGTAGCATTTTTTCTTGCACAGAATGAAAAATGAAAACGTCTGTTGTACCTTGCATGCAGGCCAGATCACTGCAGTCCTTTTGATGATGAAAGGCCACTGTTCTCACACATAAAACGTGCCACAATATTACTGTCCCTCGCCAGTGCCGCTGTGTAAATGTAGTACGTCCCAGTTGGTTTTAGTCTGTATGACTTCAATCCATCCATAAATATTTTTTTTTTTTACTGGAAGCATCAAGCATTGTGCTAGAGAAAAAAGGAGGTGAGGGTCTTCGCAAGCAAGACTGCCATAGTTTCCTTAGACGAGACGAAAACAAGACAGAGTTGTTTGATTTACTGAGTGGGCATGTGTAATTTATAAACATCGAAGGGAAGCAAGTAATTGTCACCTGTCAGGGTAAAGTTGCAAGTTCCACACCAATTACGACTTTCAAAATAATATCGCCTTGCAATCATGAGGAAGTGGACACACAAGTTATGCATCATTCTTTCAATTGCAGCAACTGAAAGTCATTCCAAAATAATGATTCGTACAGTATATATCAATGTAGTTGTTCTTGCGATTGCTTATTTGAAAAACATTGGATGTCAAGAATTGTGGTTAGCATTTGGTATAGGAAATAAGTTCTGCTACATACCAACTCACAGTATTGCAGCAAGCTTAGGTGTTGATATATGTGAATCTCTGTCCTTTTTCCATGCTGTTAATGCTCACAACACCACATCAGTTTTTCACGGTAGAGGGAAGAAAGCAGCTTATGACACCTGGATGGCACTATCTTCTCCTTCTCCCGCATTTACATTTCTGTCAGATTGACCAAGTTCTGTTGACCCTGTTCACTTCGAAAATGTCAAGAGATTCATTGTACTAATATATAGCTGCACTTGACCATTGCATGAAATAAACAGTGCTCGCCAATTCCTGTTTGCAAGTGGCAACAGAACTAATGAAAACATCCCACCTGCACCAGGCACTCTTTCCCAACATGTTAATTGATCTGCGTACCAAGGGGCCAATGTTTGGAGTCAGGCTTTAGTGTCCATGCAAGAATTGCCAAATTTAAATGATTGGGGCTGGATGCAGATTGATAGAGTAATGGTACCACATTGGACAACCATTCCGGAGGCATCTAAGACATGCGAAGAGCTTATTTGTTATGAGTAAAACAAGATTGTGCCAAAATCAATGCAAATGTTCAAAGATGAGCTTCCTATGCACCGACCTTTGCTTTCGCAGTGGAAACTGTTATCAAGATTAAGACCGAATACAAACTCGAATCATAATTGTTTCATATTATAGAAATGTTATCAGGGTTTAATATAGTCTTACATTGTTTAATTACAATGGAAACATTATCCACATGTTCAATGTGTGTATTCTAAGGATACAGATGATGCAAATTCAGAGTTTACTTTCACTACAGTGTGTGTTACTTATTAATGATGTCCTTATTGGCAGACCTTTTGGTTTTATATTTATGACGTCACAGTCTAGATTCAATGTGGGCATGCACATGACATGCACTGACATGTGCACATGAACATTTGTGCTAAATTTGATGCAAATCCAAAGATTTAAAATGATTTTTTGATATTTTACGGCCATCTTGGATTTCGATTAGATTATATGACCTTGTAGGCAAGATATACTTGAGGTTTTGCTTTTATATGATTACTGTTACAAAGGTGAATGTCTGTACCAACTTTCAGCTTTCTATTTCAAAGTGAACAATTTTTCATTCTAACAGCTATACTCAAAAGACGGCAGGGGAAGAGACAGAGTTAGAAAAGTATTTGATTTATGAGGCTTCTGGGTAGTCTTGTTCCCAGCTTTCTTGAGAATGCATTTAGAAGTCAAACCTAGCGTTAACGGGAAAAAGCTTATGTTTGGATGTTGTGGCTGACAGCATGGATTCTACCTGCTTGGTTTTGATTGGTTATGAGGTTTAATACTTCCACAGAATCACCTTTTTTATTTCTGCTCTGTAGTTTGGGTAGAGGCTTAAAATCCTCTGCTTCCTTCTTCGTACCAAGATGAAATAACACAATTTTAAGACTTGTGTGGCTTTACATAAGCAGAGTTGAGGCTTAACCCCAGGCAGATAGAACCAATGTTCGAAATCCCATTTGTAAAACAACTACAGGCAGACACCTACCAGTGCTTTCACAAGACTAAATGGTTAAATAGAATTACCTTTCAGTCCTCATTGGCATGTTCTTCCACAGCCACCGTGCAGCTATAACTCTTGGATGCCCATGGATGCCCATGGATGCCCATGGATGCAAGGGCTTGACAATGCATCTGAACGCTCTGATTCAAGTGACATGGTGGGCTTCTAGCAAAACATATTTTGCAAAAAGAGAAGCTAGGGAACCATTTTTGGATCATTTAATCACACTGTCACCTGTGACCTTCTTGTCGTATCTACCAGCTTTCCTCTAGTTCAACTCTTGTCCTTCTCTGCTTGGAGAAAATTGCTAGTCTTGGTTAAAGTAGTGGGCCGTTTTGAAGTGAACCAAGTAGCAGCTTGCAACAAAGTGTCAGTTGCAGCCATTTCATAAGCAGGATCATTACCAAGTGTCCTTCTGATCCCTAAATCCTTTCACTTTGGGATACTTATAGGAGAGTAAGGGATCTTGGCTAACCAATGTATTTTCTACAATGATGCTGCTAGCCCTGCTCTAGCCAAGGTGTGAGATTAGTTTTGTGAGTTTGGAGTCCATTAGGTATTCAGGAAAGTCTATACGATAGGTATCAAGGAGTTTGTTAAAAGCACCTATCCTTACCAGTCCTTTGAAAGTGGTATACCAGTTATAAAGAAAAACCCTCCACACAATGCATATACAGTACTGATAACTGTGATTTCACCATTTTCAAACCTCCCTTAAACCTTTCAGATGTTAGTAAAGGGCCTTAGCATGATTTCTATCATAGATTGCTTCACATCTTGCCCCTTTTTCTAATTATGATAGTGACTGTATTTTTTTGGGCCCTTCACACTAATCACAATGGAGCTCAAATGTCTATCTCGAAATTAATGCTTTCGAGAGCCAGGCATGGGTCACAGGATGCTAGTAAGGCATAACCTTCCCATATTGGTCATGTTTTTGTTTAAATGTAGGTTTTGACCTGATGTTTTTAGCTGGTTTCTCTCTTTTTTGTCCGGTTTCCTTTTCTATTTCTCATGTGCTAGTTCAGATTTGTCTACCTTGAGTTGAGATTACTGTTCAAAGATATTCAGCTCAGTTGACAGGCTGCTAGTGCCTTTGTGAGCTAGGAGAACCCAGGCAGCCTATTATGGAAGCAGTGCTGGTTAACAAAGTGGCCATCTTTATTGAGATTATCTTGTTTTTCAAACTCACCTATTTAATGGTCTCATTGCCACTTCTCTCAACCCACGTCTTTTTGCCGGTGGCCTAAACTGTGGTAGCCTCTCAATGGGCCAATTGATACATGTAATATTCATTTATGTTATGGATCAGTTGCTCTTTTTTTGCTATGTATTGTAACAGCAGAGTTTGTCTTGTAGATACATATTAGCTCTGGAATAATGAACTCTTGCGAGACATATTTCATTGTTCACTCTCTTCAAAGTTTTTAGATACCAGCAGTCTTTCTTTGATTTTTGCTTAAGTGAAACATATTCCTTATCTGTTATGTCATAAAGATGATCATAAGCTGTAAGATTCTTCTTAATTGCTCTTAAGAATATAGGATCAGGTAGACACTTTTTAGCCATCGTTGGAATCTCTCTCAAAGTCAAGCTCAGATTGGTCTTATTTAGGTAAAAAAGTCATTTCTTAAGCTCATCCAGCAGAACAGTTTGGAGTTGTTAGTCCAGACACAAGGTTTCCCAATGGAAGATTGGTGAGGTGGTTAATGAATGTAATGCAAATAAAATGAATACAAATACATTTGTGTAAACTAAACAAAAGAAACCAAGAGCCGAAAAAGAAACAGGAAATCTATGCTTTGATGTAGGAGACTCTATTCTTAATAAGGCCCTTTGTGATCTACAGTTTATTTTACCATGGTAGCATGGATTGGATAAACTGATACACCTCCCAAAGGATTTTTTTCACCAAATGGTAATCTTGCACATGTTTTACACAGAGCTTCATTACTCTGTTCTGCCACATGATATTAGCCCAGCTTTATTTTTTAGCTTCTCTGGGGATTTTTACTGACCACCTGGTCACCTGCCATATTGGATTTGTATATCTCTCGGAGGGAAAAGCCTTACAGGTGGACATTGAAATGATTTATTTCCAAATTATATAAACTGTTTAACACCCTTGGCACCCAAGAAAAGCCATTCTTTCATCTAAAAAGCAACTCCTACAACAGGTAATCATGTGACAGCAAGCAGTGTGTCATCACACAGATGCTACAGTCATGCATGGTGAGGAGAACATGGGCACCATCATCTTACACACTGAGACGCAATCCCAGTGTTTACATTTTGGGACTATGGAGGCGGGTAGGCACAAAGCAGGGACTACTGATGGGGCAAATATGTGATATGGACTGTGGCATGGAAAGAAATGGAAATGGTCCTTAGGCTGGCTATCCTGATTTACTTTATTATTTTAACCACCTTGTACTCCGTACCCGACGGGTTCCCTGGGGACATAATTATTTCGGGATTAAGGTGAGATATAGTTTTCTCTAGGGACTCAAAATAATCTTACAACAATGCTTGAGAGCATGATAGGAACCAACATTTCTAGTATGGGGTATGGGGGAGGCAACCTGTCATCATCACATTTAGTTTACGGGGAATGTGTGTGATGCAGAGAGATCACTTATTGGCACAATATATGTTTGTTTTTGCAAATGATAGCATGCCATGCATGCGGTTACCGTCTCTTTGAAAATCAAAAACTGTGGCATAGTATTGACACATACAACACAGGAGGTTGGACAGACTGTGTAATTGTGTTTGTCCTGTGTATATACCTTTCTAAGTCACATTTGTCTTTCAGACAGGGTTCTCCAAAGTCGGTCCTGGAGAGCCGGATCCTTGCCAGATCTGTAGCATATCCCCATTTAGATAAATGTAGTTATCTTAAAAATCTGGCATGGATCCGGCTCACCAGGACCGACTTTGGAGAACCCTGTTTAGGATTTTATCAATTCAATGCTTATATTTCAGATGCAACATCACTAAAAGCTCACTGTATATAAAACATTTAAATTCATATGGTCATACCACAAGTATAAAACCAGCTAAAATGTATAAAGCCAATTAATCATTTTATCTTGATAAAATACACAAATTCAGTGATTAATACTAACAGTTCATTACAGAATTCAATGTAAAATTGTATGTATTTTTAGACTAGGTTGTGAATGTCAGGAATTCATCGTGCATCATCAAGGTTGCTCAGTACTGCGCAGAAGACATTTTTTGCGTATAACCCATTCAGAGGATAACATATTGGCGACACTGGTAATGAATACCTCATTCGTATTAGTTCTTAAAATTCTCAACGCCATTTTACATTGTTTAACCCATAAAAGGCGACAGATTGGCTTAATCTAATTCTTGCAGGGAGTTTGATAAGCATTACAAAAATCTCTCTCCCCATTGGATACAGAAACTAGTATCTAAATGTAGTATATAGCTGCTTCACAAGGGGGCACATAGTTTTATCGAGAAACGTTTCAAACAATGGGACAGATTTATGATCTAAAAATCTATCTGTTGGAGTCCCTGATGTATGCTTTTGCAGCTCCTCTTCCCATAGAAAGGCCTTTAGTTTTTCTTTAATAATGGATTTGAGTGCTGGGCAGGTCCAAAGTTCCCTACCTTAGAGAGGGCAGCCAGGAAGTTAGGTTTATATTCCCTGCCAGCACTCTACTGAGCAGAAAAAAAGACATTGTACTGGGGATAGGGTTCCTGGGACCCAGGTTCTCTTCGGGCCCCAGTGGATGGGAACCCAGGGACATCCGTTGCCTTCGGGGGACTCATGCCCCCTCCCCTAAATAATTCATTTGGCCCCGGTGATTGGGTCCCGGGGTCTTTAAATGGCTCAGTGAGGGGGACGCATGTCGCCTCCTAAAAAATTATGCATTAACCCCTGGACCCTGGCACAGCCGGGGCAGATTTGATTTAATTTTTGTATTTCATTTTACTGCAGATCCTTGGCAGGTCTGCTGTACCGTTTTAAAAACAAAATGCATACCCTGACCCCCTAGGCCTGGTGGAACCCCCCCACAAGGCCTAGAGGGTCAAAGTATCCCTTTCCCTACTCCCATATATGTGTTTTAATATTTGTTTCAGAACAAGGAGACTGAGTCCCCAAGTCCTAAACTGGCTACCCCAACATCTTTGTTGATTTTGTAGCAGGCAATCAGATCTCATCTTTAGATCTGTCAGGTCCACTGATTTATGTGACCTGAAATATACATGAGTTTTGAACCTTTATGTCTCAAAAACTACTGAATGGATTTACACCAAATCACAATTTTTTTATGGGTAAAGGTCTAGCTTTCTGCTAAGTTTAGTGTAATTCTGTTCAGCCATTTTGGCTGTAGCTGTGTCTAAAAATTGCATGGGGAAAACATGTTTTGGGACTTCCCCTTCTTTTTGCCCCTGCTTGACTGATCACCCTGAAACTTTCTAGGAAGGAGCTGAGGTTGATGAGACTTTGGTTTGGAAAGCTTCATGAAGATTCAGCAAATGTCGCCAAAGGTATTAGCAAACTGAAAAATCAGTTTCCTACAGAAACGTGGTTCTAACTATAACTACCCAGTGGCAACCACCAACTGGGTTATATATATATATATATATATATATATATATATATATATATATATATATATATATATATATATATATCAGAGAAAAGAAACGGTTCCTCCTGGGACCGAGCCCGTCGTCAGGTGGTGCGCGGTGCCGGCGGAACCACAGCCGGACGTAATTTTACATAAATTGTTCAATAAAGCGCACACTCGAAGTCCTCTGCAAGTGCAAATTGGAACTTTATTCCTCAGTCGTTCCAATTTGCACTTGCAGAGGACTTCGAGTGTGTGCTTTATTGAACAATTTATATAATATCTATATATATATATAACTGCTCCAGTCCACCAACAAACGCGCTGAGCACTCCGGAATGGGTGCCGGTCTTTAGCGTGGCGGTGGGTCCACGGAATAATAGCCAGCTCATGCAGAGCTTCAGAATTTTAAGGGATTCCAATAGTATAATTATGAACTTATTTATCTGTTCCCGTAATATGAATTTCGGAGTGCTTCAAATTAAGTTTGGATGAGAATGATGTTAATTCAATATGATATTGCATGTTCATTGAGAAGAATCAACAGTCACCTGTGACTTGTAGTTTGCTCATATAGAGCTTGATAACTGACACACTCAAAAATGGCGTCGATTTACGAAGCAGTTGTTGGTCCTTGTTAAGTATAATAAGCTCATACAGAGCTTGATAACTCAATGAATAGCTAAAGGATAATGCAGAATGAATTATTGTCTGACACCAGGCCTATGTCGCTTAGATAATCATGTATTTAAACATATTAGAAATACGTCAAACATTGCCATTGGATGTATAGACACATTCAAAGATGGCGTCGATTTACAAAGCATTTGTTAGTCCTTGTTAAACTCAAGTCAGTTTTTCATGTCAATGCACGTAAAACGTAATTGGACATCTGCTTTTGCAAATATAAACATGGCGATGCTGCAAGTATACTGTCAGTCGAAAAAGGTGCGAGCCGAAACGCGTCCTGTTTGTTTGGTGATTCAGTAAATAAATAAACTGAGTCTTTTCACCTCTAACGTGAGTGCGGTCTCTTCATTCTTTGGAATTTCGGACTGAATATATAAATATATATGTGTGTTTGTGTATTTGTTTCTATTACTGGATTTTTAGCACAAATACCCCCTGCTCCTATACAAAGGGAGTTTCAGCCAACTGGGAGTCCGTTTAACTCTGTATTTATTACAATTCAGCCTTCTCCTCACTTTCAGGAAAGGGTCAAACACTGTGGAATTGCTGTCATTCACCAATTTTATTTCTCCATTGCTGCCAACTATGACGCGTTTTGGCTATGTCTGTAGTCTTGCTCACATAACGGGGCACACTTTTGTTTGACCTTTTATACTAACACCATGTGTTAAAGTCATAGTAAAAGTACCCGGTTCCTTGTTTTAGTCCAATGAATTCACAATACAAAACACCACTCATGCTACATTTAACATAGTAAAAAAAAAAAAGATAAAATCTTTCATGTCTTAATAATAACATGTTCACATGTTCCTTGAATTGCAGGTTTGGATGAATTAATCTGTTCACAATAAACTTCAATAGTATATTTTCCCATTCAAAGATGGTACAACATTACATAGTTTCCCATAGAGTACTATTCAGTTTAAGTGGGCTAACCTTGTGGTATGGTTTGACGCCTCATACTTATTGAGGCACTCATTTTTATTACAATAGCAATTAATTATATTATACTTAAATCTGTATTTTCATATCATATAGATAAATATTGCTTCTTATTCAATAATTGCACATTGGTTCCACCTAGTTGAATTTCTCCAGTCTCACTCTGTGGGGAATTAAACAAAACCTCATCTTACTCACAAATATAATTTTCAGTTTGCCTCTTTGGAATGCACTAAGTTCATTTTAGGTGTATATACCAATCCTTACCATATTGAGTGCCTGGGGAAATTTTGTGTCTAACTCCAGTACATACCTTTACTCTAGTTTTCCTTATGCTTTCTACTGTTATCCCTTTGGGGTCTTTTGACATTGAGTCAATTATAAAATATCTCAGACTTTTCTCCCTACTCCCATGGACTTCCTAAAAGTGGCTGACTATGAGCAAGACTATGGTCGAAATGCGTCAATTTTGATTCTATGTTGCTGAATTGAATGCAAATCAATGAATTAATTCACATTCTGGAGTGCTGCCTCCTTTTGTCATATATATATATGGTGGCAACCGCCACTGGGTAATAAACTGAAAAAAACAGAGGTAACGGGGACATTATAGTTAGGCTCAGATTACACATGCACAAACCAGAGAAATTCAGCAGTTATAGTTAGCTGAGCTAACTATAGCTCGTGCCCCCGCAATGCACTGCTTTTGACTTCGCATATTACATCACTCATTACATGGTCAGCAACATTACTGATGACATCACTGATGACATCTCAAATCTCAGAGTGTTTTTAAAAAGTTTGAGTGTTAAATAAATATACTAAGGTGTATTGGTGAATCAGTGGGTGTATAAGTGCCTGTATGAATGATTCAGTGGGTGCATGACTGACTGCATACATGAGTGATTAGGTGTATCAGTAAATGTATGGGTGAGTGACTGATTATGTGAATGTCTGTATTAGACTGTCAGTTGGTGTCTAAGTGGCTGTATGGGTGTTCAAGTGGGTATGTGAGTTTCTGTATGGGTGAGTGATTGGTTGTATGAGTACCTGTATGGGTGTATGATTGTCTGTGTGGGTGGATGAGATGGTGTGTGAGTGCCTGCATGGATGAGTGAGTCAGTGGAAATATGGGTTAGTAAGTGTGTAAGAGAAGGGGTGTATAAGTGACTGAGTGTGTGTATGACTGTGTCGGTGAATGAATGGATGTATCAGTGGTACATGAGTGAGTAACTGCATATGTGGAAGGCAGTATAGGTGAGTGTTGGAGTATATGAGGGACTGTATGTGTGACTGAGTGCTTGTGAGAGTGGCTGTATGGGTGAGTGTGTGCTTGTGTCAGTGAGTGTGTATAATTGTATAGGTCAGTAAATGGCTATGTGATTGACTCTATAGGTGAGTGAGTAGCTCTATGAGTGACTGACTATGTGTGAGTGGCTGTATGAGTGTATGAGTAGATATATCAGTGGCTGTATTAGTGAGTGAGTTGGTGTATGATTGGCTGTATGGGTAACTGAGTGGATGTGTGTAGACCTATGAATCAGTGAGTGGGTATGTAAGTACTGGTATGGGTGTGTCAATGGTTTTGAGAATGCTAGTGTAGAAGTTGCAGTGGGTGTATGAAAGGTTATATTGGGGTGTGAGTGGATGCATCAGAAATTCTGTGGATGATGTCATCAGTGATGTCATCAGTGATGTTATTTGAGATGTCATGAGTGATGTCACTGACCATGTCATGAGTGATGTAATATGTTAGGTAATAAGCAGTGCATTGCGGGGATATTAGTTATAGTTAGCCCAGCTAACTATAACTGCTGAATTTCTCTACTTTTGTGTATGTGAAATCTGAGCCTAACTATAACGTCCCAGTAACCTTTGTTTTTTTCAGTGAATTTCTAAGGTTTTTTAAATGTTAATTCCTAACTATATCCCCGTAACCTTGGGTTTTTCAGTGAATTTCCATGTTTTTTTAAGTAGCAATAGTGTTTGCAGAGTGGTGGGGAAAGGCGACAAGCCCTCTGACTAGCTCGCAGGAATCCCGCGGTGTGGGACTTTTAGAAAGTACCAGGAGGGCTTCTTGGTCCCCAAGGTCCCTTAGCATCCAAGAGAACTTCATTCACCAACCAGTAGTGTGCCAGGAGACTCGTTTGCAGAGTGTTGCAGAAAGGGCGCGTGGCCTCGGAAGACTTCTTAGCAAACTGACTGTGTGGGACTTGCTGGGGGTAACAGGAGGGGTAGTTATCCCCCAACGACCCACAATAGCCAAGAGGACTTCATGCCCCAACGAGTACTGTGCCAGGAGGCACGTTTGCAGAGTGGTGGAGAAAGGACGTCCTTCATGATTGCACAGGTAGTACCTGTGTGATGCTATGAGTGCCATTGCCAAGGACAATCTGTGAATACCGGGTGTTTTTGACGAAGTGTAAAACACATATATAGACATATTTTACATAAAGTTTCAGTGTAGCTATTTAGTAAGATACTAATTTAACTTTCCCCTTTGTATACATTTGTCGAAATAACTACATCAAAAATGCAGTTTCCTTCTTCACAGCAACACCGAAGATCGCAATGACATCAGTAGTCACAAATACAAATGACAAAATGTGAAGCAGATATTAAAACATATTTTACACAAAGTTTGAGTCTAGCTATTTAGTAACATAATTGTTTAACTTTATTTTAACAACACATTGAACAAAAATTGTTTTTTAAAAATAACTTTCAACATCTGAACTCAATCAATCAATCAATCTAAAAAAACTTTATTCGGCTTTTGTAATAAAAACCATAAAAGTCAGGGATACAACATTACAGGAGATCCCAATCCATAAATATCATCAATCGTCAGTTACCAATCATTATTAAAATATATTCCGGAAATAAACATAAAAATACATATTCCACAAGTTATATAAAAGTCAAAGTGGTCACACATTCAAGCCTACTCTATTCATAAAACTTAGTCGCAGCAGATCTAAGCCTAACTACAGCCATCAAAAAGCTAAGAACGTGCCATAGTGTGGACCCTGAGAGCACAGCTAAAAAGATAAAAGCAGGACGCACTTGAATAAAATGTGCTTTTTTTTCAATAGGGATTAAAAAATGTTTTCTCGCCAGCTCATAGTTACTGCAAACATTAAAAAATGAATCATGTCCTGAGGAGGCTTGCCTTCATAACTGCACAGCAACAGGGTCTCACCTTTTCTACTCACTCGTGGGTAAGTGAGGAGGAGATGGAATAAATCAAAACAGAATCTTGTCAATAAAAAACAGTCATACGTGTTGGAGAGCCCTAGGAGGTACAGTTCCATAGATTGTATGGTTTTCAGGATAATATATTTACATACACTGGGCTTCATTAGCTATCGCTCTTCCCTGTACACCACCCGCTGTCTGAAAAAGGTCTGCATGGCCCAAAGAAGATTCTTTCTTTTGATTGAATCCGGGTTACTAAAGAGATCCGACCTTCCAAGAGTCCTAAACCCTTCCAGGATTTATTTAAACCAAGGGATGTCATGGGTGTTGTCAAGGGCCATACAATCCCTTAGAATATCTTTTTTTAGGGCAGTCCCCTTATTCAATCAAACTTTGAGCCAATAAGATAGGGGGCGAAACGACAACAAATCATTCAGGTAAGACATACCCAGTTCTTCATGTACGGTAAAAGTGGGGGTCCCCTGGGGTACACTTAGGAGATGTCTCAGGAACCTATTTTCAACTCTTTGTAGCTCCTCATGAGATATATAGCCCCAGATTTCACTGCCATAAGGTACCTGTGGTAAACACTTTGCTCTATAGATCTCCAAAATTGAACCTATTGTTTTTTTGCCCAACCGTGAGGCAAAGTTAAAAATTGCTGCGCTGGCCCATAAAAATTCCCCTTTCTTTTTACTTCTCAAAGGGCCCCAGTTTAGTTTGGCATCCAACATAACCCCCAGGTAAGAGAAGGCGCTAGTCTTAGGGACTGTGGTGGACCCGACCTTAAAATTAAGTGTTCTTTGAACTCGGCCCCACCTGCATCACGTATGACTTGGAGTTGTTGACCAGCAGGTCCCGGTCCTCCATAAACTTCACAAAGGAGTTAAGTAAAATTTGCAGACCCCTCGCGGTACGGGCCATAAGGACCACGTCGTTCGCGTACAGTAATACCGGCAAACCACGCCATCCCACCTGGGGAAAATCCACCTGTGTGTCAACTAAAACCTTCTCCAAGTTATTGATATATAAATTAAATAAAAAAGGGGCCAATATACATCCCTGTCGGACCCTCTCTGGATTGGAAATTGCCGAGTAACCTTACAATCATTCGTGTATCTGCTCTTTGGTATCCCTACGAAGCTCACATAGGAATAGGACACTGTCTTTGTCTACACACATGGACAATAAGGTCTCCATTAACTTATTTCTGTTTACACAATCAAAGGCAGAAGACAAGTCCGTAAGGCCAGATATATACTACCAGATCGAGCGATGGTGTATTTGTTGACAATAATATATAAATTCAAACATTGGTCGACTGTCGACCTCCCTGGATGAAAACCGTATTGAATATCAATTAAAATGTTATTATCGTTTGCCCATGTAGACAACCTATCCAACAAGATACGTCCCACCACCTTGACAGAGGAGTTAAGTAGCGATATGGGCCTATAGCAGAGAGTGCTGTCCCTATTTCCCTTTTTAAAGACTGGGACAATAGTGGATATGGACCAGCTGCTAGGTGGGTCCTCTCTTATTGCTACATTTATAACGTGGTGAGGAGTGGCACCCACAGTTGCGGGTTAGATATGTAAAGGTCCGGGGGATACCATCAGGTCCTGGTGCCTTATTTCTAGATAACCCTGCAATACCCTTACTGACTTTGTCAGCTGTGATTACAAGCGCCAACTTCCCTCCACCACTGGCTATACTGGTATCTGATGGGCTTCTAAACATTTCCTAGAAATGACCAACCCATTCATCTTCCGTGATATGTGCGTCAAGAGCCTGTGTGTTTTTCCCTGACAAGAAAGGGCAGTTGACAATGTTCCAAAACTGGGTGCTATTCTTCAAGGTACGGGCCTCAGTGAACTTACTCCAAGCCTCATCCTTTAGCTCGGCCTTATGCCTTTCTAGTTCTGCTTTGTATATCCCTCTACACTCTTTTACCAGAGCACGCTCCCTAGGTTTGATCCATATTCCCCCCCTTAGATTCCTGGCTGCACAGGAACAGTCATGGTCGAACCATCTCATGGCTCAATCCTTCGAGTTCGTAGTCAGCGCCTGACGCAGATGTTCAATTGTACGTGAAATGGCCGAGAATGCTTCTAAGACAGCCCCCGCCTCTTCATGCCCAGTAGTACAGATGTCAGATTCCATCTTACACTTGGCTATGAGGGACTCATAGAAAGAGTCCAGGGTTATCTGTGCCCACCTTAGCCTTCTACCTTGATCTGTTACCCTTAGTGACCCCCAGGGTACTGACACTAGGGATTTCCCGAGTCTTGGCCATGTGGCTGAAATAAACAGAGGGTTATGATCACTAAAAATGCTGTCTTCAATGGAAAAATTCAAAAGAAATTGGTAAAAAAAGCTTGAAACAATAATAAAATCTCTGAACGTTGCACTCCCCCTCCCTTTAAATGTCGGATTAAAGGGGTTCATACCTTTGACCAACCTACTCATGGACATTGTTAGATTAAACTCATCAACTAGGGAGTTAAGAGTGTCTCCCTGAAAGGTATGTTCAACATGCATGCCCGAAATATGCGGGCATCCATTTTGGTTAAAATTCCTACTATTGGATCCACGCATAGGTGAATATTAAAATCTCCTGCGATCATAAGGTGACTGTTGAGAGGGCCTTATCAGTCACTTTTCTTAAAAAAGAGCCCATCCTGGAAATGTTACAGACATTTGAGAAAGCAGGCATGGCATTATAAAAGTTCAACAGCAACAGATTGGCAGACCCCTGGGAAAAGGATAAAGCCTGCAAACAAGGATTGTCAGTTGCTAACACCTTCAAACGACAATATACATCCAAGGAGACGTAGATTACCAACCCACCCTTAGATCTTCCCGCCCATGATGGAGTGCCTGGAACACAGAATGTCTTAAATCCCTCTAAGAAAAAATTATTGGTGTTAGTCCACGTCTCCTGCAGGCAAATCACATTAAATCCTTTTATGTAGGCAATCCATCCTGGGTCAGAGAACTTACTTGCCAATCCGGCTACATTCCATGATATAAATTTACAAGCCTTGCCATACCCTAGACCTGTAGGGAGAGGCCCTGATTTCATGTGATGCAAGGGTGCTGTCTCTATAGGTTCTATACAGGAAAGTCAGTCACAGGAGTCCATCATTTCCAAGGGTGTAAAAAAATTATAAAGGGGTAAATCTTGAGTTACCATCTGTCGGTCCAGCGCGGGATGACCAGAATTAACCGGGAGCCTCCATGAACCCACCCTATTGGTCGCCGACACACTGCTGAAGGATCTATAGAAATGCCCCAGCGGGAAAGCCACGATAGAAGAGAGAACCCCACATAAGTTGCTCTGTGATACTGCATATAAAAGCCTCTCTACCAAATGGGGTCTGTTAAAGTTAACAATTACACAGTCTCCTATCCAGTTTTTTGTAACCCTCCCGACCCAAGAAACTCTGCGCACCATAAATATGAATTTCTTAGACCAAGGGAAGTATTACGATCCAGCTAATGCAGAACCTTGTTCTTAAGTTGGTCAAATTCTTCAACGGAACATTTCCAAGTACTATTACATATGGTGAAGATTCTGGTGGAAGATGTATAGTAGGTAGCTTCTGCCTCTGTTTCTCCCCCATGAGGTCTGCTACGCTGGCCTCTGTGACGAGCCCCCCTCCTCTCAATGGCTCCCCCACTGATGATTTGGCTGGACCAGGACAGACTGTCGGGCACTGTGGTTTCGATGCCACCACTCCGCCCAATAACTCCACCTCCCGGAAGTTTGAATCTGCCAGGGGCCAGGGAGGAAGATTGGCGCTACCTTGCACAGAAGTAACTCGTGGCATATATCCACTTCGACTTAGATCAGAGGTTATACTGCTTGCTGACCGGGGACCGGTTAAAGCCCCCCCAGAGGTGCTTTCAGGATCAGTATTCCCAGCTGGCTTGTATTGGCGAATCCTCATGAGCTCCAACTCCATTGTGGCTAAACGTTGCCTGATAGGATCTAGTTTGCAGTCTATATTTGTCATCAGGGAGCCCATCCATCCTTCCATCATAGCCTTCATATCATCCTTGGACAGTGGGTGCGGTTTGCTGACACATTGTCCTGGCCCCTCTGCCCTTGAACGTTTCGCTTTAGCCCCTGTCAATGAACCTTTCCTTTTTACTCCCAGCCCTGCCCCTGCCCTCAACCCCCCTGGCTTGACATTGCGCCCCAGGTCATTAGTTGAAAGAGGTGGACCAGTAGACTCAGGCCCAGTATTGATGGCTAGGCCTACATCTAGGCCATGACCTCCATCCGTCCTCAAAAACGGGGATCTTACTGGTGTTGATAAGGGCCCTTGGTCAGCCTGGGTATCCTGGACAGACTGGGATAAGCTACCCCCGATATGCATGGTGTGCTGGAAACAGGACGGGGTACAGGGAAACGAGAGAGCCGGCGGGCCACCAGCTCGATTTCCTTGTCTATAATCCCAGCTGCTCTTAATAAAAACGCGTCCATCGTTGTGGCTGGTGGCCCTGGGGGTACTGACATTGGACCCTTGCGTTTCCCCATAATTCCCAGACAGGGGTAAACTAAACAGGTTAACCAGCAGGCAGCGCAAGAACAAAAAAGCCTAAAGTTTAACCACAGTCACACCAGACAGACTTGGCAAACCTAACACCCTTGGCCGGAAATTCAAAAAGTACAAGAAAACTCCTCCTACCTTCCCGTACTTGTAGATCTTAATAATATTCGTCCACGAGGCTCCCTTAAGGCTAGGTACAATCCAGGCAAACAGGGCAACTGGCGATCAGGCAGAAAGGCTTCCTGAACTCACAAATAAAACATAACTACAAAACACCCATAAAACTACCCATTCTTACCCAAACTCAACAGAAATCAAAAACTGCTCCAAAACTAGTACAATGCACACTCTGTGAAAAGATCCACTCTAGAGGGCTGAATAAAAAATATTCATGTGGGATGACGTCCATGGTCTATCATCTTAAAACCTAACATAGAAAACATCTCTAACTGGCAATCAAGTAGAGGGAAGCTGGAGGACCATCTACATCAGTGGCACCAGCAACAATTTCCACCCAGAAAGTCCTTTGAGAGGGGCAGACTACTGCAGCAGATATGTCTCCAGAGTTTTCAAGAATGGCCATGTATAAAACCACAAAAACAAATCAAAAACAAAACTGAAAATCATGTCACTGAGAAATAAAGGAATATCATTGGATAATACACTTTTCAACTAAAAAAATAAAAAGAACATGTCCATTTATCTTTCTTGAACATTCTTTAAGAGGAGTTTGGGGAGCAGATTTGCGCAATGCACAATAAGTCACAAGACATTGTCAAGGGGTACAAATAATAAATATTTTTGAGGGACTACGTCCATGCTTTACCATCTAAAAACATACCAAAGCAATACTGTAAAAGCAGCAAGAAGGCAACGCAAGGCTGAGGGACCCTGAACTTCAATACCAGCCACAACACAACACTGTGGCAGAGAGTCCCTTCAGAGGTCCAATCTCAACTTCCAAATTTGGCTCCACAGTTTTCCCAGATGGCATCATACTGCATGGATTGTGGAGTTGTAGTGAGTGCTGGAGAGCAGTAGATAAGAGCCCTTTACAATGCTGCAAAGAATCATAAATTTAATTTTTTTTTTTTTTGGCTCTCCTTAGTTTTTCTGCATTAGCAGGCATTTAATTATCTTACAAAAAGGGTATCTAGTAGCTATGTGTTGTTCATTTTATTATCTTCTAATTTATTGTAATACTAGTTACATATAACTTGCCGTATGGACAAGTCAAATGATTCCTCTACACATAAATACACAGCTGACTTTTGCCAGTTATCATTATTTACTTTTTCACTTTTTAAATACAAGTCAACAGTCTGTATTTAAATCTTCTAGTGAGTGTGTTGACAACATATCCAAACATACTCTCGTTTTATGGACCACACTGTGCAACATTTTGTAATCTCTTCTCAAAACTATCATTTGTAATATCTGTGTCCTGTTCTACAACTTCTCCTCTTAAAGGCTCTTCATTGTTCCTAGAATTCTGCCGAGGACCAAAGAAACAAAACTGCACATCATCACAAACCTTTTCTACATCTGCCACAGTACCATACAAAAGTGCTCTATTTATTTCTCCTAAACATGAATCAGGAGTTTTTCACATAGTACAGCCTCCTAACTAAAGTTCGCATTGTTGAGTGGTGTACAACTAACATTCTGAAATGATGAAAAGTGCTTTGGCACACTTTGTTTGATAAACAAGCTAGTGAGTGTCCCTGCAAATTTGTATGCTTTCTAATTTTGCAAGGATCCAATCCTTGTAAAGGACTTATTTTCTGTTTTAAACTTTGCCTTGGAAAGATATGTAGAAATTTCCTTGATATTAACCCCGGGCGGAGACCTCCGCTCCGCCCGCGGAGTGTGCGGAGATTTGCCTTCTCCGCGTTCCGCGGAGAACGTGGAGAAGGCAAATCTCCGCACACTCCGCAGCGGAGCGGAGTTGGCCAGCCCCCGCCTCCATCCCCCTATTAAGAAGTAAGTTTACAGGAATTAAAAAGAAACTTAAAACCACTTACCTCTTTACTGCGGCGTCCCCGGGCTGCCTTCCTCCTCTTCCTCGCCGTACCGGTAATGCTTAAGAAAACTGCGCATGCGCGCGCATTTCTTGAGAAATGCGCAGGCGTGCGTGCATGCACAGTTTTCTTAAGCATTACGGTACATCAAGGAAGAGGAGGAGGGCAACCTGGGGATGCCACAGTAAAGAGGTAAGTGGTTTTAAGTTTATTTTTAATTCCTGTAAACTTACTTCTTAATAGGGGGATGGAGGCGGGCGGCGTAGCGGAGCTCCACGGAGTTCCACGGAGTTTGTTTGCAACTCCGTGGACCTCCGCGTAGCCCCGCTACGCCCACTACGCCCAGGGTTACTTGATATATCAATGAATTGCTGTCAAATACTACAAACACTACTACAATTCCATTTCTATACAGGCGCGTGACTCCGCGCTTCCTTGTACCTGTTCTCCAATAACTTCTTCTACATTTGTAGGTACCATCACCTCTTTCGCTATAGGAATGCCATTCTTCATTTCATAACATCGTCCTCTGTAATCAATAGCATGAACTAATCTATTATCCTGGAGATAGCTTTCTTCATTAAAGAAAGATTCTGTACTAGAAGTATGTATGCATTCTCCACTAAAAACTGTACAAAAGTTACTCCTATTCACTAATATTTTTTTCTGGTTTTGTCTCCTCAAGTACAACACCATTTTGTCAAGAGTCGTCATTCTATTTATAATCTTCATCTTCAAAGCAAAGGTATTATCAACCACTCTCTCAACTACTCTCTCAATTCGTTCCTTCTTCTATACTTCTTAATATTTGTCAGTAGATTTATAACTACTCTACTTCAAAACATCCTAGCTCTGATTTCCTTAAACTGCTTCTGTCTCCTAGTTAAGGTGCATACAGCTTTGTTACATTCTTTCCTTTTCTTGCTATATAGATTTTGTCTATTGTTATTCTTTCTCATAGTTTGAATTTTATTTTAATTAGTTCATAATCTTTGGAAATGTCCACATATATTTTTACAAAATGAGTTTGTCCTCTTACCAATGGCTCTTATTTCGTTCACCACATTATCTTCATTTTGCCCCTTTCGAGTCTCAGTTCTGCATAGATACTGTACTTGCTTCCATTCTTTTTCCCTCCGAGCTTTTGAATGCAATATGTCTGTAACTATGCAGATATTGTTCTGTAAAAAAAAATTAACTATATTTGAATTTTTTTCTAGCCAATGTACCAGCTACTTTGCTACTGACTTACACATAATACAATAATAGTTTTTATGTTATGTTGCAGTTTTGAAAGTACAAATCAACCTACCTACATAACTACAAGCACTTACTTCTATGTACCAATCCCAAACCAAAGCACAAAACATAATTTATTACTTGCCTTTTAATATTATAGCACCCTCTCCTACAACACAGTTGCACCATATCTCAGTTCTCACTTATACATGCTAAAAGACCACTTTATCCCTTATGTACTCAATTTTAAAATAAACATCAACCAAAGTGTAAAAGTACATACAGTGTCTCAATAGTGTAAATCCAAAAACACAATATAAGACCTATTTTTATGCCTCTCTACAACTGTGTAACCGGTACATTTAGTGTTTCAATACTTTTCTACTTAGATGTGTCTGATTTAAATTTTGGGAAACACTCCATATACAAATCTGCACATTAATGTGTATCACAGCATATAGCTCACTAATTCTTCAGAGTACATGCAAACAGTGTGTGACAGGTCACATATATAATTCACCTGATGGTTCTAAAAGAGTACATATTGCTCACTAAAACTTGTAAATACATTTTCTTTCTGAAGTGCATAGATAGTGCCTACGTAATTCCTTCAGAATATAGGTAGTGCCTGCATGATTCTCAGAGTATAAAGGAACTACATCAGTGGTTCCTCTGTGGGCCCCAATGAATGTATGATGGGTGCCCTGGGTGGGCACAAGAGCACCCACAATTATTGATGCGAGCCCAGGAGATGGGTTCCACAGGGCTGGAAAAGGCTCAGGGAGGGATACCTTCTTTCCTTAAATTTAAAAGGACAGCCCTGGGGGATGTGTTCCCCAATGTCTAACAAGGCTCATGGAAGGGGGCCATGCAGCCCCCCCTTTAATTTAAAAAAAACGGCCCCGGAGGATAGGCTCAACAGGCCATAATAACGCTCAGGAAGAGGGGCCATGCAGCCTGCCTCCCCTTTAAAAAAAACCACAACCCTGGGGGACAGAGTCCTCAGGGCCTAATAAGGCGAATATTATAGTTAGGTGACTACGTCAGTTGCAAAATTAACGTTTTGAACTAAAAAAAGTAACCACAGAAATTCACCAGTTATAGTTAGCAGAACTAACTATAACTTGTGCCTCCGCCATGCAATGCTTATGATCATATTACATCACTCATGACATATTCTATCACATCATTGATCACATTTCAAATGACATCACTGATGACATAACTGATGACATCATCCAATGAGTGTGCTAGGTTGTTTTATAGCTGGCATAGTGGCATGTAGCTACCGTATTACTTTTCTATCCAATTGTGTACGACATGTGTCCAGGTACTGGATGTAAGTGGATGTGCTTCAAATGCATCATAGATGTGTAGAGGTATTGAACAAATTATTTGTTTTGAAAACTAACTCTGTGTGCAGATGACAGTTGAGGAGTTCTGTCCAATATTGTTCCACACAAGTTTTTTGGTTCTGTAAAAAAGTTTCCAACAGGGCAAAGATTCTATGTAGTAGATACTTGGGGGCCGATTCCGATCTCGGCCGGTAGGGCTTCGAATCGGATTCGGCATAACCGGATCCGATTCGGAGCCCTATCTCCCGACCGATTCGTACGCGCGTCCGGACGAGCGAGTACGATGCAAAATCACCGACCGACTCGTTCGGGCGCCCCAACCGCTCCGACCGACTCGTTCCCGGGTCGAACCGCACCGACCGACGCGCTCGGACAC
The DNA here is from genome assembly GCA_963921515.1 of Calotriton arnoldi. NCBI lineage: Eukaryota > Metazoa > Chordata > Amphibia > Caudata > Salamandridae > Calotriton > Calotriton arnoldi. Next base: position 636,086 of record CAWUFW010007456.1, on the reverse strand, counting down.
GACTCGCACCGCGCAATGGAGACGTTCCCCGGCCGGGTAAGTACGATGCGCGCCACGAGCAGTCCGACCAACACGCGCCGCCCGGCTCGAAAGAGCAGTCGGAGCCGTACTTCGGGGGTCCATGTCGGACCCCGTGTACCCGTAGCCGCGCGAGTCGCACACAGGGGGACCCATGGGTCCCCCTACCTGTGCGTGTATGGCGCGAGTCGCTCGCCGCGTACCCACTGTAGGGGCGCCCTTGTTCGCCTCGTACCCATTGAGGCAATGGGAGCCCGCGTACGTGTTGTACGACCGGGTCCCATTGACTTCAATGGGAGTCCGACCGACTCGAGTCCGATAGCATACGGACGCATCGTACTCGTTCGGTCGGGCTGCACGGGTCCAATTCGGTCGGAAATCTCTCTGGGTCCGGCTCGGTCGGAGAGATTTCCGGCCTGAATCGGAATCGGCCCCTAAGTATTGTAAGCAGCCTTGAGTTATTAGACAGAATCGTCTCAGCCTAACAATTTCTACATAACTTAAAAGACTGTGTGCATTAGGTACTAACCTATGCACTTGCACTTGTTTAACATTAGATGGTTTATTTGTAAAGTTTTCAGCATAATATGAACGCTGCAGGTAGAATGACCTTTAGCACCTTCAGACCTTGGTTATTTTAAGCAAATAGTGTCTCTTTGGGCAGGTTTTGCAAATAGTGCACACTGTTCTTAGTAGTACTTTTCAATACTGTTTAGTGTAATTCTCATGAGTTTCACTGTCTGCAAACAGTGAAACAGTGTGGTACAGAGTAAACTCTCTCCATAGAGTAAACACTGTTTAAACTACCCACTTTTCTACTAATATCAACTTCATTTGTAGGTTCAGTAACTGTGAGATGTTCGATGCAGATCAAGTCTGTCCATAGTAGATTATTAATTTGGGAACAGACATTGAGCATCTTGAGGGACTTGGCTTGCTCTGAACACTGGTAAACAGATTGAAAACCATGTGCAATAAGGGTTTCCCATAATCTATGGTTGATTGTTTATGTGAACTAGGCTACCCTTGAAGTGTATTGTATAGGGTTAATGTTGCACATAACCCATGCTTGCCACACCCAAGGGAGTTGTGTCTGTGATGGCATTAATGATGCTTCATATTATTCTGAGCTATTTTGTACTTACTTTTAGGTCTCTAATTCCATACTATTTTATGGAGTAATGTGTACAAAAGAAGAGTGGATGATGTCATGAGTGATGTTATCAATGATGTCATTTGAGGTGTCAAATGTCATAGAACATGTCATGAGTGATGTAATATGTGAAGTCATAAGCAGTGCATAGCGTGAGCACAATTTATAGTTAGCTCACTGTAGTATAACTGGCAAATTTAATCAGTTTATCAGTTTTAAAATGTTAGTTCCTGTGTGACTTATTCACCTAACTGTATAACTATAATATCTATGTATCTATCGATCTAAATATATATATATATATACATGTTAAAGTAAAAAATGTAAAGTTGTCCCAGAAAATCTCATCTAACATCTAACTATAACCATTGTTTTTTTTAGAAATAAAAAAAATATATATATTCTTATATGCATGACTCTCTTAGTTGGTATATATTATACATATTCACTGAAAAAGGCAACGGTTACAGGGAATTTATAGTTAGGCTCAGATTTCACTCATACAAAACCATCAAAATTTAGCAGTTATAGTTACCTGAGCTAACTATAACTTACGCCTCCGCAATGCACTGCTTATGACCTCACATATTACATCACTCATGACATGGTCAGTGGATTTTAAGGTTTATTTTACATTTTATTTTGTGGCTATAACCAGTAACCTTTGACAGTGAGTGTGTGAGTGAGCGTATGAGTATTTCAATGGGTCTGTGAGTGTCTGAGTGGGTCTGTGAGTGGCTGCATAAGTGTCTCACCATGTGTGTGAGTGGGTGCATGAGTGTCTGAGTGGGTCTTTGAGTATGTAGGCGAGTGTCTGAGTGGGTGCGTGAGTGTCTGAGTGGCTGTCTGAGTGGGTCTGTGAGTGGGTGTTGGAGTGTCTGAGTAGGTTTGCGAGTGCTTCCATAGCTATGTGAGTCAGTCTGTGAGTGAGTGCATGAGTGTCTGAGTGGGTCTGTAAATGGGTGTGTGTGTCTCTAAATGAGTCAGTAAGTGGGTGTGTGAGTCTGTGAGTGGGTGTGTGAATGAGTACATTGGTCTCTGATTGGGTTTGTGAGTGCATGCATGAGTCTCTGGGTGTCTGTGAGTGCATGAGTCTCTGAGTGGGTCTGTGAGTGAGTGCATGAGTCTCTGAGTGGGTCTGTGAGTGGGTGTGTGAGTCTCTGAGTGGGTCTGTGAGTGGGTGTTCGAGTTTCTAAGTGGATCTGTGAGAGGGTGCTTGAGTCTCTGAGTAGGTGTGTGAGTCAGTGCGTGAGTGTGGGTGTGTGAGTGGATGCATGAGTCCGCTATTTTTTCTGCTCTCTGTTTTGCCTTTCCTGCTTGGTTTTCTGGCTCTGTTTTACCTTTCCTGCTTATTTTTCTGCCCTCTGTTTTGCCTTTTCTGCTCATTTTTCTGCCTTCTATTTTTGTCTTTTCTGCCTTCCCAGGGCATCCAGTGTGCTACTGTATCACCCCATTGCTATTGCACACAGGGTGCTGCTGGAAATGCAGCTCCCTGTGTGCAAGAGCAAAAGTTGAATCTCTTTCCATGCCCACATGTCTGCAGGCAGGGAAAGAGATTAAACCTCAGTGGGCGGGAGCACCTTGACAGCGCCTGCCTTCTGGAACCGGTGTTTGCTTGTGCTTGGCGAGAGCTGTGAGCAAAAGGAACCAGCTATGTCGCGGGGATGGGCACCCCGGGGCATAGCAGGAGCTGGCCCTAGGGGGTGGCAGTCCACAAGGCCATAACTGGCTGCAGGAGGGGGCCCCTCTTTAATGTTAATTGTAGCCCTGGGGAAGCATACACACATATATATATCCAGTCCAGTTGAAGGCAGGAGCCGAAACGCGTAGACCGTCCATGCTTGCACAAATGTACTAAATAAATTCACTTTACTGGGTAAAAAAACCTACCTGTGGATCGTTCTTTCTCCGTGCTGTGGGACCCTTGCTGAGAGCAGTGTGGAGTCCGTCTTTGCAATATATATATATATATATATATATATATATATATATATATATATATATATATATATATATATATATTAATGCTATTGCAGAGTGAGTCCCTCATGTATAGAGGAAACCAAGGACAAATTCCATGCAGAATTATATAAATGGAGAGGTCAAGGTTTGATATCACAGGATGAACTCAGATACCTAAAAGTAGAACATCCTGTAACCCCTATACTATACCTTATCCCAAAGGTCCATAAGAGTGCCACTGATCCACCTGGGTGACCGATTATATCGGCAATAGGAGGGTTGTTTGAGAATACTTCAAGGTTCATAGACTTCTTTCTTCAAGAACATGTCCGACCCTTACCATTGTTCATTATGGACACAGGAGACTTCCTACGCAGAATTTATGATGTAACGTGGGATGACTCCTATGTCCTTATGACCATGGATCTCATGGCTTTATATACAAGCATAAGACACACAGATGGTTTAAAGGCATTACCACACTATCTTGGAACAAGGCGTATTCATCTACATCAACACACACATATGTTGATCAGTATGGCAGAGTGGTGCCTCAAGAATAATCTCTTTCTGTTCCAACAGCAGACATACAGACAGATACAAGGGACTGCCATGGGTGCATGCTTCACCCCTAGCTATGCGAATCTGCATATGGGCTGGTGGGAGGAGCATGTACTGGCAGTTCACTTTGCGAAGGAGTGGGCAGAAAATATCGACCGGTGGACCAGATTCATAGACGATCTCTTCATTTTGTGGAAAGGATCACCAGAGTCAGCAAAAACACTTGCTCAACAACTGAACGTGAATAATCTCAATCTAACATTCACACATGACATCAGCAAAAAGTGAGGTACATTTCCTTGATTTAGTAGTGTATGTAGAAGGGAATAGATTGCATACCAAAACATATAGAAAACCAACTGCTGGCAACTCTATATTGCATGCCAGCAGTTTCCATCCTACTAAACTCAAAAATAGCATCCCTTATGCAGAAAATCTGTGCATAAAACGTAACTGTAGCAGTGAGGATTCATTGAGGGAGGTCCAGAGTGATCTTACTACACTTCTTTCCATGCGAGGGTATGCGGGTGATGTCCTTGACACAGCCAGTGATAAGGTTAAAACCAAAAAGAGAGAAGATCTGTTATTTGGTATACACAAGGGGAAGAACAAAGTCACTGACACCAGTCAGATACGTCTGTTCACAGGGTACTCTACATATCATGCCAGACTTCGTAATATCATGTAAAGGCACTGGCGGCTCATTAAGAGTGATCCTGTCATAGGACATGACCTCTCATCTCGTTTAGAAGGGACCAGGCTCTCACCTTGAAGGAGCACGCTGCTCAGACAGCTGTTTCCTGATTCAACTCGGAAAACCCTGACGCAGGCACTTATATTGAGTTGTCTGGACTACTGCAATGGCCTCTTGGTCTCTGCCAATGAATCCTCGCTCTGTAGATTGCAGGTGGTCCAGAATACCGCGGCGCGACTGGTCCTGAACGCCCCCCCAAGACCGCTTCCCGCTCTCTCCTCCGTCAGCTCCATTGGCTCCCAGTACGTGAGCGGGTTAAGTTTAAAGTCTGCTGTACCGTTCATAAAGCCTTATACAACCTCAGCCCGCTTATCTTGCTGAGAAATTCATGCCGTAAACGCCCTCCAGGACCCTCCGCTCAGGAACCAAATCCCTTCTTGTGGTTCCCCGAGTCAGGAAAGCCAGGCTGGGTGGGAAGGCATTCTCCCACCTTGGCCCTATCTACTGGAATCAGCTCCCTTTTCACTTGAGACAATGCCCTGACCATCTCCAATTTAGAAAGCACCTTAAGACCATCCTATTCTGATTCTGATTTTGATCCTGTTCATTAGTTTTATTTTTTGCAGCCTGTCCGAAGCGCAGAGATACCCCTTCGGGGTTCGATTCAGGCGCTATATAAATAAATAAATAAATAAATATGTGTATGAGTGCATATGATAGTGTTGTATTGATGAGTGACTGCATGTATGAGTGACTGTATGGGTGAATGAGTAGATGTGTGTGTAGACCTAGGAATCAGTGAGTGGGTATGTAGTAACTGGTATTGGTGTGTCTATGGTTTCAAAAATGGTAGTCTGTATTTTAGAGTTGGTGTATCAAAGGTTATATTAGGTTGTGAAGAGGTGCATCAGATTATCACGTGGATGATGTAATCAGTGATGTCATTTGAGATGTCATCAGTGATGTCATCCGTGATGTCACTGACCATGTCATGAATGATGTAATATGTGACGTCATCAGCAGTGCATTGCAGGGCGCGAGTTATAGTTAGCTCAACTAACTATAACGGCCGAATTTCTCTGGTTTTGTACGAGTGAAATGTCCAACTAACTATAACGTCCCTGAAACCTATGGTTTTATCAGTGAATTTCAAAGGCTTTTTAAATGCTAATTTCTAACTATAACGTCCCTGAAACCTATGGTTTTTTCAGTGAATTTCAAAGGTTTTTTAAATGCTAATTTCTAACTGTGCCTACAGAGGTAGGACATGTGAAGAAAGGTGCAGAAAGAAGCAAGAGAAATGCAGAAAGAGGCAACAGAAGTCCAGAAAGACAAAAAAAGGTGCAGAAAGAAGCAAGAGATGTGCACAAAGAACCAACAGAGGAGCAAAAAGAGGCCTTGTTGCAAAGTCATCCTGTGCCCCCAACTTTTTGCCGACGGGTACTGGTGGTAACTGACTCTGAGTAACCAGGCCTAGAACCAGTGCTATGCTAAAAGACACTTAGAATACAGTGAAAACACCTACATACACTAGGGAACACTATGCGTTGGGGTACCCCTGTGATTGGCATGACCTCCTCTGTAAGGCCCTAGTACATAATAGGGCAGGGGGATTAAAACTACCTCTAAGTCAGAGGTGCAGAAAGATGCTTCTTTAAGTAGTAGTCACGTTTGCAGAGTGGTGGAGAAAGGGTGCTGGGCCTCCGGCCAGCGCTCAGGAATTCCGCTGCGTAGGATTTACAGGAGGTACCAGGAGGGCTTCTTGGCCCCCAAACTCCCTCAGGAGTAAATTGGACTTCATCCCCCATCCCGTAGTCTTCCAGGAGGCGCGTTTGCAGAGTGGTGGAGAAAGGGGGGCATGGCCTCCGAAGACGTCTTAGCAATCCCACTGTGTGGGACTTACTGGAGGTAACAAGAGGGGTAGTTGGCCCCCAAGGACATCCTTGGGGGCCAACTACCCCTCCTATTACCTCCAGTAAGTCCCACACAGCAGCATTGGTAAGTACTCGTAGCAGGCCACGCCCCCTTTGCCCACCACTCTACAAACGCGCTCCCTGGCACGCTCTTGGATGGGGATTGAAGTACCCTTCGCTGCTGGGAGTCCTTTAGGGGCCAACTAGCCTACCTCTTACCTCCAGTAAGCCCCACACAGTCGGATTGTTGAGAGGTGGACAAAAGCCATGCCCCCTTTCTCCACCACTCTGCAAATGTGCCCCCTGGTGCGTTCTAAGTTGGGGGATTAAGTCCCCTTAAATACTGAGGGTCCCTGAGGGCCAACTAGCCCACCAGGTACCTCCAGTAAGCGCCACACAGCTGGATTGCAGAGAGGTGGTCCGAGGCCACGCCCCCTTTTTACACCGCTCTGCAAATGCACCTCTTGGCCCGGGGCCTGGCCTCTCTGTTGGGGACTGTGGGGGGAGCCCCAATGCCCCCACGGTCCCACCGGCTCCCCACCTCTTGCAGGAGCCGGCATTGCTTTTGCACAAGGGGAGCTGCAGACATGCAGCTCCCCTTGTGCAAAAGCAATCCTGCTTTGCTTGATTGAAGCGAGAGCAGGTTTACCTGCTCTCGCTTCAATCAAGCAAAGCAGAGTTTGCTATGGCAGGGCGGGAGCTGTGCTCCCACCCTGCCATAGCAAACGGTAATGTCCCGGGGGTGGGCACCCCGGGACATTGCAAGAGACACCTCTGGGGGGTGGCGGTCCCCAGGCCCATCAAGGGCTCCAGGAGGGGGGCCACGCGGCCCCCCTCCCTTCATTTCTAAAGCCCCGGGGAGGTGGTGGTCCCTGGGGCGGGGGTCCGTAACGGACCCCCGAATTTGAATATTTAGTGCCCCGGGGAGGTGGTGGTCAAGCCCCCACACACATGTTTTTAAAAAAAACAGAGCCCCGGGGAGGTGCCGGTCCCTGGGGCTGCGGGGGGGGGCCGCGTGCCCCCGTGTTTAATTGGCAAAGTCCTGGGGAGGTGGTGGTCCCCGGGGTGTGTGGGGGGCCTCGAGGCCCCCCACACACATTTTTATTTAAAAAAATGAGAGCCCTGGGGAGTTTGTGGTCCCCGGGGCTGCGTGCCCCCCGCAAATCATCAATAAAGCCCCGGGGAAGTGGCGGTCCCCAGGGCTGCGGGGGCCCCTGCTGGTCCCCGCTATATAATTTGTGATTGCCCCTGGGACCTGGCCCACCCGGGGGCTTAACAATAACTAAGCGCGGGAGCCCACGCTTCATTTTTTTAAATTTTCTCGGCAGGATTCATGCACCCAGTGCAAATTCTGCCGTTTAAAAAAAAATAATGTTTTTTTTGGCCCTAGGGGGCCAGGGTGTTTCTACCTTGCCCCGTTTTCTTGTTTTTTAATGTTTTTTTCACTGTTTTCCTGGTTTGGAGTGTTGGCAGCCAATCAGAAGTCAGCTCATGCTCGGGAGGAGTCGCGACTCCTCCTCGGTGCTCAGATATCGAAACTTTTCTTTTTCTAATTTCACAGGATTTACTGAACGGATTTACACCATTTAAAAAAAAGGGCGCTTTCTGAACCAAGACCTACCTTTTTGCCAAATTTGGTGTAATTCCGTTCAGCAGTTCGGGCTGTAGCTTTGTCTAAAGTTCCTATGAAAATTAACATGGGGAAAATGCGTTTTGGGATCCCCCTTTTTTCTCGGCCCTTGCTTGACGAATCAACCCGAAACTTTCAAGACAGGAGCTGAACGGAGCTCCCCATTAGTTTTGAAAATTTCGCGAAGATTCGTCAAACTGCGCCACAGATATTGGCAAAAGAAAAAACGCTTTTTGAATAGAAATGAGGTACTAACTATAACTACCTACTGGTGACCGCCAGTAGGTAATATATATAAATATATACATATATAAATATCAATGCTGGATTTAGGAAGACACCTGCCGGCTGGAGCTCATCTATGAGCTTTTAATTTACCAACAGGTAATGTATGCACGGAATTAATCTAATTCTTCGACACTGCAACGTCCAGGATGCACAGCGCGGACTCATTCCGAGCAGCCCATCAGGGGGCGCGCTATTTCTGCATAAATAGAGACAGTTGCTGTTACGTGCTTGATTATTTCACCACGAGCCCTAGAAGAAGAAAAGATATTTCGAAACGCGTCGGCAAAGTGGTGCTTTGACTGTGAAAGGGAGCTGGTTGGCGACATCTGTACCGTTTGAATGGGGCTGGAGCTTGGAGCCCCGCATTGATGTTCGAGTGCACCTCAAGTCTATCGGAGCCAAGCCTGAGCGTGAATATTTGGCAGTGGCCGTACCGCCGAGTGTGCACCACCCCATTACCCTGGGAGCCACGGGGCCAGTATTTAACAGCCTCTGTATGTGGGGCATCAATGCTGGATTTAGGAAGACGCCTGCCGGCTGGAGCTCATCTATGAGCTTTTAATTTACCAACAGGATATGTATGCACGGAATTAATCTAATTATTCAACACTGCAATTTCCAGGATGCACAGCGAGGACTCATTCCGAGCAGCCCATCAGGGGGCGCGCTATTTCTGCATAAATAGAGACAGTTGCTGTTACGTGCTTGATTCTTTCACCACGAGCCCTAGAAGAAGAAAAGATATTTCGAAACGCGTCTGCAAAGTGGTGCTTTGACTGTGAAAGGGTGCTGGTTGGCGCCATCTGTACAGTTTGAATGGGGCTGGAGCTTGGAGCCCCGCATTGATGTTCGAGTGCACCTCAAGTCTATCGGAGCCAAGCCTGAGCGTGAATATTTGGCGGTGGCCGTACCGCCGAGTGTGCACCACCCCATTACCCTGGGAGCCACGGGGGCCAGTATTTAACAGCCTCTGTATGTGGGGCATCAATGCTGGATTTAGGAAGACGCCTGCCGGATGGAGCTCATCTATGAGCTTTTAATTTACCAACAGGAAATGTATGCACGGAATTAATCTAATTCTTCGACACTGCAACTTCCAGGATGCACAGCGCGGACTCATTCCGAGCAGCCCATCAGGGGGGGCACGCTATTTCTGCATAAATAGAGACAGTTGCTGTTACGTGCTTGATTCTTTCACCACGAGCCCTAGAAGAAGAAAAGATATTTCAAAACGCGTCGGCAAAGTGGTGCTTTGACTGTGAAAGGGAGCTGGTTGGCGCCATCTGTACCGTTTGAATGGGGCTGGAGCTTGGAGCCCCGCATTGATGTTCGAGTGCACCTCAAGTCTATCGGAGCCAAGCCTGAGCGTGAATATTTGGCGGTGGCCGTACCGCCGAGTGTGCACCACCCCATTACCCTGGGAGCCACGGGGGCCAGTATTTAACATCCTCTGTATTTGGGGCATCAATGCTGGATTTAGGAAGACGCCTGCCGGCTGGAGCTCATCTATGAGCTTTTAATTTACCAACAGGAAATGTATGCACGGAATTAATCTAATTCTTCAACACTGCAACTTCCAGGATGCGCAGCGCGGACTCATTCCGAGCAGCCCATCAGGGGCGCGCTATTTCTGCATAAATAGAGACAGTTGCTGTTACGTGCTTGATTCTTTCACCACGAGCCCTAGAAGAAGAAAAGATATTTCAAAACGCGTCGGCAAAGTGGTGCTTTGACTGTGAAAGGGAGCTGGTTGGCGCCATCTGTACCGTTTGAATGGGGCTGGAGCTTGGAGCCCGCATTGATGTTCGAGTGCACCTCAAGTCTATCGGAGCCAAGCCTGAGCGTCAATATTTGGCGGTGGCCGTACCGCCGAGTGTGCACCACCCCATTACCCTGGGAGCCATGGGGGCCAGTATTTAACAGCCTCTGTATGTGGGGCATCAATGCTGCATTTAGGAAGACGCCTGCCGGATGGAGCTCATCTATGAGCTTTTAATTTACCAACAGGAAATGTATGCACGGAATTAATCTAATTCTTCGACACTGCAACTTCCAGGATGCACAGCGCGGACTCATTCCGAGCAGCCCATCAGGGGGGCGCGCTATTTCTGCATAAATAGAGACAGTTGCTGTTACGTGCTTGATTCTTTCACCACGAGCCCTAGAAGAAGAAAAGATATTTCAAAACGCGTCAGCAAAGTGGTGCTTTGACTGTGAAAGGGAGCTGGTTGGCGCCATCTGTACCGTTTGAATGGGGCTGGAGCTTGGAGCCCCGCATTGATGTTCGAGTGCACCTCAAGTCTATCGAAGCCAAGCCTGAGCGTGAATATTTGGCAGTGGCCGTACTGCCGAGTGTGCACCACCCCATTACCCTGGGGGCCAGTATTTAACAGCCTCTGTATGTGGGGCATCAATGCTGGATTTAGGAAGACGCCTGCCGGCTGGAGCTCATCTATGAGCTTTTAATTTACCAACAGGATATGTATGCACGGATTTAATCTAATTCTTCAACACTGCAACTTCCAGGATGCACAGCGCGGACTCATTCCGAGCAGCCCATCAGGGGGCGCGCTATTTCTGAATAAATAGAGACAGTTGCTGTTACGTGCTTGATTCTTTCACCACGAGCCCTAGAAGAAGAAAAGATATTTCGAAACGCGTCGGCAAAGTGGTGCTTTGACTGTGAAAGGGTGCTGGTTGGCGCCATCTGTACAGTTTGAATGGGGCTGGAGCTTGGAGCCCCGCATTGATGTTCGAGTGCACCTCAAGTCTATCGGAGCCAAGCCTGAGCGTGAATATTTAGCGGTGGCCGTACCGCCGAGTGTGCACCACCCCATTACCCTGGGAGCCACGGGGGCCAGTATTTAACATCCTCTGTATGTGGGGCATCAATGCTGGATTTAGGAAGACGCCTGCCGGCTGGAGCTCCTCTATGAGCTTTTAATTTACCAACAGGAAATGTATGCACGGAATTAATCTAATTCTTCAACACTGCAACTTCCAGGATGCACAGCGCGGACTCATTCCGAGCAGCCCATCAGGGGGCGCGCTATTTCTGCATAAATAGAGACAGTTGCTGTTACGTGCTTGATTCTTTCACCACGAGCCCTAGAAGAAGAAAAGATATTTCAAAACGCGTCAGCAAAGTGGTGCTTTGACTGTGAAAGGGAGCTGGTTGGCGCCATCTGTACCGTTTGAATGGGGCTGGAGCTTGGAGCCCCGCATTGATGTTCGAGTGCACCTCAAGTCTATCGGAGCCAAGCCTGAGCGTCAATATTTGGCGGTGGCCGTACCTCCGAGTGTGCACCACCCCATTACCCTGGGAGCCATGGGGGCCAGTATTTAACAGCCTCTGTATGTGGGGCATCAATGCTGGATTTAGGAAGACGCCTGCCGGCTGGAGCTCATCTACGAGCTTTTAATTTACCAACTGGAAATGTATGCATGGAATTAATCTAATTCTTCGACACTGCAACTTCCAGGATGCACAGCACGGACTCATTCCGAGCAGCCCATCAGGGGGTGCGCTATTTCTGCATAAATAGAGACAGTTGCTGTTACGTGCTTGATTCTTTCACCACGAGCCCTAGAAGAAGAAAATATATTTCGAAACGCATCGGCAAAGTTGTGCTTTGACTGTGAAAAGGAGCTGGTTGGCGCCATCTGTACCGTTTGAATGGGGCTGGAGCTTGGAGCCCCGCATTGATGTTCGAGTGCACCTCAAGTCTATCGGAGCCAAGCCTGAGCGTGAATATATATATATATATATATATATATATATATATATATATAATTTTTTATTTTTATAGGGTGTAGCAATGCTAACCCTTTCTTCTTGGGAAAAATATGTCCAACAAACAATATGAAAGGCACCTAGGATGGGGCATGTCCTTGTCTTAAGATAATTAAAAATGGGATTTGGAGTCCCATAATACACAGAAAACCACCATGGCTCTGTTTAATGATGGACCAATGCTTTCTGATTTTTGTGGGGGCTATGGGAGGTCTTGATGATCCCCGAGAGCAGAAGCAAATGGCAAAATCATCCTTTTGTAATTCATTGTCCAGTCGGTAGTGCTCACATGTATTCTTTGCACATCCTGCATATGGTATATATTTATGGACTAGTTAAATGCATCTGCTATACAAAACCCAAAAAGAATTTCATGAGACATTTGGCTTAAAATATTTCTTACCACTGGAGAAAATGCTTCCTGTTTTGACATGGACATTCCCTCTACAATTTTCAAATTATAGGTTAATGTCAAAGGGAAATGTTTTGTCTGGTGGCGTCTATTCCAGAGAGAAAATATCTGTGCTCTTGAAAACATACTATGGAAAGCTCGATATTATATACAAATGTAGATTTACTAAAACATAAACATGTCGTTTATTATAAAAAGCATCATGCTTTAACTGAACTACCATTATTCAATAATAAAAAAGCATCTGTTTTAGCAAACAAGTGCAGTAAAACAAAAGCTTGGTTTGTGCTACAAAAAAACAGAAAGTTATGGAAAGTCCTTGCTTCACAGGAGTGGCCAAGTTCTCTGTAATCTTACATTGTGGCGGTCATGCAATACTTCACAGTCTCTTCGTGAGGCGCATTTGGTGCAGAGTAGGTTTTCCTTAACAGACATCATGGTGCTCCCCAGGAAATTTCTTCAAGAAAATGTATTTAACTTAGAACCAAACTTTAAACTGATGTAGTGTGGGGGGGCGTGGCTTGGAGCCCGGCAGACATGGAGGCATCCGAGTGAGGCTCCCGGCTTGGAGCGGGCGAACTGCGCTCAAAACGAACTATTCCAAGCGCCGCATGCAGAACTTCAGCGGGTGAACAGGCTGGAAAATGTGGGGGTCCTTGATATCGACCAGTGCAACACAAACATGGAAGCTACGCAGGTAGTAACAGGAAAGTCCAATGTGAAACTTCTAAAAAAGGACCCTCCCTCACCACCCAAATTGGATGCTAAAGTCTCCATGGAATTAATACTCCAGGAAATAAGAGCTCTCAGACCTTTTGTAGAAGAAACAAGTGCCAAACTACAAACCCTCTCAGACAATTGGCTACAGCTGGACGCGAGACTCACAACGGTGGAGCAGAATGTTTCCTCCTTCCAAAGCACCACCAAGGACGTAACCTCCTTACATTCTCAAGTATCTTCACTACAAAAACAGGTCGAAGACTTGGAAAATCGAAATAGGAGGAATAACATACACATTTATAATTTGGCAGAGGGGTTCGAAGGTACAGATCCAATTGCTTTCTTTAAATCTTTTCTTCCTAAGGTTCTTCTTCTGCCAGAAGGAACTACATTGAACATACAACGTGCTCACAGACTGGGTCGCATTGCCACTAATTCTTTTTCTCTACAGAGGCCGAGGGGTGTCATTTTGTACTTTCTGGAGTACACAGATCTGTTAAAGGTTCTGGCTGCTGCCAGGGCTATTCAAAAAATGTCATGGTCTGGTGCTACACTGTTCTTTGCGCAGGATTATTCAAAAGCAACCGCGTCAAGACGCAAGGCCTTTCTCGACATGAGACCAACTCTTCGTTCCATGGGCGCCAGATACGGCCTTTTTCATCCATGCTTATTCAAAGTTACTTACAATAACAAAACTACTTCATATGATTATCCAGTGCGTCTGCGAAGCTTCCTTAATGCGCACAATATTGATCTCATGGACTCTTCAAGACCATCATCCTTGCATGTTATTTGACTTGCCTGAGTCGCCTATTTATGCTGTTATTTTCTTATGTACTACAGGTTGTATGCTGTTGCATATATGTACGGGTTCTGCATCTTAATGTTATCCTTGATAGCGCTCACTAATGTTTTGTGATTTTGCTTCTTCAATGTTTTGGATTGGTATATTAACTAATGTTATTCTGACCATCTTATCTTTCTTTGTTTCCACAGTCCCATTTGTGTTTTGGCGTGTTCCTCTCCCGGTCCGGTCTAGCTCTCGCTGGTCGTCTCGTCTGCTTCATGTGGTTCCACCTACCCCTCCAATTTTGTTCCCTTTATGTAGGTATGTCGTTTGTTTTGTTTTCTGTTTTCTGTATTGTCTCACAATTTTTCCCTCTCTATGAACTTGGTGTCTTTTATAATCCTTTCCTGTTTTACTCTCTCTTATGCATTTCACCACTTATTACCCTAATACTTAATCCTTTTACCTCTTTACTCCCCTTTTGTACAATCATTAACTCTAGCCTTCTCTTTTTATTTCACCTCTCTCTGCACCCATGGCCTCTGCTATCTAAATTATCACTCTCTTTTATATCTGAAATCTTCTCATTCTTCCTTTTTTCACCACTCTTTTTTATTCATACACAGTTTTGTTATAATGAATTGGATTTATGCCTCATGGTTTTAGATCACTTTATCTTTGATTATATATGTCTCTAAAACTCATTTCATGGAATGTTAAGGGTCTAAATTCTCCCATTAAAAGACAAAGAGTACTCACTCATCTGGCTAAGTTGAACGCTGATATAGTTTTCTTACAAGAAACTCATCTTACAGATGTCGAATCATCAAAATTAAAAAGAGGATGGGTGGGAACTGCATTCTCGTCTCCAGGTGATGGGAAACGTAATGGAGTAATGATACTCTGTCATAAGTCACTTCCAATTTCACTTGTGTCTCAGGAATCTGACACAGTAGGCAGATGGTTGAGTGTTAAAATGTTGTTGAGGGATGTTCCAGTCTCCCTTTTTAATGTTTATGCTCCTACATGCGGTGAACCCTCTTTCTGGTCCACACTGGCCAAACAAGTAACGCAGTCTATGGATGATAATTTTATATTAGCTGGTGACTGCAATCAGGTTTTCGATCCATTTGTTGACAGAAATTCTAAATTTTCCTTTATTCCCAACAAACCACATAAGTCTTTTATCCACACTATTACTCATCATAAACTTCTAGACGCTTGGCGTTTATGCCATCCGACTACCACAGAATACACTTTCTATTCCCCCTCCCACCATACCCAGTCAAGAATTGATTATATTTTTGTCTCCCATAATATCTCTCAAACAATCTCTCATGCGGAAATTGGTCCCATTTTACTCTCGGATCATGCTCCTGTTTCAATTGGCATAGACATTTTACCTAAATCTTTACTCCCTAGGAGGTGGCGTTTTAACAACGCTCTCCTTTTAAATCCAGAGTTCACTGCTTCCTTTACTTCTTTTTTCAATGAATTTTTTTAAATAAACTACACTGAGCACATGCCGTTTTCCACTATTTGGGATGCTTATAAAGCCTCAGCACGAGACTTCATTATTGGTTTCGTTACCAATAATCGCAAAATTGCACGCACACACACTAAAAATCTCCTTAACGATATCAAGAAACTGGAGCATTCGTATTACACATCCCATTCGAATGAATGCTTGACAGCCCTGATAAATGCTAAATTGCAATTTAACAAAAAGTCGACTGATGATGCATCATTATACCTGTTAAAATCAAGTGCCAAGTTTTATGGAGGCAGAAACAAAGCGGGGAAAATATTGGCTAATTATTTAAAGATTAGGCAGAACAAGTCAAATATAGAATCGATCTATGACACTGATTTAGACTTAAAATTTAAAGATGTCGAAATTTTAAACGAATTTGCCCTTTTTTACAAATCTCTGTATTCATCTGAAACACAGCCTTCAGAGCAATCCCTATTACATTTCTTTTCTAATATACCAAAACCCCCATTTTCTTCTCTGGATTTATCACCTTTGGAGTTAGACATCACACAGCAGGAACTCATGAGTGCACTACAACACTTAAAAAAGGATAAAGCTCCAGGTCCGGACGGTTTTACCGTTGAATTCTACATATACTTCTCCAAGCTCTTACAGCCTAAATTATTTTCTTTAATGAAATCCTTCAGCTCTTTGGACGAATCCTCTGGATCCTTCTCAGAAGCTCACATCTGCCTCATTCCCAAGGAAGGCAAAGACGCAAAATTTTGTAAAAATTATAGGCCCATTTCTCTGGTTAACATTGACTATAACATTTTCTCTAAAGCATTGGCTCTCAGGCTTGATTCCTACCTACCGAACTTGTTGGGAAGGGAACAGTCTGGCTTTGTAAAAGGAAAATTCATTACAGACAATACACGTCTTCTTTTTAATGTTTTGTCCAAATCTTCCCGCCTAAAACATTCCTTAGCGGAGATTGCACTGGACGCAGAGAAAGCGTTTGATAGAGTTGAGTGGATTTATTTGTTTTATACTCTTAAATGGTTTGGCTTTGGTCCTAAATTTATATCCTTAATTTCTCTTCTTTATTCCCATCCTCGTGCTGCGGTTTGCGCTAATGGTTTGATTTCCTCATTTTTCGATTTGGGCAGGGGAGTTCGACAAGGTTGTCCCTTATCTCCCTTTTTATTTAATTTGGCGCTGGAACCTTTCCTTTCCAAATTACGCCTCAACCCAAATTTACATGGTTTCCAAACACACAACTGTCATATTAAGCTTGCAGCTTATGCTGATGATATACTGCTTTTTATGTCAAAACCAAATGAATCAATTCCTGCCTTTCTAGCGGAAGTTCATGCTTACTCCCTTATTTCTGGCTATAAGCTAAATAATGATAAGTGCGAAATCCTGCCCTTAACCAAATATACTTTTAAACCAGAATTTAGTGCTTCCAACTTCACATGGAGTCCCAATCATATTAAGTATTTAGGACTACATGTTACACCATGTATCTCTGACACAGTAGCTTTGTGCATGATTAAATGTACTCAAAAGATTTCAGACCTCATTGCTAAGTGGCATCCCCTCTACTTGTCTTGGTGGGGACGCTTGGACACTATTAAGATGATGTTGTCGCCCATAGTTTTATATACTATCTCTAATATACCAGTCCCAATTCCTGTTAAATCATTTAAGAAGATTAACTCTATTCTTTCTTCCTTTTTATGGAACAATAAGAAACCCAGAATGTCTCTGTTGAGGCTATTCCGTCCCAAAACAGAAGGTGGAGTCAACTTCCCTGATTTTCAGGCGTTTCAGAAGGCATTCCTTTTACGACAGGCCTCTCTTTGGCTACTTGACCTCACGGATGATTGTCCCTTATGGACTTCCATTGAGCGATTATTTTTGTCTCCCTTTTCTTTTCATGAATACCTCTCTTTCTCGCGCAAACCGCAGTCCCTTTCTACCCCCATAATTAAATTAACCACTAAACTTCTTCAATCATCACCCTCCCCGAATCAGCACACCACTGATTCCTTTCTTAGTTCAACTATCTGGCACAATAAATATTTGCTTATCCATAATAAACCCTTCTACTGGAAAACCTGGAGACAGAAAGGTCTGCTTTGGGTCCACCAATTATTCTCTCACTCAGTCGTCTTGTCTTTCCCCTTGCTTAGTCAGTTGTTTCACTTACCTGTCTCATTCACTCCTAAATATAATCTTTTAAAGGAAGCAGTGATGTCTACATATACCCAATTATCTGGTACACCTATTATTTCTAATGATTCAGACTCCCTTTCACAATTGCATGCCTTACTGAAGAATGCACCCAAAGCTTCCACCATATACAGTTTTTTACAGGGTAATGACATGATTAGGCAGAAATCCAGAATAGAGGAGTCGTGGGAGCACGGTTTTCAGACATCCTGGTCAATTCCACTCTGGAGGAGCTTATGGATTAAAATACGGAGATCCTCCAGAGCAGCAAACACAACGCAAACTTTATACTTTGTATATAATAGACTTTTATTGTCACCACACGCTTTAAGTAAGAGTTTTTCAACTGTACCGGATGTCTGTTGGACATGTTCCTCTCCAAATGCTGATTTGTTCCATATGTTATTTTCCTGTCTATCTGTATGTAACTTCTGGAAACAGGTTTGGGCTCAAATCAACCTAATTTTTGGAACTAAGTTTTCTTTTTCTTTCAATAATATTTTTGGGGGAAGTCTCTCACCTGTTTGGGAAAATGTGATGTTCAATGTCAAAATTATTGATCTGTTATTAGCGGTTGCATTTCAACAAATTACTATAAATTGGAAGGACTCCACAAAAATTTCTTAGAGAGCCTGGTGGTATGCCGTTTGTCACAATCACATGTTAGATACTGCTTTCGTTTATCCCATGAACTTGGCTATGAAGCGTTTGGAATTGTGGTCACCTCTTACTATATTTCTTGACACAAGTGCCAAGAGGCACTCACAGTTGCGACCATCTCAGCAAGAAGTTCTTAAACCCCCTTGATTCCCTAAACATTCCTAATATTCTTCATTATTTATTGTTACTAAGATGTTCTCTGTATTATTTGATCCTTGTATGTTGTCTTTTATAAGTCTAATTCGTATACTTTCATTACCTTTATTACGGTATCTTTTTGATTGTATTGTTCTGAGGTTACTATTTTGTATTTTTCATTGACACCTTGATTCTTTTCAATAAAATTTTCTTGAACTGAAAAAACTGATTTAGTGTGGAATAGATTGCATAATATTTAAAATTACTCAGAAAACAATTTGTGCATATCCACTGCTCTATATGTATCCGTTGGATACATATTTCATCTCAAAATGCAGTGCAAATTATATAATTATATAATTACTTCCTTAGCTGTATAGGAATCATGTAATTTGTAGAGTATATTGTGTGAAGTTACAGATACTGGGCAACATGTTTGAAGTAGATAAAGTTAAATACTGTCTCCTGAAGGACAGCACGATACAACTCTCCGAAATGTGTCAATAACATTTGTTTGTGCTCATTTAGGAATGTCTATGGATAATTATATTGTATTGTAAGGTATTGCATTGTAATTGTATTTATATAGCTCTTACTACATCATGTGAGGTATTGAAACGGTTTATGGTTGCTTGGAGTACAAATAGTATCCGATGCAGACGATACGCAATTGCTCCTTACCCTTGATAAAAACACACCTAATGCAATGGCAATTTTAAGACATGCTTATGCACAGTGTTCCAATGGATTTGCAGCAGCTGTCTTCAATGTAATACTAGTAAGACAGATATCCTGCTCTTTCGGGTTCCCCTCACCAGCTGAGACAACAGTTTCTGGCCAAATGATGTCTCACCGCCTCCAGCCCGGTCTACTGGAGCATACAACCTGGAGGTGAAATTTGATAGCACCGCATTCTTCACCCCTCAGGTTGCTGGTGTGGCCGGTTGCTGTTTCGGACTGTTCAGGATTCTCTTCCTACTCCCCTTCCCACTGCAAAAAACAGTAATTCATGCCCTGATAACCGCAAGGTTGGATTATGCCAACTCATTATACTGGGCTTTACCGGCTCCCCTCCTGAAAAGATTACAGCTTGTGCTGAACACAGCCACCAAGCTTTATCTGTGGCTCCCCAGGAGAGTTCACATCCAACCTTTCCTGAAGGATCTGCACTGGCTGCCTATCAAAGAACAGGTGTGGTCCAAGGGTCTTGTATTGACTCACTGAGCTTTCTACCACTCTGCTGCTCTGTATCTGTCCAACAGATTTACACCCTATCTACCGACCAGGCCACTAGGGTCTTCCAAGTCCTTGCTCATGGGGATTCCTCGTTTCACAAGGAAAAAGTGGGGCTGCAGTTCCTACTCTTACTTGGCCGCCAAGGACTGGAATGCCCACCCACAACAGCTCTGCGCTATTGAAGATATCCAAGCTTTCAATGGACTCCGGTTCTTTGGGTTAATTTCTAGGGTTGCAGTTTGAGTTCAGATTTTACTATCAGTGCCGGAACACTCACTGAGTAGCTGTTGCGCTCTGCAAGTCCCTAAATTCTATTTAATTCAATGGTTAGTAGCATGCTACTCCAGAACCCAAGATTAGTGATGAATCGAGTGGTCATTGATTATTGTTGGGTACTTGGATCAGTCTTGTGCTCCCAGTGAAATCATTCAATGCATTTGCTTCAGTTTCTTTGCGGTAGATTAGACTAATTTGAGTTTGGTGATCATTAGTGGAGGCTATGTGAGTTCTTGCAAATGGCTGTTGAGATGAATTGATGGGTTAGAGGAGGTTATGTTTTGTTTGTTGGTATGGGTGTGGTTCAAAGAAGGGTAGGTATAATCTGATTATTGGTTCTTCTTTTTACGTGTCCTCTTTTTGGCAGGCTATATATCAGGTTTTTAGCACAAGTCTCTGATCCTTTTGTTATTTCCCTATTGTAGTTCTGACTAGAAAGTAATTATTGCCATAACTGGGGCTCAGAATATAATTCATATTTTCCAACTTAGTTTACATTTTTTTGCCAGGGTTGGATTTACTAGGGGATAGAGATAGGGGGATCGATTTTTTCTTCCTATTCACTCCACTGAACCTCAATTAAAGATCCTTCACTCTGCCAACCTGTCTACTCATCTATAGTTTGTTAGGATAGTATATTACTTTACACGCTGCTACTTTGCACTCTAGTTGTCATGAGTTTCCTGATGTAAACCCTACTCTGAAATTGAGACCCAAAAGGTTCAGTTTCCTCCTTTGATTTTTCAGCCAAGTCTAGATTGCTATATTTTCTGACCAAAACCTCTGCAGCAGCATATTAAAGGCTTTTACCTTGGATAACATGTGCAGATTCATTGCTTCAGAAATATTAAAGCTTTGTGTTTATATTATGGTTCATTCTCCACAACCATCTAACCATCTTTGAGTTTTAATTATTATTTTTACAAATCCTTATTTAAAATGTGGTTTTGGCAAATGGAGAAATTTTCAAATATTTGTTTACAATGATTACAATGCAAGCATATCCATCATGGATAACCAAATTCGTTTTTTCAAGACCTCACCTTGGCTGCCACCCACATACCCTGTGGACTGTGCCATCATCAAATGTAAAGGGCTTGCTCAAGACAGATTCCTCGTAATCCAGGGAATTCCACAGAAAAGCACTTTGAGGAGAGATCCAGTACATTAATCAAAGGGAGTTCAGTAATAAAGAGATAAAAAAATGCACTTGGGACTCTTAATGAAATGTGTGTTTCTGTGTGAATCGCTAAAATGTTTATTCCAAAGTTCAGATAACCAAGAAGGTAAGCAAACTTTGTAATAAAGAATTAAGGAAGACCTTAACACATGACAGAAGTTTACCATGGTTTGGATGGCTAGGGTTTTCTTTTAGTTTACTACAATGTGAGACACAGTGCCAGACTACTTCATAATCCTCCCTAAGGGGCTTTTAATGGTTTTGTATAAAGGAGAAGAAAGCTATGGAAAGTTAAGTTTTGTGACGATTTGTCAAATGGTGCCATGGTTATTAGCAAACTTATATTGTTTTTTGTAATGTAAAGTAAGAGACTATTACAATTAATAACTATAACACTATAACGTCATTTTAGCCTTTCTTTTTCAGCATACATATATATATATATATTTATATGTATATATATATATATATATATATATATTTTACCTACTGTCAGTAGGTAAAATATATATATATATATATATATATATATATATATTTTACCTACTGTCAGTAGGTATAGTTAGGACCATGTTTCCATAGGAAAAGCGTTTTTTGACTTGCCTATATCTTCCCCAAAAAGTCCGCCAGTAATTCTAGCTGTGCATGAAAAATTTTGGGGTGATCCGTCAAGCAGGAACTGAGAAAAAGGTAAAAAAAATTGCATTTCCCATGTTAATTCCCATAGAGTCTTTAGACATGTCTGCAGCCCGAACCAGTGGACTGAATTACACTGAATTTGGCAGAAAGGTAGCCTTTGGTTAGCAGATTATGCTTTTTGTTATTTGATGTAAATCCATTCAGTAGTTTGTGAGAAATTAAAGGAAATCCAAATTTGTATATCCTATACTGCCATGAAGCCTTCGCGAATAATGGCGAGCTCATGCAGATATCTGCAGAGCTCTGATTAGCTGCCAACCCTTCAACCAGGAAGGGTTGTCAGCCATCTTGGGACTCGGTTTCAGCCAAGCCTCAAAATAAAATGCAAAAAAAAAGAAAAGGGGGCAGGTTAGGAATACCCTAACCCCCTCGCCTTGGTCCAGGGCAAAAAAGCATTTTTTTTTAATTTTTTGCTGCAAGATCACAAAAATGTGCACATTTGCAGCAAATAGTGAAAATAAACCAAGCACAGTCTCCCACACTTGTTTTCAAAGAAAGCCCCCGGGTGGGCCAGGTATCGGGGGCATGTCGAGTTTTATGAAAAAATGGAGGGGGCACACGGGGCCCCCCTCCAAAGGCTTATTTATGCCCTGGGGACCACCACCTTCCCGGGGCTCTTGTTATAATAATCGGGGGGCCCTCATGGACGCCTCTGGGCCCTGGGGACCACCACCTCCCTGGGGCTACAATTAAAAAAATACATAGGGGGCATGCAGCCCAACCCCAGGCACCAGGGACCACCAACTCCCCAAGGCTCCATATGAAAAAAAGCATAGGAGAGGCCCCTGTGAGAGAAGAGAGGTGCAGGAACCAGTGCATGCCACCACAAAGTGATGCAACCAATGTGTTGTTTTTAGAGGCACTTACATACCCAGTCATTCACTCGTACAGTCATTCAGGCCCACACTCACTCACCCATACAGTCACTAACACACCCACTCACCCACCCATAGAGCCACTCACACAGCCACCTGCTCACCCATACAGCCACTGACACATCCACTCACACACCCACTCTCCCACACAGGCACTCACACACCCACGCTTATGAACCTGCATGGGAGGAGAGGGGCAGCAACCAATGCATGCAGTTGTGCAGTGCAACCAATGCATTGTTTTAAGCGGCAGGCCCTGCAAGGGGAGAGAGATGCAGGAACCAATGCATGGCACCATAAAGTGATGCAACTAATGAGTTGTTTAAAGAGGCAGGCCCAGCATGGAAATAGAGGTGTTGGTGCAGGAACCAATGCAGGCAGTTGTACAGTGCAACCAATGTGTTGCTTTAATAGACAGGCCCTGCGAGGGAGGAGAGGTGCAGGAAACAAAGCGTGCCACCACAAAGTGATGCAACCAATGAGATGTTTTAAGAGGCAGGCCGTGCATGGAAAGAGAGGTGTTGGTGCAGGAACCAATGCATGCAGTTGTGCAGTGCAACCAATGTGTTGCTTTAAGAGACAGGCCCTGCAAGGGGAGAGAGATGCAGGAACCAATGCATGCCACCACAAAGTGATGAAACCAATATGTTGTTTTAAGAGGCAGGCCCTGCATGGGATCATGCACCCACTCACAGAGCTACTCAGACACCCACTGACAGAGCCTCTCAGACACTCTCACACCCACTCACAGACCCACTGAGACACTCATGTACTCACTCACACACTCAATCTCAAAGATTACAGGTTATAGTTAGGGAATAACATTTAAAAACCTTAGAAATTCATTTAAAAACCAAAGATTACAGGGAGGTTATAGTTAGGAAAAAAACATTAAACAACCTTAGAAATTCACTAAAAAACAAAAGTTACAGGGACGTTATAGTTAGGAAATAGGATTAAAACACCTTAGAAATTCACTGAAAAAAACAAAGATTACAGGGACGTTATAGTTAGGCTCAGATTTCACTCATACAAAACCATAGAAATTCAGCAGTTATAGTTACCTGAGCTAACTATAACTTACGCCCCCATAATGCACTGCTTATGGCCTCACATATGACATCACTTGTGACATGGTCAGTGACATCACTGATGACATAATCCACAGAACCACTCACCCCCCTAAACAACCCCTCAAACACCCACTCAAAAAACCACACAACTTCTCACAAACCCATACACAGACCCACACAAGTACTCACACAACCACTTACTCTTCCATAGAACCATTCATACACCCACTCACTCACTCATACAGCCATTCACACAACCATTCACTCACCCTTACAGCCAGTCTTACAACCAGTCATTCACCCATACAGACACACACTCACCCATACTGCTACTCAAATACACACACATATTCACCTATACAACTACTCACACATCCACTCACTCACCCATAAAGCCTCTCACGCAACCATACAAGTACTCACACACTCACTCACACATCCACGCAACCACTCACATACCCATTCACAGACCCATGTAAGTACTCACACAACTGATCACTCCTCCATAGAGCCACTCACACACTCACTCACTCATACAGCCACCAACACAACCATTCGCTCACCCATACAGCCACTCATATAACAAGCTACTTACCCGTCCAGCCACTCACCCAGCCACACACTCACCCATACAGCTGCTCACACACATACTTATTCACCTAAACAGCCACTCACACACCCACTCACTCACCCATACAGCCTCTCAACACAGCCACTCACTCAACCATGCAAGCACTCACACACTCACTCACTCATCCACTTACATACCCCTTTGCAAATATATACAAGCACTCCCACATCTGCTCACTCACCGATACAGCCATTCACAGACACTCACCCTCCAATACGGTCACTCAAACACCAACTCACTTAACCAAACAGCCACTAACTTACCCATACACCCACTTACACATTACATCACTCACTCATACAGCCATTCAGACACCCACTCACTCACCCATACAGTCACTCATACACCCATTCACCCACCGAGAGAGCCACTCATATAGCCACTCACTCACCCATACAGCCACTGACACACCCACTGACACACCCATACAGCCACCCATATAGCCACTCACACAGCCACTCACCCACACAGCTACTCACACACCCACTTACACACCCATACAGCCACTCACACACCTATTCACACACGGATATAGTCAGACAGACACTTACATAATATATGTTAAAAGCAGTATCGCTCATTAGTAGTACACCTAGTATACTAATTTAACTTTTGTAGTAGCTTAGTATATATGTTTAACAATCATAAACTGTTAGAAAATACTTACACTCACTGGATGAATTAATCCGTGATGTCATCAGTGATGTCATTTGAAATGTCATCAGTGATGTAATCAGTGATGTCATCAGTGTTGTCACTGACCATGTCTTAAGTGATGTAATATGTGCGGTCATAAGCAGTGCATTGCAGGGCGTATGTTATATTTAGCTCAGGCAACTATAACTGCTGCATTTCAATGGTTTTGTATGAGTGAAATCTGAGCCTAACTATAATGTCCCTGTTACCTTTGGGTTTTTTTCAAATTCTTTGTTCCCATGGCACTGAAGCCGCCCTGTTAGGGTCTGGGGCTCCTTAAAATGAAGTAAGTTGTTGTGGCATATTTACAGGGAGCCTAACCCGCCTGCCTCCATTGTAAGCAAAAACGGGATTTCCCAAATTAAAGCATATGTGGAGCAAGGCAAAAGATGTGAGGGGAATATGTACATTCCTGCTTACTGATTTCGTAAGGATCATGGTGCGACAGGAGATGGAAAGTAATGCTGGCAAGTTCACTGAATTTATTAATTATGTGCATTGGGACTGTTTAACGAAAATACAAACTGCAGCATTTGAATTAGGACTGTGATTGGTGATGTTATGCTGTCGGTTTTGCAAAGAAATGACTCTAATTTGTTTCGTTGAGTACTCCAGAGGCCCATTCGACCAGCCGACAACAGACCAATTAAAGAACTTGGTATTTGTTTTATAAGCACATGGTCAGTTCAAAATTTGAGAGACCTTTCCCATGATCAAGGCTTGGTGATAAAGCCAAAATACATTGAAAATAACTGCAAGATTCCTGCATACTTTATCTGAATATTAAAGTGCCTTAAACCTTTCGAAACAGGAGTCGGCAGCACTTTTTGGAGAAGTGTGCATTTGATGTATACATATATAGATTAATATATATATTTAAACATACACACACACATATATATATATATATTTATATATATATATATATATATATATATATATATTATCTACTGGCGGTCGCCAGTAGATAGTTATAGTTAGGACCTATTTTCCATAGGAAATCCGCAACATTCTATTTGAAATAACTCTTGCGTCGGTTGACGAATCAACGCAAAATTTTCAAACTGTATGGCCCGCTCCGGTCCGCTCCTACCCTGAAAGTTTCGGGGTGATTCGTCAAGCGGGGGCCGAGAAAAAAGGGGGGTCCCAAAACGGGTTTTCCCCATTCATTTTCCCATAGGAAACTTTAGCCACGGCTACAGCCCGAACTGCTGAACGGAATTACACCAAATTTGGCAAAGAGGTAGTTCTTGGTTCAGAAAGAACCCTTTTTGTTAAATGGTGTAAATCCGTTCAGTAGTTCCTGTGAAAATCAAAATGAAAATCACATATATATCTATGGCCGCGTCAGATTCGCGCACCCTCCCGATCACGAGCTGCATGCTAATTGGCTGTCAACACTCCAAGTCAGGAAGTGTTGGCAGCCATTTTGTCCCACGGTAGAACCGAGGGACAGAAACAAGTGCGCAAAACGCACAAAGGGGGCAGGGTAGAAACACCCTGACCCCCTAGGTCTGCTCAGGGGGTCCCACAAGGACCCACTGGGCAGAAAAAAGCATTTTTTTTTTTTAAACGGCGGGATGCGCTTAGGGTGCGCGGATCCCACCGATAAAAAAAAAAAATCGAAGCGCGGTCTCCCGCGCTTCAATGTTATTTTGCCCCCGGGTGGCCCAAGTCCCGGGGGCATGTGGGGTTTATTTAAATAATGCTGGGGGGGCCTCTAAGGGCCCCCCTAGCCCTGGGGACCGCCACCCCGGGGCTTTCAATTTAAAATGGTGCGGGGAGGGCACTCGGCCCTCCCGCAGCCCCGAGGACCACCACCTCCCGGGGCTTCTTATTTTAAAAAAAAACATTTCCTGTGTGGGGGCTCGAGCCCCCACATGCCCAGGGACCGCCACCTCCCAGGGCACTATTAATGTAAATGCGGGGTCCGTAACGGACCCACGAGCCCCCAGGATCACCACCTCCCGGGGCTTTAAAGACATGGGCGGGGGCCGCACGGCCCCCCTCCTGGAGCCATTGTTGGCCCTGGGGACCACCACCCCCCAGGGCCAGCTCCTCCGCAGTGTCGACACTGCTGTTTGCAATGGCAGGACGGAGCCTCGCGGCTCCCGTCCTGCCATTGCAAACTAGCCTTGCTTCATTGAAGCGAGAGCAGGGAAACCTGCTCTTGCTTCAATGAAGCAAAGCAGATTGCTTTTCCATAAGGGGAGCTGCATGTCAGCAGCTCCCCTTATGGAAAAGCTAATGCCGGCTCCCGCAGGATGCGGGGAGCCGGCGGGACCGTGCGGGGATTGGGGACCCCCCCACGGTCCCCAATGTGTGGCCAGGCCCCGGGGGATGGGGTCCCCGGGGCCAGTAGTGGCACGGGAGGGGGGCCACGCAGCCCTCATCCCAAAAAAAGGACTTTTAGAAAAAGAAAAAAAAAAGGACGCAAAGGCCGGCCCCGGGGGATGGGGTCCCCGGGGCATTTAATGGCCTGAGGAGGGGGGCCACGCAGCCCCCCTCCAAATATATATATTTTTTTAAAAAAGAGGGCATGCCCCGGGGGATGGGGTCACCGGGGCAAATATAGGCCCAGGGAAGGGGGGCCACGCGGCCCCCTTCCCGTTTAAAAAAAATAAAATAAATAAATAAAAGAACAGCCTCAGGCCCCGGGGGATGGGGTCCCCGGGGACAAAAGTGGATGAGGGAAGGGGGGCCACGCAGCCCCCCTCCCATAAAAAAAAAAGAAAGCAAAAAAAAACGGCATCGTGCCAGAGGCCCGCCCCCTCCCTGCAGCACTCTGCAAACGCGCCCCTGGCGCGTTGTAAGAAGGAAGTAATTCCCCTTGAATAATGGGGGTCCCTGGGGGCCAACTAGCCTAGGAACCTCCAGTATGCGCCAGGGAGCTGCGTTGCAGAGAGGTGTTCAGGGCCACGCCCTCTTTACACCTCTCTGCAACGCAGCTCTGTGGCGCTATTTGGAGGTACATGGTGGGCTAGTTGCTCCCCAGGGACCCTCAGGATTCAAGGGGACTTAATCCCCCAACTTAAAACACGCCACGGGGCGCGTTTGTACAGTGGTGAAGGGAGGGGGTGGGGCTTCAGGTGACATGTGTGCAAACAGGCCCTGTGGCGCGTTTTAAGATGGGGATTTAAATCCCCTTCAATCCTGAGGGTCCATGGGGGCCAACTAGCCCACCAGGTACGTCCAGAAAGCGCCACAGAGCTGCGTTGCAGAGAGGTGTAAAAAGGGGCGTGGCCTCTGAACACCTCTCTGCAACGCAGCCTCCCTAGCGCATACAGGAGGTACAGGGTGGGCTAGTTGGACCCCAGGGACCCTCATGATTCAAGGGAACTTAATCCCCCAACTTAAAAACGCGCCACGGGGCGCGTTTGCACAGTGGTGAAGGGAGGGGCGGGGCATGTTATTGTTAGAAATTAGCATTTCAAAAAAGCCTTGAAATTCACTTAAAAACCATAGGTTTCAGGCACGTTATAGTTAGAAATTAGCATTTAAAAAACCTTTGAAATTCACTGAAAAAACCATAGGTTTCAGACACGTTATAGTTAGAAATTAGCATTTAAAAAACCTTTGAAATTCACTGAAAAAACCATAGGTTTTAGGGACAGTTATAGTTAGTTGGACATTTCACTCGTACAAAACCATAGAAATTCCCCACGTAACTATAACTCGCGCCCCGCAATGCACTGCTGATGACGTCACATATTACATCACTCATGACATGGTCAGTGACATCACTGATGACATCACTGATGACATCTCAAATGACATCAATGATGACATCACTGATGACATCATCCATGTGATAATTTGATGCATCTTTTCACACCCTAATATAACTTTTGATACACCCACTGTAAATTACAGACTGCCATTGTCAAAACCATAGACACTCCAACACCAATTACTATATACACACTCACTGATTCTTAGGTCAAAACAGACACATCTACTCACTCACCCGTACAGTCACTCATACTTATAGTCACTCAGTACAGGACTATTATATGCACTCATACACCTATATAAACACTCACACACCGCCACTCATCCATAGAGGTACTCACACACCTAGTCAGTCATGCAAAAATTAAGCACACACCCATTTACTCACCTATACAGTTATACACACACCAACTCACTCATACAAATACTAGCACATTCTTCAGTGATGTCATCAGTGATGTCACTGACCATGTCATGAGTGATGTAATATGTGACGTCATCAGCAGTGCATTGCGGGGGCGTGAGTTATAGTTACGTGAACTAACTATAACGGGGGAATTTCTATGGTTTTGTACGAGTGAAATGTCCAACTAACTATAACTGTCCCTAAAACCTATGGTTTTTTAAGTGAATATATATATATATATATATATATATATATATATATATATATATATATATATATATATATATATAGCAGCTTCCAGTCACCTTGTGATGAAAGCCCA
The DNA here is from genome assembly GCA_963921515.1 of Calotriton arnoldi. Taxonomy (NCBI): domain Eukaryota; kingdom Metazoa; phylum Chordata; class Amphibia; order Caudata; family Salamandridae; genus Calotriton; species Calotriton arnoldi. The sequence goes on along the minus strand of CAWUFW010007456.1, from coordinate 606,519 downwards.
TCCAGGGAGTAATACTGAATATAACATTACAGATTGTAAATACAAGCGGGCTAAACGAAAATGCATTTAATGAAATGTGATAATATATATCTGTATAGAGTTACGTTGTTACACTATTACAAGATGGCGATGAATTCAAATAATGTTTAGTTCTCCCACTATGTTATTGCCGATGCCGGCAGAGGAAGAGTGTCATAAAAAGATGTCTGTTTCCGGCGCGCCAGATTACACTAACGAAGGGGACAGCCAAAACGCGTCTGTTTTACAGGAGTTCGTGAAATAAAGTGTATTGAACTACTTTATAGATAGATGTAGATATAAATATTGAGATATATATTGATAGATAGACAGACAGACAGACAGACAGACAGACAGATAGATAGATAGATAGATGTTCACTGAAAAATACAAAGGCTAAAGTGTTATTATAGTTATATAGTTAGGTGACCAAGTCACACGGGAACTAACATTTTAAAAGTGATAAACAGCTGACATTTGACAGTTATATTTCAGTGAACTAACTATAAATTGTTCCCCTACCATGAACTGCTTATGGCCTCTTATATTACATCACTCCAGACATTTCAAATGACATTATTGAGGACATCACTGATGAAATCTCAGATAACATAATTGATAACATCACTGAAACATCATCAGTTAATGCTATTCACATTAGTCCCTAAACCCTTGGACAATTTTAAGTAGAAAGTGTGTACTTAGGGTCCTACTATATACCGTATAAAATTACTCTGTGTACTTGTGTCTCGGTATAGACGTCCTGGAGACAAGTCTCGTTCAGAATGGCAAAAGTTATATGGAGCAGACTTTAAGTACCAGTACATTTCTGACTGCAGTCAGTAGTTCATGTTAAACAAGGTAGAGACTTACTGCAGCTGGTGTGCATTGCACAAGCACATTTCAAATAGGTTCTGGATTAAATCCAAGGCCTTCTGTCCACAATAGATTCAGCACCTGCGGGTATCTGTATATCTAGACCAATCTCCCTGTGATTTTCTACAACTAGATTGCACTGTTTCTTACCTGTCTGGCGATGACAAACGGCAGCTTGATGACCCTCCGACTCGCCGACCTCTGCACGCCTCATCTGCAGTGGACCCTCGGATGCTGACCTCGGCAGGTTCCCGGTCGCTCTTGGACGCAGTCCCGATGACTTGCCGACCTCTCCACGCCTCATTTGCATCGGACCCCCGGATGCTGATCTCGGCTGGCCCCGATTGATTCTGTGCGTGGCCCTGACTCTTTCCCGCCGGCAACCACCTCTGCAACCGCTGCGGCGGGCCGCCTCACCTGGCCGGGTCTCACGGCTCGGTTCGTGGGGAGCCATATCCATTGCGGACCCAGCCTTGTTTGCCTCGCCAGACTCAAACATTGGTGTCCGACAGCTCCTGCCTCCAGAGGCCGATGTGGCTCTCCGGCTGCTCCAGCCTCCTGGTGCCGCCATTGCTATCCGGCCGCCCCAGCCTCCTGACACCGACATCGCTTTTTCCGGCCGCTCCTGCCTCCAGACGCCGCCTCTACTACCCGGCCGCTCCAGCCTCCTGATGCCGCCATTGCTTAATGGCCGCTTTGAACTCCAGACGCCGCCTCTACTTCCCGGCTGCTCCAGCCTCCTAACGCCGCCATTACCTAACGGCCGCCCCAGCCTCCAGACGCCGCCTCTGTTTTTTGTTTTTTTTTCTCCCGCACTGCACTGGCCCGGCCTGGTGTGGCCTTGCGGCCCCCAGACTGCTTCGGTGTTGGGGTAGATGGCGGCATCGCAGAGGTTGTCATTATATCACGGCTCCCTCGCCCTGGCAGAGTCACACTGGCTACCCTGGCCTGCTAAGCCGTTGTTTAATCACCGCAGCTCACATCCTCTTCCACGCACGGCCTGCACGGGCATCATATGACCAGTTTTCCACGTTCCCACAGTCCCGCTCTGTCGATTGGGTAAGTGGCTTTTGGAGTGGTGATCCCCTCCCCTCCCTCTTGGATTATGATCATAGACGCTCCCCTGGCATTTGTCTTAAACGGAGGTCTCCCACTATCACTGGCTGAGGCCCCAGCTCCTCACTACGCTCGGCCTGATGTGCTTTAACTTTTGACCGGCTGATGCTGGTGTTGTGCCTATCTTCACCCCTGCTCCCCGGACTTTCATTGACTGCCATCTATCTGCCCGCCATTTTGTGACTTTCCTTTTTGCTCTCATGCAAAATGGCTGCTCTCTGTTGCATTTCTTACTCCTGGAACTATTTCTTGCACTGGCTCTGTAACCTTGGCTTGTCCACCGCCTTATAACTGCCTCGACTACCTCCGCTCCCCCTAAACCTTTGTTTCTAGTAACAGAAGAAGCGGATTCTTTTGTTCTAATCTTGAGCACCATCTAGTGGCTGCAATTAGTATCCGAAGGCTAGCCAGTTCATCCCTATTAAAGATGCTTTATTACCTATGTTTTGAGCACCATCTAGTGGCTGCAATTAGTATCCGAAGGCTAGCCAGTTCATCCCTATTAAAGATGCTTTATTACCTATGTTTTGAGTAAAAAAAAAACAGTATTATGCAGATATTCCCCCCCGACTATACTTGGGGAGCTGTCATAACCAATACGCTTGACCCTGGTTGCGTTTCTCCTAGTCCCTTTCCCTTCCGACTGCCTATCGCAAAACTGTTTAACCAGCTAATTTTGCAGAATACTACTAATCCAATATATTAACCACACCCCAACATACCCGCTGCTATCTACAACTATATACCCATCATCACTAACTTACCTCATTCTACTATCTTTATCCCTGAACTGTGTATGCTGCTCGTAACGTTTTGTGAACTGTGTTAATTATTTATTATTTTGTTTATGTGCAATCATAAGGGTTTACCTCATTTCTGTGCCCGTATTTGATACTAAGTTTTTGGTATGTACTTGTGACCTACGTGCAATCATTATAGTCTCCCTCACCTATTTCCTCTGGTTATAATTTTAAATTTCATATCTTAATTTTTCTATATGTTACATAGCTTATCTTTTTTAAAAAGACGTACTGATGCACTTTTTCCTTCACCTCCCTACTCCTCATTGATGTGTTTATAACTATTGTCACACAGATCTTTCTTTATTATTGTTATCCCCCTCTGTCTCGTTCTTCCCCCCAAACCCTTTCCCATTGAATAATGACTCGCTATAATGTTTATGCAATGTCTCTGCAATGTTTCATCTAGGTACTGATCGTAGGTTTGCAAATTGATCTAGACTCACTCTCACTAATTGCGCCTTACCTTCCTATCCCCCCTCCCCCCCCCTGGCTTTCACCGGTAACATATGGTTTACTTAACCCGTACGACCCTACAACCTCTAACCTCCTCGAGATTCCTCCCCCCCTTCTCTATTTTCTTCATCGCAGCTTGCGGCACTCCTTCGCAGCCGTGGTTAGCACTACAATTGTCCAATTACGCATGACTCCTATCTAGCGTTGTCACCTAACGTCATTCTCCCTTATGATCTCCCAAATTCACAAAATGTTGTCTGTTCACCCTGCTTCACAACCCCTCCTCGCCGTTATTAAGAAGCCTCTTCCTAACTAATTTCACCCCCCCTGCACTCCTCTGACATTTATCACCCCCCCTTTCTCTCCCTTTTTTCCACCCTCGTCACGAAATATCTCTCCACCCCCCCTCCTACATTATTCTCCCCCTTCTCTCCTCAACCCCCTCCTCCTCCTACTCTCTCCCTGTTTCTTCTTTTTCCCCTTAATATCTCTGTTCCGCTCCCTCCCTCCCCCCCTTTTCTCTCCCCCCCTCCACCAACCAGTGCATCCATCATGTCCCCCCTTAGTCCCTCTCCCGCGTTCCGAACCAGCCCCACTACATCACCCCTTAACACCCCCCTCACCAGGCATGGCCCTAACTCATGGTCCATTCCCTACCCTCCCAATCTCTCAAAAAATGCCAAGAAAAACTTTAAACATAAAGTACTTATCCGACATCCTGAAACCCTAATTATTGACAACTACCACAGCCTCACGTCCCCCATAATAACTAACTACATTTTCTACTCTAAACGCCCCTCCAAATGGAAGAGCACTTTCCTTCGCCATCTCCCAATCGCTACTTCTAACAATATTCCCTACGGTTTCAAACTCTCTACTACTCCATCCTCCACCTTTCAAGGTGAAATTGACATCTCCATCTTCAAAACTGGAAATATCCTCATCCAAGCATCTGAACACCACCTTAATATCTTTGAACAGCATTTTAGCACTCTGTCCCACCAAATGTCCCTATCTACTCCTCTCCCCTCTCCCCCCCAAACCACTCCTAACCCTTTTCCTTCCCCCCAAATTTCCCCACCAGCCCGTCCCGTCACCCCCCGTTCTGACCCTACCCCCCTACCTGAACATGTCCCACCAAATGTCCCTACCTACACCTCTCCCCTCTTCCCCCAAACCACTCCTAACCCTTCTCCTTCCCCCCAATTTCCCCCCAGCCCATCCCATCTCTCCACTTTCTGACCCTACCCCCCACCATGACCCTAATACCAATGCTCCCCCTCCGCTAACCACATTCACCCATTATCACGTCCTCTACCCCTTTAACTATCCCATCTCTCTCCATGCCCATCTCTCCCACACACGACCATATCTCCCCTCTCTCCACCTGCCAGGAGCACCTCACTCCCACCGCCTCAATGCCCCACTTGTCACCCCCTAGACCTCTCACCCTCCCCGACAAACTAACCCCCACCCCGAACCAACCCCGATCTAGCCAACCCACCCCCCCTGCTCCAACTACCTCCACTAATATCAAACCCACCCCCATTCCCCTCCCCACAACGTCTGCCAGAACCTGCCATCCCACAGGCTTACCTCCCTCCCAGAACAACAGATCTCCACCCCCGATCAATTCCGAAACCTCCCACCCTCCACCTGCCCACACTACCTCCAGTACGACCCAGTCCTCCCCCACTCCCCATCTCCCTCTGGCGACCGGAGCCCCACTTCTTCCCCCCCACAGTCCTCCCTCTCGCCCACTGCTACAAGACTTCACTCTCCCCCCCAGACTCATCACCCTCTACGAACGCTAGCCCTCCTTCTCCAACCAACTTAGCACAGTCCTCACCCCCACCCGCCTCAACCAATTCGCCCCAACTCTCTCTTTTAACCCAAACACTGTGCAGTATTGACCGCAACATTGCCTCCCTCCTATCCGAATTAGTCCGTCTTAGAGAGGATTTCACTAACTCCAAATCCTCCATACCGATAACCCGCCCCTCTTGGCCCACCTCGCCTCGCACTGGCCCCCCAAAACTCATTAATCCCAAACTCAGTAAAACCACACCACTTCAAAATTATTCTCAGAGACCTTGTCGCGCATCGAATGACTACTCCACCTCCAACCTCTCCGACCTCTGCAACTCCTACTTTCCTAAGGCCCCCCGCAAGGATGCGGCCCTTCCTCATTCCTCCATCCCTGTCATTATCGGGACCAGCAGAACTCTCTCTACTCCTTGCTCCCCCAGACCCCCCCCCGCAACTCACCGCTATCCACTCCTGCCCCCCATCATAACTAACCCCAAGCCCCTGACATGCAAGGATGCGACCCCCCCTCATTCCTCCATCCCAAACATTATCGGAACCGCAGAACTCTCTCCTCTCCTTGCTCGCCCAGACCCCCCGCAACTCACCGCCATCCCCTCCTGCCCCCACCATAACTAACCCCAGGCCCCTGACATGCATGCTTGTGAATTGCCGCTCAGCGGTTCGTCACGCCTCAGAAATTTCCGAAACCATCCTTGGTGAAGATATAGACCTGGCCTTCCTCACGGAAACTTGGCTCAACGATCACTCCACACCCATCCTAGACCTACTCTCTCCCCCCGGTTATTCTATCCTTAGAAAAGACAGACCTAAAAGAATAGGAGGTGGTCTAGCAATAATCTTTAAAAATGAACTCCAGCTATGCCTAGCCAAAAACTCTGACTTCAAAACTTTTGAATACCTTGGAGCTGAACTTAAAATGCAAGGCACCCCCCCAATACGACTACACAACATCTATCACCCTCCAGCTGAACCTCTTCCCTTCGCCGAGGAAATATCTGAACTTCTTTCACAATCGTCCCTTTCGAACTCTAAAAGCCTCTTTCTCGGAGACTTTAACCTCCACTGGAACTTGCCAGAAGACCCAACCATCAAACTCCTCAATAACCTCCTTGAGATAAATGACCTCAAGCAACTCTGCCTTACCCCAACCCATTCTAAAGGGGCTACCCTTGACGCCATAATTACTAACAGTAATCTGGCATCTCTTTCCAACATTATCCCTATTGACTGGTCTGACCACCACCTCATACTGTTCTCGATCTCACCCTTAGCCCAACCCGCCCCTTCTAAATTCAACAAAACAACTATATTATCCAGAAACCTTAAACGTATCCCCCCAGGTTTACTGGAGGCTAAACTCCAAGATCAACTCAGTCGTACTCCCCCCTCTCTCAATACAAACGATCTCACCGAGCACTACAAT